>JAZGQO010000015.1:33437500-33845000 GCA_036850965.1 Patella caerulea
AATTGTAATCAGTAACTCATCTAGAATAGTCCAAATTCTGCCAGTTGGGAAAACAGTTGTTGTGGACACTCAATCAGATTAAAACACAGATCCAATTTCGTTTTGTTTTTTATAGTTCAAAATTTTGTTTTACTTGTCTTTACTACACTAGGATCTGGAAGACTTGTTATATAACAGGCCTTCTAGTTGACGTGAAACGATCTGTTACAGTGATTTCTTGGCGTGCCATGCATTGAATTGTGGGTAAACCACTAGTACAAGTTGTCAGATCTTAATGTAGTGTAGGCCATCGAAAGTATAAAAGAAACGACGAAATATAGATCTGTATTTTACTCAGATTAGGCGTAGGCCAAGTAGAATCTTCTAAGATTTTTCAATGATTTTTATATTTGTAGTTTGGTGAATGGGTTTTTGAGGCATCAGGAACAGGTTTATTGCCGTCACCCCAGGATCCTGTCAGTGTTTATACGCCAGCTGGTAATAATACCAACCTGATTATACCGTTCCGAAACCCCACAGATCACATGGTTCGAGCAGAAGTCATATTAACAGGTAATATACAGTTTATTCCATACTGTGATGTAACTCTGATATCTGGTTTGATTTAATGTAAAGGAGTTATCCCCATTCCTCCCCCCCCCCACCTACTTGTCTCTCAAACGCAGACATATCAGATACCATGACCTACGGTATTTGTTTAAATCTGGTATGATTATGATTAAAAACTACTCAGTGGAGCACAAAAACTCAATGGGGCGCAAAAACTCAAAACCGTGAAAAAAAGCTCCTGACATGTATTACATCATAAGGTCTGTCATTAAGGATCGCCTGTCCAAAGTCATTTTATTCTTCATGGTCCTCGGGTTTTCTCCCACGCACATGCAAATTATTGAAATAAAATTGAACCATATGTTAGTCTTGAAATGACAATATTTGTGTTGAGTGGATGTAAAACCTCATCTCTCTCTCTCTCTCTCTCTCTCTCTCTCTCTCTCTCTCTCTCTCTCTCCCTCTCTCTCTCTCTTGTATTTTTTTTTATAACTAGAAATGTTGTTTTTCTTTTTACAGCTGAAGATGAGAATTTACCACACGGTACAATGGGAATCAAAGATGACCGCAAATCATCTTTTTCTTTATTATTAAAACATAACACAGCATTACGTGTTCCACCTAAAGCTACATTAGATATACCTGTCAATTTCGCACCGTGTGAGATGATGAAATATCAGTCTTTATTGACCGTTATCGTGAAACGGGACGACGGTAAAAACTGGGAGGATATACCTAATTCACAGTCAGGGTGAGTTATTAAATAATTTGTTAGCGGGGTAGCCATGGTGACGGTAGCACTGCATCTAGTTTAGTAATCTGATTGGTGCTGAAAAGTGTGATGTTAAACAATATTTCATTTTACTTTCAATTTGCCACCATCAAGTATTAAACATACATTACGCAAGAGATAAATCAGCCTATTGTAGGTCTTTCTTTAGACCTGAAATTTTATAAAAACTATTAGACATTAATTAACAAAACAAGACGATAATTAACTCTTGATGTCAACGTTGGCCTGCTATATTTACTTGAATGGATCTGATTTGCTGCTCAGCTTTCATTCATGATTTAATCATGAAATGGATAATCGTGACTATAATTTTTATAGTGCCAACTTTAATAATGATGATCAGGGCTAAGCCAAAAATTCAATCGGCAAATTCTTGGATCAGAGTGGAACAATTTGACTAAAAATTTCAGCATGTTTCGTTTACATCATGTAGTTTTTTAACTATTATATTGAGAACTGCCAGCTCTTTATCTAAATCTCCCATAATCGTATTTTTAAAGCATTACAATGAATTTTGTTTTTATTTTGTAGAGAACCAGCTCGTACCACTGCTGGAGGATTACCAGAAATAAAATGGTTGTTTCCAATTCAAGGCATCCCAGAATCCCGTCCAGTTCGCGATAGTCAAGCTCCAGTTATAGAGTGTCGGGCTCGTGAAACCGTGGAACAGAGGTTAGAAGTTACCCTGGCTGGTGTAGCTCCCTGTTCAGCTGGACCACATAAACGAATGAAAACAAGGGCAATAACTCCTAAAAATCATAAACCTACTTTACCAGATGGTATTGTTGTGGGAGAAAGTAAGTGGGATATTATTTGTCGGTTCTGTTAACCTGGTCAACTGTATCGTTGTAAAGGGGGGGGGGGAAGGTTTTTGGATGGCCGAATGGTTAGCACATGCGCGTTATATCATAAGGTCTGTTATTCAGTCAACTGGCGTTGTTTTGATGGCTGAATGGTCAGTGTGTGCGTGCTGTATCATAAGGTCTGTCATTAAGTCAACTGGCACGATTTCGATTCCCCGGTTGTATGTGACAAAGCGTAAGGTCACCTATCCAACCTCGTAGGTATTCACTGGGTCCTGCTAAATACCCTTACTCGCATGTGTTAGTCCCAAGATCATCTGGTTTGTATTAAATATACGTTAAACCCATTTCTCTCTCTCTTTGCCTGTCAACTGTATTGTTTATACGTCTCACTGATTGAGTGTATGTTGTCTGTAAGATAGACTACCTAATGTTCCTGAATCAACGACTGCGACTTTTACATCTAGCTGTTGTTAGACTGGTCTACATTTCCCAAACTTATAACTACGTTATTGTCATAATCTTGTTTAATTATGAAACATAAAAGTGTTGTTTTATACTTTTAATATGGTGCAACAATTCTTCTACATAGTATCACTGCAAGTTCTCTAAAGCATGTTTTTTTTGGGGGTTAGTCTACTGACTTAATGAACAGGGGTTTTAGACCAGTCCACTATGGCAGTGATAATATTGTGGTAGGAGTGACAGGTTCTAACTGCCTGTAGCTTGAACTGTAACAGTTATCTCCCTTTAATGCAGACAAGTGAGCAAGAATTGAGAATAAATTATTATTTTTTTCAGCTCTGGCGACAACAAATGAGTTTATGTATGAAATATCGTTTGGTGAATTCGGTGATTCCAAGGCTTTAAAGAATTCCGTTAATTTGAGTTTAGTTCGACAACATCGTGATAATGAAAGTGGACTGGTTGTTCTCGTCTTCAACGTCATCTTCAACCCATTTAAATCACTGAGGTTTGTACAAATCGTCATCCAGCCTTAAAAATTTCTGATTATTTTTATATGATTCAACGTTGTCGGGCCCATTGTAAGGATTTAAGGGGAAATTTATATACCGTACCCATCTGGTCGGTTCTAACATCAGTTATCTAACATGTCCACTTGGTCTATCCCAGTCTTGTATGAGGCAAAAAGGGTCGCCTGTTAAAGCCCCAATAACACTCTTGTTGTGACTGAATAATATGTCCCAATCTTCATTCTGGGCAACAACTTGTATTATTTTACAATATTCCAATTAATTGATGATATAAATTTCATCTTAACAATCCTTTTTTAAAAATTTGGAAAAATTCAACCAATTGATTTGAAAAGTCTAATGTAAACCTTTTCAAATGTGACTTGGATTTTAAAATATTTTCGAACCCTCTGGACAAGTAAAATAGGTTGTAATGGATAATTTACACAACAGGTAGGACACTTAAACATCTAGTACTTAGAATAAGGGTATTACTGTAAAACATGAAATTATTGCGAGCATGAAATTATTGCGACAATTGCGAGCGAGGCCCTCTCGCAATAATTTCATGTTCGCAATAATTTCGTGAAAATTTGTTAAAATGTCGGCCATATTGAATTATCCCTCCTTCATTACTCTTCACAAGAAAGAGTCCCAATAAGTTAAAATTTGATAAAATGTCGGCCATATTGAATTATCCCGTGCTCGTCGGTCAGCTTGGAGTTAATAATCAAAGGATCAAATTTAACGATAATTATTTAAAAATCTGTGTTTTATAGTCGTTCGTCAGCTTGGAGTTAATAATCAAGGGATTAAATTTAACAATAATTATTTAAAAATGGAGTTTGATAACAGGTATTTAATTTTCTTCGATCTGTTGAATACAGACTCAAAGCCATAATCCTCAATAGTTGTTTATTTACTGTTACTAATGATCACCAATCAACCGATGTTTTGAAGAGCCGACTGCCACCTCAAAATCTACCACATTTTATAGACAAATTTAAATTCGCAATAATTTTTTCCCCACTATAGAAATTCGCAATAATTACATTTCGCAATTATGTTTCACCACCCCAACTCGCAATAATTTCATGCCGCAATAATTTAGTGTTTTACAGTATTTATTTTCTGGAGCTACCAAGCCACCAAGAATGTTATTGTCCCTTTAAACCTTGTGGGTTTTCTTTGGGTCCTCGGTTTCCTGTCACTGCTAATGAACCTTGCGCGCAAGTGAATTATTGAAGTAGAATGGCCTAGTCTATCCCAGTCCTGTAGGTGACAAGGAATAATGTCGTTGACTAAACCTTGTGGGTTTTCTCTGGGTCCTCGAGTTTCCCGGGTAGAGTGATCTAGTTACATCCCATTGAATTCATTAATATATTGTTTATTTTACAGCTGTGATGTTCAACTGTTAGTACAAGCTGCCACGGGAGGTTTGTGGAAATTTCCGCTACGATTTAGATCTACGGAGCCTCCAGCTGATGATGTTATTCAGATTGAGGCTACAGGATTAAAGAAGCCGTCCAGCGTTGGGTTCCGTCTCAATAGTCAATCTATGTAAGTGGTCAATTACTCTTCTTCAGGGTGGGGGTGTCGAATGTTAATAGTTCTTCCCATGCAATCACAAGTCTATGTAAGTGGCCAATCTTAACAATCACGCTTAGCCTCGATCATCATAACTAAAGTCGGTACGATAAAAAACATAGTGTTGATTAAATCATGAATAAAAGTTGAGTCAGCAAATCAGAACTTAATCCTTGAATATTGTAGAATGGCGTTGACATCAAGGGTTGGTTATGGTCTGGATCAGTTAATTAATGTCTAATTAATAATTTATACAACACTTCAGGCCTTACAAAACACCTGCAATAGGCAGATTTAGCACTTGCATAATGTGTGTTTAAGCTCGAGTTTTGATATTTTCATGATTTATGACAAAAACCAGACGTTTATACCAATACACATGATTTGATTTGTCAATAGAGATCACATGATCAGGACTCTGTTTTTCTTTCAGGCAACCTGTTCCATTCAAAGCATTCTTTCTCGATGGTAGCGATCAGGAAATATCTGTATCTCCACAGAAAGGAGAGCTGCTACCAAACGACACGGAAGGAACTCTGTTTGTTGTTAATTTTCTACCTACCGTTTACGGCAAGGTTTACATGTCAAAACTAATTATACAGGTAAGAAAAACATATTTTCCCAGGGTGGTGTGAGGGTTGGAGGGGTGCTTCATCAAAAAATCAATCACAATGAAACATAGATCCTATTTCGAACTGATTAGAAATTACAGCAGTAAAAACAGAAACGATTGAATGTAAATCAGTTTATATACATTCATATTACAGTACTATATGCGTTGTGAGTCGCAACTCATTTGTGTCTTTTTCTAGGTGCCAAAGAGTAGCGATTTAACTCCTTTAAAGTGGGGGGAGGCGTGGATGGCCGAATGGTTAGCATGTGCGTGTGACAAGGAGTGGGTTTTGTCCAGGTCCTCCAAGATGTCTGTGCACAACCAAATTATTGAAATAGAATTGAACCATATGTTAGTCCCGAAATGATTTAAATTGTGTCGAGTGGACATTAAACCCAATTTCTCTCTCTTTTTAATGTTTAGAATCCTATTGATTTTCAGAGGTTTTCAATGGGAACCTCCTGAGTTATGCTCCAGGTTTTTCTTCCAGTTTTGTCCCTGGTTTAGCTTGTAACAGTTGGGATGACTAAATGACTGTTTCGTTGTCTGGCTACCTATATTTATTATAATATTTGTTTTTTATAGACGCCAGATATGCAGTGGAGTTACGATGTACGTGGTGTGCTGCCAGAGTACTCTCCCCCTAGAGGAACATCATCTAAACCAATGGCTGGACCACATCCTGATCCTCGTCACCGGGGGAAACCATTAAATTACGTCCAGGAAAATCTCCATCTTTTAACGACGGCCGTATCTTCACCTATTAAAGGATCTAAACTTGTACTTCCCCGGGTCATGTGATTTGACAAACGGCTGGAAAAAAAAAAAATTAAATCCTACTTTTAAATCTTGAAAATTATTTACGAAATTTACGATAATATTTTAAAGATTCAGTCTTTTGATTGGTTGAAAAATACAAATCTTAGTACAAATTTAAGCTCTGAGCCAATGAAATGCCTGTATTTTTCAAATGTTTTAATTTGTGGATTGTTTTTTTTAGAATAAGGCCTCTGTGTGTAGATATGAACTTACTACGAAATTGTATGTTAAAAATGGAATTGGCTGAGTTTACAAATTGTTTTCTTCTTCACTGAATAATAATAAAACTTTTATTAATGTCATTTGACAGCTGATAGGAAAAAAAGAATCTACAGGCCTTCCAGAATTTCTGTTTTCAAAATGAAATTGTTAAAAGTGTCAAAAAATAATTTCTTTTTTACTCTATTTATGGTTTTAAAATGATGGATTCTTTGTCAAATATGATTTCAACTACGGTAGAGATTTCTCTCCCTTTATTTATGTTGTAACCAGAAAAACTGTGATATTTTTTGTTTTTATTTTTAATATTTGAATATATCGTAGTAAACTTGTTTTAACAGCATTAATCAGTTAATGTTGCAGCATTATTTATGGATTTTAAAATATGTGTAAAATAAGGAAAATTACAAGAAACTTTCTCAGACTCTTCAGTACAAGCCTGATGTAGTCTACTTCTTTTATAGGGGGGCTGTTTATTTAGTCCACTTCTATTAAACTGGGGCTATTTATATGGGCCTACTATATTCATATGTGTAAATTGCGGAGCCTGATGTAGTCTACTTCTGTTCTACAGGGGCTATTTATATAGGCCCTATTATTTTCATGTGTGTCAATTAAGGGAAAAGTTAAGATACATTCTCAAATGATCCACTACAAGCTTGAGGTATACAACTTCTGATATGCAGTTGCTATTTTTACAGACCTATTTTCAAATGTTAAAATTAAGGAGCCTGATATAGTCTACTTCTGTTATATGGGGGACTATTTATATATAGGTCTTATATCTTCATATGTGTAAATTATAATTCATAAATTAATATTTAATACAATGTACATATTTTAAAGTAATATCAGAATCGATAATCATAAATATTTAGCCAAATTAAAATCAGCTTATATGATTTATTGTATAAATAATTTGTATTTTTTCCACCCCAAATTTTTCCTGCCTAAATAAGTGCTCAGTTTTTAAAACAGCGATAAAATTGTTTTTTATTTGTATATTTATTTTAAAAGTGATTTATATATAAATTATTTATTGAATATAGATCTGTTTTAATTGAATTAAGGCGGTGGTTTTCAACCTTTAAAGTGTTTTCTGTTTTCAACTAGGCTATTCCCACCATCACCATATGCTCATCCATCAAATAACATATGATCTCAATTCCTTGACTTCTTTCCGTTATGAGGGTGGATGGCTGAATCGTTAGCGTGTGCGTGCTGTATCATACAGACTGTCATTGAGTCAACTAGCGTGATTTTGTTTCCCCGGTTCCTGTTTTCTCTGGGTTCTTCCCACAACTAAAGACCCCTACACGCAAGCATTCTGTTGAAATAAAATTGAACCGTATTTTTGTCCCGAAATGACCTAGTTTGTGTTGAGTAGATGTTCAGTCCCATCTTTCTATCCCACAGGTCGAGTTACACATTGGTTAATGGAAGATAATTCTAAATTCCAACCCAGAATCGGTAGACAAATTTTTCATATATGGAAATGACTCCCCAACCGTCCTGATCCCTCCATCTGGAACTAGATAGCACCATAATCTTATACTCGGTTTGTATAAATAACATATAATTATATATATATATATAACTAGATGATTGTGATATTTATCTGTCTTATTAACCAGGTTATTGTTTTGTTTTTCATGTAATAAAATTTACAATATGAGAAGATATAACTTCTTTCTTTTTTCTTGTACCTAAAAAGTAAAAAGGGGAGTGCTCCTTATTTAGTCATCAATTTCAAATATTCCACATCTTACAGAAATTCAATGTAAAATTCTAAGCCTGGCCCCTAAATTAAAACCTTGAAAAACTCATCTGTAGTTATAGAAAGGCTATAGATTGAACTAGACCTTCAGGGGTTTGTTAATTCGACAACGCTGCCCTTTAAAAGAAAGATAGTGCTCACTGCTGCCAGGAAAAATTGGGCACAGCTATGAGAGGACGCCTGCTTCAATAATCAGGATTTAAATTTAATAGTCTGCATGAAATGGGGTTTAACTTTCAACTATTTTGCACCATTAACTGGGCTAATGAAGACGGACATATTTAATACAGTCTGCTAGGAAAATGAAATAAAATGGGGTTTAACGTCCTAGTGCTCTGCTAAATTTTGCCAAATGTCAATGGTTATTTTACTTGCACGCCCTACACCGGGCCAGTCGCCAGCTCATAAAGTTTGGGGGGTTACGGAATGTTTTGGAGGGGCTGAGGATGTGGCCGGCTAAGAACACTCCTAAGAAATCACTATTTTTGGTGAAATATTTGAGGGGGCTCCAGGTTAGGGAGCAAATGTCCTACTCTTTGAGCCACTGTGGCTCCAAGTGATATTCTGTCCGGATAACAGCTTTGTCTTCATCATGAAATTCCAACTGTAAAATGTTTGTTTATGTATAAGCCACCATGTACTTGGTTCCTCGATTTGTTGTCCCATCCCAACAACTAGGCTTCTTTTATTCCTCTAGCCAAGCTCTACATCCTGCACCACCGACAGACATGGGGAGACCTGCAGACTGAGAATATATAAGGAAAGCCGCCTATAGTAATTGAATTGTGTAAAATTATATATATTATATGTGAAAATATCACAGTGACAAAATGCAAAAATAAATTCACATCGGCTCAGGTATAGGGAATCTTAAACCTAACAGGCCTCTAAATTGTGAACTCAAAAATAAGAGGTAATTTAATGGAGTTGTCTCTCTTAGGCCATAATCTGCCTTTTAAACTCGGGCGGAAGCTCTAGTTTTAGTTTCTTGTCGTTTGTAAACGTTGTAAACATTATCGAGATCTGAACAATTTTGTGTGTTACAGATTTAAAATGTATCGAAGGGGCGCAGGGGCGGCGAGACAGACAACGCAAGAAATAACTGGTTATGTTGTCGTTCAGGCGGACCAAAATAATGACAGCGATGATGATAGTGATGTAGACGAAGACGATGACTGGCTTGATGACGATCAAATGTCAGCCATGTCAATGGGTGGTACTTTGGTCAAAAGGAATTCAACTAAAAATCAAAGAGGCATGTAGGATAATAAAGTTGCCCTATACTCTATACCACTAATAAAGTTGCCCTACACTTTTCTATACCACTAATACCACCAGTCCAATCATCCTGGGTCATTTGCTACGGACAAAGCAAATCAAACTATTCAATTTGATCCATGCTAAATAAATAATGGTGCAGTACGTTGATCCGGCAACTCTTTGGGTTAGGGTTAGGTTTGGGTTAGTAAAGTAACGCGGAAGAAGCCTGGTCAACGTGCTAGGCCAATAAAATATTGGCTACTATGAGGACTCTGAGTAAACCCACGATGGTTAAAAAGTCACCCAATCTCAGTTCAGCTCTGAACGTAGGTCTCATTACACTCGCCAGTAGGCCTACTACATTCATGACCGACACATCACGCTGTTAAAAAATACGTCTCTGTCTTCTAGCCATGGATAGGGTAACAGCGTGGTGTGTCGGTCATACTGGTTCTAGCGAGGTAAGCAAGGTCTACATTGGTCAGGCGTTCACAGGGACTCTCACACGACCCTTTAGCAGTAAAAGGTTGCCCAGTAAAATTGACTGGGGCGACCCATTTTCTTTACAAGGATTCAATCACAAGTTCCGTGGACGTACAGGCGAGTGTAATGAGACTAACTTTCAGAGCTCGACTAATCAGCCAGTAGAGCACGAAGCGCAATACTAGAGACATACTATGCCATCCCACCTGGCCCCACCCCTCCTCATGAAGATCCAATCAGTTAGATTATTTACTATTAAATATTATATTTTCCTAATCAATTTAATTAAGCCTATAATTTATCGTAGATTTAAAATTTAGATATTATTTGAGCGATGACATGTGTATTCATTGATTATTTATGTATGATATATTTTACAGTTACGATCAAACAAATTGGAGGAGGCAAATCGTATGTTTGTAAAGGTCAGTTCCCATTGGTTGATCCATGGTGGAAGGTCACATGTCATATTTACCAAGGTAATCGACAACATGTGTTCTTTGTTGACCAGACGCGACCAATCAAATACGAGATAAGAAAAGATGAAGATGTAATCCAACATAAACTCATGAATATGTTTATAAGTAAAGTTACGAAGCCGTACGATGATTCTGATATGCAGGAGAAAAGGGGAACAGCGTTTGAACAATTTGTTCGGTAAGAAAATGTTTTTATATGCCCACATGGAAATGTGAAGATAAAAGAATGTCTGTAGTTTTTCCAACACAAGTCACCTTAACTGTGGATTTTTCTCTGATCAATCAGATTCAAATATATAGAGCATATTTGTCGTTTTGTAGTGAATAACATATTTTATTTCATCGAGAAGCAAGAAAACTTATATTTTCACTCATGCTACTCATTCATGAAAATATAAACTTTTTCTTGCTTAGAGATGAAATGAAATATGTTATTCACGACAAAACGACAAATGTTCTATTTATTTTATGATTTTACAATCATTTTAGGTAAAACAACATGGACTTCTTTGCTAGCCAGTGGAATAACACTTTTTTTCACTGATAAAACGCGGTATTCCACTACTGATCATAAAATAAAAATCTCTATTTCGGTTTGTTTTTTATACTTTCGATGGCCTACACTACAAGAAGATCCGACCAGTTTTACCAGAAGGTTGCATCAGAGGGCATCAGACATTTATTAATCAATCAGCGTTGACGTTTCTAAGGATTTACCCACTGTTCGTTCAAAGATGCCAAGAATTCGCCATAACAGACTGTTTCATTGGCTAGTTCCTCCCATCAACTAGAACGCAGGCTATATTATAACTCTTCCAGATCCTAGTTTTGTGAATACAAGTAAAACGAAATTTTGAACTATTAAAATAAAAATGAAACGAAATAAGATCTGTGTTTTAATCAGATTGACTATTAATAAATTTATAATCGTTCTTTCTTTTTTCAGAGATAATGGATACGAAAATAGTCTTTATTTTGAGAATTTTGAAAAGTACTATAAACAATTTGATAATGAATCAAATAGATATCAAGTTGACAGAATTTGGCCTCACATTCGCAGTTCAGGCAAGAGATTTTATATAGATATATATATCCCATGTTTACTGACATTCAAGTGGAGGTAATTTGGAATTAATGGAGTTTGATAAAGAGCATTTTCTAAGGTTGAGCAGAATGATGGCTTGATACTTTATAAAATGATAAATGTACAAGTTTATTCATGTTTATAACCCACATTAAACGAAATGAAATAAAATGGGGTTTAACGTCCTACTGTTCTGCTCCTAACCTGGGCTAATGAAGATGGGCATACGCCATACAGTGTACCATGAGGGAAATTTTGCCCGGGCGGCGGTGCTACAGCCTACACTTATATCGAATTCCAACTGCCAAGGGATCATTTATATGCACGTCAATGTGTACACAGGTCCTCAGTTTTTCATCCCACCCGAAAGACTAGACAGTTGCTCGCTATCCTGACAAGGGGAAACCACTTCGGAAAATCTGGATGAACTTTCTCAGCCAATGCAGAGATGGAACACCCAACTTCCAGTCTAGCGAGCCAGGGTCTTACTAACTTAAGCACTCACATTAAACTCTTTATGTCCATTCTAATTCTTTGAAATGCCTATTCATTTTTATATTTTCTTTTTCTCTACAGATCAAGTTCGACTCCTGCAAGCTGTTGTTCGTTTTCCAGAACTGTTTCAATTTCTTGGTCAACTCCGTCCCAAACAATTTCTCTCCATCTTTGAAAATGTTGGTTCACAAACTCTCAGTCAACTGGACTCTTGTCGTCAAGAATATCCATGGGAATTCGGATTCTCGTCGGTAAAATATTTTTGACATTACTTATTAGGTATACTGTTCCAAATACTGAACACAGACGTCATTAACTTAGGATCTGAAATGAAATGAAATGAAATGGATTTAACTTACTACTGTTCTTCTCCGACTGCGCTAATGAAGATGAGCATATGCCATACAGTGTGCAATGAGGGAAATCTTTCGCGGGCTACCCATTATGGTCTACTCTTATGTCGTATTCCAACTTCCAGGGATCTTTTAAGTGCACGCTAGTGTATACACTGGACGTCCAAATGATATGAAGTGAGGTGTAAAGTCCTACTGTTCTGCTCTGAACTGGGCTTATTAAGACAGGTATATGCCGTACAGGTGCTATGAGAGAAATTTTGCCCAGGCAGCGGGACTATGGCCCACTCTTATATCCAATTCCAACTGCTGGGGTATACATGGATCCTGGGGTTTTCATCCTTTCCAAAAGACTAGACAGCTGTCCTTGTCAGGCCCTCCATCTAAAGAAATAAACCACTTTATGGAATGGTTTGTGAACTCGGGGCTTGGAGGTTAAACCCTGTCAGATTTATTCATTTAAACATTCTTTACTTTATTTACAGATTATGTACAAGCAATATGGTTTAATTGGAATGGAAGCTTCGTTAAACGATTTTGTTAGATGTCGTCTGCTCGCTACCTTTCCTACTGTTTATCAGGATGCTTTAAACATTTACGACTTTCTGAAGAAAGACGCCAGAGAAAATGGCCATACTTACATAGAAAAATTCGGAATTAAAATGGGAAAATTCTTTAATGATTACCGAGTCGTGAAATGGGAGGAAGCTTTGAAATATTTGGAACAGCATGCAATTATAAAAAGTGAGGGAAAGGATCGTCAGACTAAGATCTATTTAAAGAGAAATTGGCAGGCGGAAAAAGATGTCGCGAAACATTTGAGTAATATGATTAAAGATGAAGATAATAGATTGAGTCATTGGGATGTTGATTTTACAAGGTAAGGGATCTTTTACATTGTCGGGGACCTGGAAGAGAGAGAGAGAAATGCGGTGTAACGTCCATTTGATACAAACTAGGTCATTTCGGGACTAACATATGGTTTATTTTTATGTTGATATTTCGCTTGAGCACATGGATCTTTAGCAGTTATAGGAAAGCAGAGGAGAGAGAAACATCCACTTGACACAAACTAGGTCATTTTTGGACTAACACATAGTTCAATTTTGTATTAATAATTCGCTTGCGCACATAGGTCTTTAGCAGTGGGAGGAAAGCGAAGGTGAATGTTGGATAGGTACAACCGGGGAATCAAAACCACGTCAGTTGACTCAAGACACACCTTATGATACAGCACACACATGCCTTGTGCTAACCATTTGGCCATCAACACCCCCCCCCCCAAAAGTCCCCCACCCTTTTTATAAGTAATAGAAGTTTTTGAATTTTTTGTTTTTATTTTGTGATAGGATCATTATTGTGATTGTTTGTTAAATGCAAGTTATAATTTTTTTTTATTTTCAGTGATGATTTTGATAATCTGTATAGTGATCCGGATCAATGGAGGGCTGTTCATCTTATTACCCATAATCCTGTAGCAGTGCTTTCTGGGAAGGGTGGATGTGGCAAGACAACCGTAGTGACACAGTTGTTAAAACACATCTGTATCAAGAGGTTGGATAGAGATTTATAGACTTTCAGGAATTTTTATTCTTCCTTTTTGGTCGTAAACGGGTGTGGCTGAATGACTTAATGCTTGCACTTTAGATCATAAGGTCTAAATTTGAGTCAAGTGGCATGGTTTCGATTCCTTATTTTAATGTTTCTCTCTCAAGAGCCTTGCATACATGCAAATTATTGAAATATAATTGAAACAGATGTTAGTCACGTAATGACCTAGTATTTTCTCTCCCTTTCAAAAATTAAATATAAATCACTTTACATACATTCATATCACATTTGTATCTGCTTTTAGAACAAGGTTAAAAAAAAAATAGAACCAAATCTGGTCTGCCCTCTGGCTTGCGGCTGTGGTTTCGATCCCTGGTGTGAGCGTATGTGGCATGGAGAAAGGGGCGCCTTCTCAACTGCATGGGTTTCCTCTGGGCACTCCGGTTTCCTCCCACTGCTAAAGACCCCTACGCGCAAGCAAATTATTGAAATAGAATGAAACCATATGTTAGTCCCGAAATGACCTAGTTTGTGTCGAGTGGACGTTAAACCCCATTTCTCTCTCTCTCTTACTCACTTAGCCACTGTGGCCACTATACCTGAAAGAACAAGCTGTACAATTAGGTGTTGTGTTTAATTTAAATATATATAGTTAACCTTCATCATATTGTAACTCCATATCCCCTGTATCTCCAGTGTACTCATTCCGTTCTACTCCACTATACCCTGGGTTCATCCATTGGGGAGACACATATTCCAATTATCTGCCCTTGATGATTGTGCTATTTTTATCAACCAATCCCATAAATCGTTAATTGTAACTCCATTCGTGTCGAATATTTTACAGCCAGAAAGTTGAAACAGAAAACAAAGATGATACATTGAATAAGACAGGGGAAGATAACTCTAACCAGAATTTAGATGAATCAAGCATTTTACAAGAGAATGAGAAAAGTTTTGACCAATCGATGCAATATTACAAGTCTCCATGGAAATCACAGAAAGAGATGAATAATGGTGACCATGACCACAGTGATGAGAACGAAGAGGACAGTGATGATGAAGATGTTCATTATTTATCAAAGACGCCACTCGGTGAAACGATACTGCTTACAGCACCTACGGGTAAACTTGTGCAAATTTCAGTTTTAATATGATTAGTACGAGGGTTGGGGAGGTCGGAAATTCCACACACTGAGTTAAGGGTTAACTGGTTATTACAATCTGGGAATTGGGTGGCCGAGTGATTTGACGTGTGTTCTAAGGTCTGTTATTGAATTGGCGCTGATTTGATTCCCCGTTTGTAAAATGAAACCATAGTTTGTGTCGAGTCTATGTTAAAAGTTGTATTTCACTACAGTTACCATATGTTAGTCCCAAAATGACCTAGTGTGTTTTCTCCAGGTCCTCCAGTTTCCTCCCGCTGCCAAGGGTCAATATGGGCATGGAAAATTTAGTCTTCACTGGCTACTAAATGCTAAAAATTTACTAGCCAGCACCAAAATTTTAGTTGCCAGATATTACAATGCTATTATTAACTGTAGTCTGCAACGTAAATCACTACGGTACTAGATATTACGCATTGTTTTTTTAATCTTTATCATTATGCTAAATATAAAACAATGCAGAAAAAAGAACACCAGTTTTGATTTAAATGAATTTTAATTTTAATAATTACATTAGAACTCGAAGCACTAGACATAACGATGTCAGTAGTGTCAGTAACAACAATTAGGTCACTTTGACTCATAGATTTCCGTCAGAAGACAGTGTTAGAGAGGAATCTTCCTTTTTTTTTTAAAGAAAGAGCTTAAAAGATTTTGTTTTTTATGCATTTTGTTAATATATAGGGTATAACTTTAATGTATAGGTGAGAATTATTAGAAATATGGGTCAACTACATGCGTAGTCGGCTATTTTGTATACATTGCCATAAGTTAGAAGTTAGAACGATTTTCGGCACATGGTAAGAAAATATACGAATGTCGTAAATAATGTCGTTAAATTGGAGTTATTTCCCCTAGTAAGTTCCGGTTTTACGAAGCGCTGAATAAACAATTTCAATTTTGTAAAATAAACTTTGTAATTATTTTAAAACGAGAAAAAAAACTTACAGTCGCCAGCTGGCGACTCAAGTGAAAATTTTAACTAGCCAGAAAATATATTTGGTCGCCATGGCGAGTGTTTTAGTCGCCATGTAGAGCCTTGCCCGCTGCTAAAGACCCCTATGCATAAGTGAAATAATGAAATAAAATTGAAACATATGTTAGTCCCAAAACGTCCTAGTTTGTGTCAAGCTGGGGGTTGGGATGGCCTAGTGGCCTAGTGTGCCGCGCTTCGAACTCTAGCTGGCCGGTCACCTCTGGCTTGCGGCTGTGGTTTCGAGCCCTGGTGTGAGTGTATGTGGCATGGAGATAGGGGTGCCTTCTCAACCTCGTGGGTTTCCTCCGGGCACTCCGGTTTCCTCCCACTGCTAAAGACCCCTACGCGCAAGGGAATTATTGAAATAAAATTAAAAACCATATGTTAGTCCCGAAATGACCTAGTTTGTGTTGATTGGACGTTACACCACATTTCTCTCTCTCTCTCTTGTGTCAAGCTAAACCCTATTTCTCTCTCTCTGATGTGGGCACCAGAGGTGTGCACATGACTGGGCGATCTAAGATGGCCTGAGGAGTCCAAGTTAGAGCTGATTTTAAACCCCATTTTACACTCTATCTGTTGATCTATTTTAAGGTAAAGCTGCGAATCTGTTGGGACGTAAAGCGTGTATGGAGTCGTTTACCTTACATCATGTTATAATGAGTTACAAGGGTTTCTGTAAACGCAAGGCCGAATACTTAAAAGAAAAGGGGCAGTATGGTAACCAGGACAACAACGATGATGACAACAGAAGTGACGAGGATGAAAACTCACAAAAAAATGCTACGAATTTTGTAAACGAAAAATCTGGTAGTCAAAATCAACAGGATGGTGCTAGAGATGTCGATTCAGAAATGGATGCGACTCAGAATTCTGAAAATATCCTTGGTAACGAAGCAACATACCTAAACTCTGATCCAGAAATGCCAAGATGGAAGTTTGAGAATAAATCGGTTTTAGTCGTAGATGAATGTAGTCTAGTTTCGGTCCGGACGATAGCAACTGTACTGAATAATCTCAAGAGACTTGCGGGGTTACGCAAAATTATTTTGTTAGGTGACGTACGCCAGTTGCCCTCCGTGGAACCAGGAAACTTTCTCTGTGATATTTTTCATGTGTTGTCTCCCCTTAGATGTTGTATGGAATTACGAACCAATCACCGGTCAGAATCAGAACTTATCGTTAAAAATGCGACAAAGATTTCACAAATGAAGTTACCAGATTATGATAACAGAAAATTCCGCCTTTTGGAGATCGGATTCGAAGAGGGAGATAATGAAATAGGTATTAATGAACAATTTAATTATCAAAATTTATTCCAATCAGAAGTGCAGGGGGACTACACCACACACAATTTTACACAGAAAGAAATATATGGACAAGACATCGTACTAGAGACCACAAACAAAACAATTCAAAAAGAGTGAGTGGATCGAGGGGGCTTGTCTGCGCAGCCACTGCACTGTACAGTTCCGGGCCTGTGTTGACACAGACTTCACTCATATTTGAAAATGGGTTTGTCTGTTCATCCGCCACGATTTTTGGAACACAACATTCCGATCCTCACTGAAGACATGCCCGTTTTCAGTTCATTAAAGGTCACTCCTTGCCATTTCAAAACCAGGGTTTGAAATCCAAAGAGTTCTTAGATTAAGATTAACTCAAACACAGATTTTCATTTTGTTTCGTTTTTATTTATACATTTGATGGCCTACACTGACTGGTTGTAGTCGGAGATTGCGTGAGCGCCTCACTCATACGAATGATTTTTGACCCTATGACTCATGACTTCTGATCACATTGACATTTATAGTGGTTCTGTGCCTCGCACACCAAGAACTCGTCATAACAGACCGGAGAACGCTAGATCGGAGACGGTCCTACGCATTTTATGACGTCACATGTGGATTGTGGGTTAGGGTAAGGGTTAGGCTTGGCCCAGGGTTAGGGTTAAGGCTAGCCCTGTTTACATCTCGAGACTTTGACGAAATCTACGGGTCCTAGCCCTTACCCTAACCCTAACCCACAATCTATATATGACGTCATATGTGCTAAAATTCGTGGGACCGTCTCCGATCTAGCGTTCTCCTAACAGACCGCTTTATTGTCTAATCCCTCACATCATTCAGAACGCAGGTTATATTATTATAACAACTCTTCCAGATCCTAGTGCAGTAAAGACAAGTAAAACGAAATTTTGATAGGATCTGTGTTTTAATCAGATTGGTTTTGTCACTTCCTTCTCTCTATTTTTAACAGTTTATATATTTCTCAATTTCAGATGCCCAAATACGCCATTTATTAAAAACATCGAATCTGGATCAGGAAACATCACAGTTTGTTTGTTTTCAAAGGTAAAATTGTTAACTAAACAATACATTTGATAAAACAGGTCAGAAGGCCGTCAGAAAGCCTATCTTTATATTTTGTTCTTTTCATTTACAAGGGGTAGGGTCGCCCATCCAGGGGGGTTGGGATGGCCTAGTGGTCTAGTGTGCCACGCTTCGACCTCTAGCTGGCCGGTCACCTCTGGCTTGCGGCTGTGATTTCGAGCCCTGGTGTGAGCGTATGTGGCATGGAGATAGGGGCGCCTTCTCAACCTCGTGGGTTTCCGCCGGTCACTCCAGTTTCCTCCACTGCTAAAGACCCCTACGCGCAAGCGAATTATTGAAATAAAGTTAAACCATGTGTTAGTCCCGAAATGACCTGCTTTGTGTTGAGTGGACGTTAAAGCCCAATTCTCTCTCTCTCCCTTCTCGCCCATCCAACTGCATGGGTTTTCTCTAGGTCCTACAATTTACTGTCATTGCTAAAGACCCCTTAGGCTGGTCAAGTAAATTATTGAAATACGATTTAACCATGTTAGTCTGGAAATGACCTAGTTTGTGTCTAGTAGACGTAAAACCTGATTTATCTCTCTCTCTCTCTCTCTCCCCGTTTTCACTCCGCCTGCATCGTCTGTCTTTCTCTTTCCGCCCCCCTCTTCTGCCTCTCCTCCCTATCTCACTTAAACATAAGTCATAGTGGCCAAGTGGATAAGGCGCTGGCTCGCTAGCCAGGAAGTCGAGCGTTCGATCCCTGCATTGGCCTGGAAAGTTCATTGGGATTTTCTGATGTGGTTTCCACTTGTCAGTGGCGCAGGACAGAGATGTTAAACCCATTTTATTTCATCTCAGTCACACACAAAGATGATGGTGGGGGGGAGAGAGTCGAGAGTCTCAGAGATGACGACATGAATATGGTCAATAAAGTCTATAATTTCACATGTAGGGTAAAGTATCGAATGTATATTTTTAGACGACGCTGTGAAAGCATCAATGAATTATGTTGTAAATTTTACAATGACCACATTACAAAAGACGATCGGAAGAGATATTTGTTTCAACAGGGTGATAAAGTTTGTATGAGTAAAAATGCTGAGATCATCAACTACAGATCTCGATTACCCGCCAAGAAGAAGCCAAAACAAAAAAATGACTCTGCTGTTCCAAGCAGTTCTCAGACCATCAGCCAATCGACTAGAAGTCGTAGATATGCTGGAAATAGTTTTAGTTGTCAGGAAGCAGCTGAATTAATTATGGAAGACCCAGCTAAAGGTAAGACCCAAAGAAAATAATTTGGAAACAAAATGTGATTATTAACTCTTCTAGCTGGCACTCTAGTCCGGAGGTTGCAGGTTGGTCAAGAAAGTTCGTAAGGGTTTTACGGCATGGTTTACTCATCTTCTTTGATTGGCATTTAGTAATTTAACATATTAACACAAAGTACAATTTTATGGATACACAATTACTGAGTTTGTTACTAAGCGACGTTTCGATCAGGAAGCTCTCGTCTTTATCAAGCAATGATACGAGACGAGAGCATCCGCTTCAAAACGTCGCTTAGTAACAAACTCAGTAATTGTGTATCCATAAAATTGTACCTTGGTTTACTCATGTTAATTTTGCAGGAAAGGTCCTGACAAATACTTCTTAACTAGTCATTCTTATGGAACCAAAAATGGAGATCCTATGTACACATTGGCATGCACGTAAAAGATGCCTTGACAGTTGGAATGGCCCTCATGTTAGTGATGTTCGGTTTTTAAATTTTCTTTCGGTTTCGGTTTTCGGTTTTTCTGAGGCAAAAAACCTCGGTTTCGGTTTTCGTTTTTTTTATTCATTTAAACACTGTGTCATGTATGTACTGATTTATGGTTATTTTATAGGAATACTTGAAAGCCAGAAAAAATATCAAAAATATTGATGTAAATAGTAAACAACAAGGTTTTTTTTTACTGTTATATGACTTTAATTATGACTGATAGTAATAACAAAGTTACTGTAAAAAAAAGATCTGACACACACAACGCCATAGGCATAATAATAAATTAATATAAGGACATAATATCAGTAACAATAAAGTTAGATTCTACTGTAAAAAAAAAAATACCAAAATAAATTTGCATAACAAAATAATACCAATCCAACAAATCGAAACATGTGGTCTTTTATTTCTCGTTTATAAATTATAAACTTAAAAACAAAACTAACGCAATTGCCGTTTTCGGGTGTTGTTCAAATGTTGTTCTAAACCTGACTCAAAATTGTTAAATTATATTCTTATAATTTATGCAGCAGAAATAGATTTTTTACAAAGATTAAATCTACATTTTGTGTCATCTAATCTTTCATAGTTATTGAGCAAGCCATGGAGGCATTTTACTTTTTAGAGGAAGCCATCGTTCGATATTGACAAGCGGCTTCGGGTTGAATAAAATTTTGGATTGTAAACCGAACCGAATTGAGAAAATAAATAGTCTAGGCCAACCAGACTGACTAAACACTCTATTATTCTATACATACGGGCTCTGGTTGATCGAAAATGAAAACGGAAGTGGTGGCTACATTAAAATTTTGGAATTATTAAGTAAACGAAATACGACTACATAAAAATTAGGAATTTGGAAAAAAACCGAAACGCACGGTTATTTTTTTTTTAACGGTTCGGTTTTCGGTTTATTTGTAAAAACCGATACGGTACGGTTAAACCGAAAAACCGCACATCACTACCTCATGTATGGCGTATACATGTTTTCATTAGCCCAAACGATGCAGAACATTAGGAGGTTAATCCCAATTTCATTTATTTAAGGGGGGATGGGATGGTCAAGTGGTCTAGAGTGCCGCTCTTCGACCTCTAGCTGGCCGGTCACCTCTGGCTTGCGGTTGTGGTTTCGATCCCTGGTGTGAGCGTATGTTGCATGGAGATAGGGGCGCCTTCTCAACCTTCCTCCGACTGCTAAAGACCCCTACGCGCAAGCGAATTATTGAAATAAAATTAAACCATATGTTAGTCCCGAAATGACCTAGTTTGTGTCGAGTTGACGTTAAACCCTACTTCTCTCTCTCTCTCTCATTTATTTAATAATTACCATGTTAGTCCCAAAATAACCTGAATGTGTATGGCGTATGCCTGTCTTCACAAACCCAGTTGAAGCAGAACAGTAGGACCTTAAACTCCATTTCATTTCATTTCGTATTTATCTTTCTAGATTTATTCCCAGTTTCTCAACCTAATTTATCAACTCAGACGCAGAAAAAAAAGAAAGAAAAAAAGAATAAAAATGTTCGACTATGTAATGGTGAAGTGTTTTTTATTATTCATGTAAGTTTTTACATGTTTCTCCTTTAACTGATGCTGCCTGGGCAAAATCTCCCTCAGGTTTTCGGGGCAGGGGTGGATGGTCAAATGGTCAGCATGTGCGTGCTGTATAATAAGGTCTGTCATTGAATTAACTGGCATGATTTCAGATTCCCCGGGTAACCGTGACAAGAAGTTCGGTCGCCTGTCCAATCTCGTGGGTTTTCTCCGAATCCTGCACCAGTGTGCATGTAAAAGATCCCTTGGCAGTTGGAACTCCAAATAAGAGTAGGTTGTGGTGATGCTGTCTGGGCAAAATTCCCTTCATGGCACATTGTATGGAGTATGCCTGTCTCCATTATTCCAGTGGGAGCAGGACAATAGGACGTTAAACCCATGTAACAGATCCCTTGGCAGATAGAATTCTAAATAAGTGTAGGTCGTGGTGATGCTGCCTGGGCAAAATTCCATTCATAGCACATTGTATGGCGTATGCCCATCTCCATTAGCACAGTCGGAGCAGAACAGTAGAACGTTAAACCCTGGAGTTTAGATTATCAATAATTTGATATTTATAAAGTTTGTGTAAATTGTATCAGAGAGTATTAGAGTTATTGCCCCTGTTTATATTTTTTATGACTGATTTAATCCTCAGGATGTTTCGGAAACGTCAGCCGATGGTAAAACAACAAGGTATTTAACTCTAACCGATAAAGAAGAACCTAAAGAGAAAATGGTCTGTGTAAATTATCGTGATTTGGTAAAGAAATGTAAAATGAGACATGGCTGGGCTCGTACCATTCATACATATCAGGTAATAATACATCAAGAACACTTGGTAACACTTCTAGTCATATCTACCAGGTAGATAAATATCCTTGTAGAATATGATCCTTGAGTGGCATTTTGTGATTGAGCACATTAATAACACAACACAGTTTATATGGAAAATAATCACTGGTTTGTACACATATAGCACGACGTTTCGACAAGTATTCTCTCTCTCTCTCACACATATAAGCTACTATGAATTATTGTCCGAATGCCGACCCGCATTTTTCCCTTGCACGACCTCTTTGAAGACCCCAATAAGTTTCTGTATGACCCCTAAAATATCCACGAACCACAAGCTCGGAAATACTGCTGTAGGGGATACACAACAGAATTTCATTTTTATAGTTTGTCACATTTCCACTTCAGGGTTCTGAATCGACTGCGGTTGTTTACGTTGTCTACAGATCGTTCTACGAAAACTGGCAGCATGTCTACACGGCCGTCACTAGAGGGCGCTGCTCTGTTTATATGGTGGGTAAGAAGTGTAATATTGACCGTGCAATAACAACCAGTCATAGACCACGAAGAACGTCACTAAAAGAAAAGTTATTGGAGAATGTACAAAAGTTTCCTGAAATTCTGCAGGTCTGTTGATTAATATTATTTTTGTCAATCACAGCTTGATGGAATATAATTAGCGAGCGAAATTTTGACTAGGTTTCAATTGTCATTATCAAGCAATAATAAAACGTAAATTATACTAACTCAATATTGCCATCAAATTCTAAATCTAAATTAAAAATTTTAAATTATAAATCAGTATTGATGTTGTTGTGAAAATATGGGACCCTAATGTTCAAAATTTAAGGCATAATAAATATTTTAAACCTGTACACGAGTCTTGTATTTCTATGGTTTCGAGCCCCATTTGTAATGAACAATGAAAAATATTTTTGCTGCTATAATAGTTCAAAAACAATATGTAAAATGAAATTATTGAAATGGCATTTAAAATCTAAATGAATGATTATAAACTACAATAGGCCTAATACTATTTATTTCAGACACTTCAAGAAGACCTGGATGCTTTTATCAGCCAATCAACGGAAGACAGAAACCAGAATCAGGATAATAATAACGTTGTGTCCGAGAGCTGGTGTGAGGGAGACGATGGTTGGGATGATGAATATATGGACGCTCTGTGTGAATTACTTCCCTCAGATTCAGACTCAGATAAAGAAGAGGATAATTCAAATAGTGCTAAGGGAAGCAACTCTATGTCTGGCTGTATTAAGGGCAATAACTCTGTCACAGGTGGATTTGTGGAGAATTGTTCGGTTGCAGGTTCTAGTAAGGCAGATAACTATAGTTCTAGTTTTTATAAGGGAGACTACTCTATGGCGAGAGACAAAAAGGAAAACAACTCTGTGGGGAATTCTGTTAATAAATTTTTATCTAGTGATGGTGCTGATATATCACGTGTGAAATTAAAAAATTGTGAAACAATGGATGGGGCAAATGAAGGAGGAGAAAGCACTATTTTAAAGGGAGATAATTGTGTTTCTAAGGGAGATAATTATGTTTCTAAGGGAGATAATTCAGATTCTTTCTTTGATAGTGATGATTCTTATATTAAGACATTGGATGAATCAGGATTAATCTTACAATCACAACTTGCAGCGTCCAGTCAGTTCGCTCAGTACAGAACCGATGACGAAGACGAAAAACTTTTTGATAATGACGAATCTTATATTAGAAGTTTCGATGACTCTAACTTCACTCAGATCACAAATCGAGATACTTCAGGTAATGTTAGTTTTAATAGTGACGAGGATGGTAGTCACGGTAATATGTGGAAAAGACAATCATCGGCAGAGATGGACTGTCTTTCACCAACAAAATCACAGCGCATTCAACAGTCTTCAGAAATAGTTTCTCCAGTACGAAGAAATTTACAGAATACCAAGTTATGATGTTTGAGATTTTCAGTGATAATGCAAAAATAAGCATACCCATGTTTTCGATCAATTGGCTAATCAAATTAGGGCTTGGACCAACCGTTAAAATATCGTTGTCATGTCATTTTAATTCGATAAAGTGTTTAATATTTAAGACTGTTTAATCTCGGGGTTTCCAGCTTGATTCCATCATTGTCATCGTTTTATAATGGAGGAATTGAGAAGCAATAGTCTCGGCGTTCAGATGGAAAGAAAATCCTTAGGACCTATGTACACATTTGAACCCTTGATTGTGTGAATTTGAAATCAGAATAAAATCTAGGCAACATTCGCCTCACAACTAAAGAGTGTAAAGCCTTTGATCTTCATTGTAGGGATTAGTTATCAAACTACAATTATGTGAAAGTTGAATCTTTGAAAGGAATGCAATCTGATTAAAACACAGATCCTATTTTGTTTCGTTTGAATAGTTGAGTATTTCATTTTACTTGTCTTCACTACATTAGGATCTGGAAGAGTTGTTATATTACCAGCGTTTTTGGTTGAAGTGAGGGATTAGCCAATGAATCGGTCCGATACGGCATAAAAGTGTTGCTAAACCACTAAAAACGTCAATGTGATTGAGTAATCAATGTCCGACATCATAGGGTCAAAAACCGCTCATATGACCTATCACTACAACTGGTTAGATGTTCATGTAGTGTAGGCCATAGAAAGTATAAAAGATAGGCTGGCACTGCCAGGCAGGATACGCCCACATTTTCGAGAGATGGATAGAGAACAAACAATACGGAAAGTGATTTTTCCTACATCATTAAGTCCTGTATTTCATACTGTATTGGGAGCAGCCATTTTGTTGGTCAGTTCCAGTCTGATATTCATGAAATTCGAAGTCGACAATGATTATGGTGTGACGGTACACAACCTAGAAATGTGACTTTTCGTCAAAATCGGATAAGAATTGTGACCTGTACAGAGTCAACAACCATGATATACCATATCTTTACACTATTCGCGTACAAACGGCGACCATTTCGTCCGGCAATTTTGGTACCATTTTCACGAAATTCGAATAATTCAGGAAGTTACGATCCGATATGCGCAACCAAGATCTTTGGGTTATAACCATGCATTTCAAGTTTCATCAAAATCGAATTAAAATTGTGACCTTTACAGGGTCCACAACCTTGATATACCATTTTTTAACAGTATTCACGTACAAACGGTGGCCATTTTGTATGGCAATTTTGGTCTGATTTTCCCGAAATTCGAACTCAACCTTCCTTACGGTGTAACGGTAATATAATCAAACGTTTTTTTAAATCGGATAATAATTGTGACCTCCAAGCTAAAAAAAAAGGCGATTTTGCGTATAATCAGGGGCCATAATTCAGGAAGTTACGATCCGATATGCGCAAATATCGAAAAGAAGCAAGATCTTTGGGTTATAACCTTGAATTTCAAGTTTCATCACAATCGAATCAAAATTGTGACCTCCACAGGGTCCACAACCTTGATATACCATTTTTTAACAGTATTCGCGTACAAACGGCGGCCATTTTGTATGGCAATTTTCGTCCGATTTTCCCGAAATTCGAACTCAACCTTCCTTAGGGTGTAACGGTGATATAATCAAACGTTTTTTTAAATTGAATAATAATTGTGACCTCCAAGCTAAAAAAAAGGCGATTTTGCGTATAATCAGGGGCCATAATTCAGGAAGTTACGATCCGATATGCGCAAATATCGAAAGGAAGCAAGATCTTTGGGTTATAACCATGAATTTCAAGTTTCATCAAAATCGAATCAAAATTGTGACCTCCACAGGGTCCACAACCTTGATATACCATTTTTTAACAGTATTCGCGTACTAACGGCGGCCATTTTGTATGGCAATTTTCGTCCGATTTTCCCGAAATTCGAACTCAACCTTCCTTAGGGTGTAACGGTGATATAATCAAACGGTTTTTTAAATCGAATAATAATTGTGACCTCCAAGCTAAAAAAAAGGCGATTTTGCGTATAATCAGGGGCCATAATTCAGGAAGTTACGATCCGATATGCGCAAATATCGAAAGGATGCAAGATCTTTGGGTTATAACCATGAATTTCAAGTTTCATCAAAATCGAATTAAAATTGTGACCTCCACAGGGTCCACAACCTTGATATACCATTTTTTAACAGTATTTGCGTACTAACGGCGGCCATTTTGTATGGCAATTATCGTCCGATTTTCCCGAAATTCGAACTCAACCTTCCTTAGGGTGTAACGGTGATATAATCAAACGGTTTTTTAAATCGAATAATAATTGTGACCTCCAGAGGGACCACAAGCTAAAAAGGGTGATTTTTCTGACAATCAGGGGCCATAATTCAGGAAATTACATTCCGATAGCCGCAAATAACGAAAGGAACCAAGATCTTTGGGTTACAAACATGCATGTCAAGTTTCATCAAAATCGGTTCAAAATTGTGACCTCTATAGGGTCCACAAGCTAAAAACGTGATTTTTCGTACAATCAGGGGCCATAATCCATGAAGTTTTGATCCGATACATGCCAATATCGAAAGGAACCGAGATCTTTTGGGGATAAACCTATATTTCAAGTTTCGTCAAAATCGGATAAGAATTGTGACCTGTAGAGAGTCCACAAACAAATTGTGGACGGACGGACGTCCGGATGGACGGACAGGGGCGACGACATAATACGTCCACATGAAAATGTGGGCGTATAAAAAACAAAACGTAATATTTTTATGAAGATGTTAAGGAATGAAAATTTCCCAACAGTCCCTGCAGGTTGTATATACAAGACGAAGCAGACAATATTTTTATTTGATTTTCCTCGTTCTGCCTACAAATCATATACTGCCCATGTTTTTTTATTTATTGTATTATCAATTTAGTTTTTATTAAAAAAAATAATAAAAGATTCTTTGTTTGGAATGTTTGTTTGTATCACTGAAGGTGATATTGCAAATGTTTCCTTAAAATAAGCTTGCGAGAAGAACAAATGATGAGGCGTTTTTATCGCCTACTGATTAGCCAAAGTGATTTGCATTCAATCACATTTTCATCTTTAACGTCCATCTAATTCAAATTGGTTACCCTAATCAACGAATTTATCGACACTGATTTCCGAAGCGATTATATCAAATTGCCAAATCACTTCATGGTGTGATTTGACGATTTGATCGGGTGATCACATGTTTTTTCAACTGTGTCCAGTCCACCCACAAGAATTGTTTACAGCTAATCGGAGCATTTAACGAACTCGCCAAAGTACTGTCTATACCGTCACATGACATCTCTGCTAAATTCAAATCATTTTGGCAAGTCGATAAAAAAGCCTGAGGCAAGTCCAGCACAGGACAAGATTAACAAATATAATTCGCAGTCTCCATCTTTAAGGATGGAAACGAGGATGACAGGTGTAAGGGGGGGGGATGTGGTTGACCAAATGGTTTCACACGTGTGCTTTAGATGATAAGGTCTTTCATTGAGTCAACTGACATTTATTAGGATTGATGTCTGAACTAGCCCCGAGTTCACAAAGCATTCTCAGACTAAAGTTGAGAATTCACTCAAACTTGTTCTCCCTATTTTAACTAAAGTTTAACCCTTTATAACAAATTTTGTTGTTTTAATGTATCAGAAACATGAATAAGAAACTATGTGTAAAGTTTTGTGTTTCTACATCAAAGATATTTCTCATAAACAGTCATTCAAAGGTGAGCAAATTCTCTACTAAGTCTGAGAATGCTTTGTGAACTCGGGGCCTGGTTGGTTTGCTCTGGTCTCCTCTAAAAACCTCAACACACAAGCAAATTATTGAAATAAAATTTAATCATGATAGTGCCCAAATGACTCGGTTTGTGCCAAGTTGACCTTACACCCCTGAGGTTCTTTTGGAGATGCAGTGTCGGATAGAACATTAAGACTGAGAACAGTTTGAACATTACAACTGAGAACGTGGTTGAGCCAAGTGACATATGTTTTGATTCTCCTCTTGTACAAGACTAATAGGGTCACCTGTTCAACCTCGTAGATTTTCTCTCGGTTCTCCCTCTACTAAAGACCCCAACGCACAAGTAAATTAATGAAATAATGTTGCCATATGTGTATCCCAAGATGACCTAGCTTGCATCGAGGACCCTTAACCCCTTTTTCTCTCTTTAAAGCAGGAAGTTATCGTCAATATCAACCTCACCCCCATCATGTCAGTGGTATTATGACCTACTCTATAAAATTCCAACTGTCAAGGACTCTTTAACGTGCACGCAAATGTTTACACAGGATCTTGGTTTTTCGTCCCATCTGAACAACTACCCTTATCAGACCCTCCGTCCTGCATCATTGACAAGGGGGAACCATGCCGGAAAATCGAGATGAACTTTATTGGCCAATACATGGATCGAACCCACAACCTCCAGGATAGCGCGAGCCAGCGTCTTACTCACTTAGCCACCAACTAGGTCATTTCGGGACTAACATGGTTTAATTTTATTTCAATAATTCGCTTGCGCGTAGGGGTCTTTAGCAGTGGGAGGAAACCGGATGACCCGGAGAAAACCTACGAAGTTGGACAGGCTACTAACACCAATCAACCATTAAATCTACTTGTAATTAAAATTTGACAAATGTTTTTAAAAGTTTTATTGGTATTCTGTAAATTCTGTGAATAATATGATGCAACACATACGGTATCTGATTATATAATATATATACAAAAATCATAAATTTATACAAGAAAAATAATAATATAATTGAAGGAGCTAATGCCCTTGATTAAGGTCAGAATAGGGTCATGAACCAGGAAGAAAAGCGAATAGGGTTTAATATCCTACAGCACTAACGAGGCAAACAAAATGAAATAGGATTTAAGCTCTGACTGTGATAATAAAGACAGCCATACTGTGTGCAGTGCTACGATGAAAATTTTGCATAATCTTCTTATATCGAATTCCAACTGTCACACAAATGTATTCGCAGGACCTTGGTTTTTCCTTCTGTGTCGAGTGGACATTAAACCCTAATTACCCTTCTCTCTATAGACCTAGACTGTTTCTAAGACTATCATACCACAATACATTAAACGAAATAAAATCAATAATATATTTGTTGACCCAAATCAAAGATGTCTACTCATTTTAATCATCTGCTTTAATCTTTATTTCCACTTCTTGTTTACATCTTATCCATTGAATGACATTTAGTAATCGGAATATAATCAAACAAAACAATATTTATCAACCATATAAATAAAATGGATTGATAATTAGTACATATACTTATTTCTAACAAATATATCTGTTGAATATTGGTGTATATACTTCAGGGGGTAAGTCACAAGGTTTAGAATTTTTGCGCCCCCTCACAACTAGCAAAAAATCGTGCAGTTTTAATGTGGTGTTCAACATTAAAATCCTAATCCAGTGTCAAATATATACTGTAGGTCAGACATTGTACAAATGGACTCGAGCATGTTTCACCATGAATCATTAATGGTAAATAATATAACGTATGCATTCTAAACATGTAAAGATAATGAAATGTAAAATAAACTACTGACCGATGAAATTGAAAAAAATGAATCTTGGTCTTCTCAGTTAGCTCCCCTTAGTAATATATGTAATCAGATTGTATTGGAAGCACGACAGATACTTGGCTAACCAGACGAGATGATAGCGGTCCTGTCAATATTTCAAACTCTGCACGAAAGCCAATGTTTATGCTTTTATTCAATCCATTTGATTTAATTCAATGGAAGATTACTTCAACAATACTTGAAATTTGTCTATAAAAGCGATGCAAAAAAATCAAAAAAGAAAAATCAAAATATTTTTGTCTGCAGTATCACCCAAACCGAGCCATATTATATTCAACAATCTGGTTTGCCATACAAAGCTAACCATCTGATTAAAATACAGATCTATATTTAGTTTCGTTGTTTTATACTTTCAATGGCCAACACTACATAACTGATTGGTTGTACTGAAAGGTTGCGTCGGGGTTCGTACAAGCAGCTTTTGACCCTGTCACGCCAGACACTGATTAATCAATCAGCATTGATGTTTCTATGGATTACTGAGTTTCGTACACTGCACGCTAAAAATTCACTGTAACAGATTGTTTCACTGCCTGATACATGTATCTCACATTATCCAGATCGCGGGTCAAATAACAACTCTTCAAGATCATGGTGTAGTAAAGATAAGTAAAACAATTTATCTAAGTATAGCAAAACGGAACGAAATCCGATCTGTGTTTTAATCACATGGCAAAGCAATTTATAATTAACAAAAAAACATTAATTAGTTCAATAATTAAAAGTCAATTAACATACCATCCACCTTAAATAACAATCAATTTATAATCATCTAGGGTAAAATAAGTAACCTCTTAATATATAATTCTCGTCGTAACTGGATTAAAGATGCATTACGTACATGTAACAGCTACATCTGCCTATTGCAGGTCCTTATTATGGCTTTAACCACTATATAAACTATGAATTAGACATTTAATATTAACATGACAAGCCTATAATCATCTCTCTAGACCATCGGATGGCTGAGATATAAATGGATTAGGTGGCCTGCGTGACAAATTTAAGGATAAAATGGATAATCGAGATGATAAAATGGATAATCGAAGATGTACTGTTGCTACCATAATACACAATTTACCCTAAGTCTTAAACATAATTAAATTTGCTTGGAATAAACTAATTTGAATGAAAATTTCAATAATATCTTCATTTTTCGTTATCCATCTTTGAATTATAAAAAGAACGGCCAACTCTTACATAATCGTACATAATGCATCTTTAATGTTGACCAGGCAAAATATTCATTAAATATCAAGGTAATACGACCACTAAAAACTTCTGTAAATTTTTAAACACCAAAAACGCCCCAAGTTCACAAAGCATTCTCAGACTTAAGTTGAGAATTTACTCAACTTTCAATCACTGATTATAAGAAATATATTTGATCCAGGAACACAAAACTTTGAACATAGATTCTTATTGATGTATTTGATACATTAAAACAACAAAAGTTTTATATGGAGCTATATTTTAGTTAAAATAATACAAACAATTTTGAGTCAATTCTCAACTTAAGTCTAAAAATGCTTTGTGAACTCCGGCTCTGATTCATTAGCATTTATAAAAGATTAAATTACAAATCAACATTCATCATTTTCTATCGCTTAACACCTTTCTGCCAATTACAACAATCATACATTTCTTTCTCCACGTGTGAACAACTTATCGAAGATAAAAGAGTTCTCAAACATAACTCAAAACATATCTATTTGTTTCTTATTATCAACATTAGTTTTTATGTTTCACACGCTGAGAGCATGCAATATGGTTGGAGTATGTGTACACCAATCGTACATTATTTCCCAAGCGTGAACAACTTAACATCGAAGATAAAAGAGTTCTCAAACATTAGCCAGGTTCAAATCCAAACATACATGTATTATCAGGATTAGCTACATGTATCATCTTTCATGCGCTTATTAGATCAATGAGCATGCAATCAAAGATACATACATTATTATTACAATATCAGATTTTCTACGACTCAGTCCCTCCCTGATGCCCGTCTTGTTGTATAAATTGTTTTTATTGATGTCAATCTATGTCTGACACAAAACATTTCATATTTGTTTACTTCCAGAACGGTTCACCTGTCATGAAAAATGTCTTTGAATGAAATGAAATGATATACACACAAACTCTCGATATTTCTTCATTTTTTTTCAAGATATCTTGAATACCGCTTTCTGTCATGATACAGTTTTCATCTGATCGTTCTAAAAATATTTAACTTTAGAGACACAGTCTTAAGATATCTTGAATACGTTATTTTTATTATCGTTCTAGACCCATTGCACACGACGCAGTTTAAGATATTTTGAATACGGTTGTCATCTTATCGTTCAAAATACACTAAACTTTAAAAAGTTCAAGATATCTTGTATAATGTTTTCTTCTTATCCTTCAAAATACATTGTACAGTTGTACGTTATATCTTGAATACTGTTGTCCTTTGTCGTTCTAGATATATTCTAGATCATCTTGTTTACAGTTGTTTTTTTATGGATCTTGATGATAAATGTACATGGCAAACACTCGTCACTTTTTTCAACAGATATCTTTTATTCATTCTAGACCCATTGAACATGACACAGTTCAAGCCATCTTGAAAACAGTTTTCTTATGAATCTTGATGATAAATGAACATGACAAAGTTTAATCGTCAAATTTGATTGAATTCACAGAAAAGTCGATGTTACCACCAGCATAGCTCCCACGTTTTTTCTTCGTTTTTTCATGTCTGAATGATTTCCCTTTAGTATGTTTTAAGTCATAGTTCGCTTTTTCGCCCCATGAGCCTTTTGCGTTTTTCTGAAATAATAAAAAAACATTTTTTTAAAGTTTAAATTACATTGTCGATATTTATGTAACGTCACTTGTAATATTGGAAATGAAAGGAAGACAAGCATACGCCATTCAGTGTCTTGTCAAGGAAATTTTATCCCAACAGTGATGCTGCTGCCTACTCTTTATTTCAAGAGTGAGTGGAGTTTTAACATCGGCTCGACACAAACCCGGTCATTTCGCAACAAACATTTGGATCATATCTATTTCATTAAGTGTTGCAGTGGGGGGAACCCTAGAAAACCCATGAGGTTAGACCGGCCCACCACCCGACTCCACCCTTATTTCAAATTCTCAATATCAAGGGTGTTTTAATGCTGGGGCAGTTTTACATGAATAACCGTGCTACTGTCTATGGTTAATTCGAACTCCAGCTATCAAGGATTCTTGCACATGCACAAAGGATATGTACAAAGGAACTCATTATTTTTGTTCCATCTGAAAAACTAGACATGGACCTGTGATCTCTAACTCATGACAGAATGGAATTAAAACTGACTGTTATGTGTTTAATGGTAGAAATTACTGTATTTTACAGTGTTTAAGTCGAGTTTAAGTCGAATTGTCATATTTTACTATTTTTCCAGAGAGAGAGAGAAAAATGGGGTTTCAAGTCCACTTAACACAACTAGGTCATTTTGGGACAAACATATGGTTAATTTTATTTCAATAATTTGCTTGCGCGTAGGGGTCTTTAGCAGTGGGAGGAAACCGGAGGGCCCGGAGGAATCCCACGAGGTTGAGAAGGCGCCCCTATCTCCATGCCACATACGCTCACACCAGGGCTTGAAACCACAGCCGCAAGCCAGAGGTGACCGCCAGCTAGAGGTCGAAGCGCGGCACTCTAGACCACTAGGCCATCCCACCCCCCCCCCACTATTTTTCCAACCTTCATCGACAAATAAATGAAATGAAGTTGAACACCCTACTGTTCTGTTCCTACTGGCCCAATAAAGATGGGCTTACGCCATAAAGTGTGCCAAGTGAAATTTTGCCTTGACAGCAGCACTATGACCTACTCTTACATCAAATTCCAACTCCAACTGTCAAAGGATCTTTTACGTGCACGCTAATATGTACACAGGACCTCGTTTTTTTGTCCCATGTTCGTTGCCAAGCTCTGTCTTAGACCACTGACAAGGGGGAATCATGCCAGATAATACAGATGAGTTTTCTCGGATCGAAACCTGGGACCTCAGAGTTATGTCAATCTAAACAACTAACTGTATGTTGTTCGTTGCCAAGCTCTGTCTTAGACCACTGACAAGGGGGAACCATGCCAGATAATACAGATAGGTTTTCTCGGATCGAAACCTGGGACCTCAGAGTTATGTCAATCTAAACAACTAACTGTATGTTGTTCGTTGCCAAGCTCTCTGTCCTAGACCACTGACAAGGGGGAACCATGCCAGATAATACAGATGAGTTTTCTCGGATCGAAACCTGGGACCTCAGAGTTATGTCAATCTAAACAACTAACTGTATGTTGTTCGTTGCCAAGCTCTCTGTCCTAGACCACTGACAAGGGGGAACCATGCCAGATAATAGAGATGAGTTTTCTCGGATCGAAACCTGGGACCTCACAGTTAGTGAGCCATCGACTTACTAAGGCATTGTGAGACCTTTATGCGGGGATCAGACGAAGCAGTGTATAGGAGACATGTTATTCAACTTCTTTGCAATCTCTTATATGGAAGCGGTAAGAGACAAAAATGTGGTTTAATGTCCACTAGACACAAACTAGGTCATTTTGGGACTAACATATGGTTCAATTTTATTTCATTAATTAGCTTTCCCCTAAGGACTTTGTAGTGGGAAGAAACAGGAGGACCTAGAGAAAACCCATGAGGTTGGACTGGCGACCCTACTCCTCGTCACGTAAAACCAGGGAATCGAATCCAATGACTAGATACAGTAAAGATCCGACCTCCACAGCGGGGTCGCAAAGTATCGACTTAAACCCTGAAAAATACAGGGCTTTTTATTCTACCGGTGGTACCTTAGCTTCAAAAGAATTATCTTGTAACCTGTGATCAACTTCCATTTCTTCTGCTTTCACTCGACGAAATGGTTCATTCTGTTTACGTGATCCCTGAAAATATTATAAGCATAGCATTACATTTATAAACTGATAGTCAGAAAAACTTCTGCACAATAAATGAAACTTCAAGTCTGACTTTTCTGTAGCAAAAGGGCAAATGAGCCAATGAATAGTGGAATACAGAGGAGGAGGAAGCCGTCTCAGGCATCTGTTTTAGGTCATACTCCTGCGCAGTGTTTCGTTTGATTAGAACTAATCCATTTCACACTATCTTGAGTGAACATTGTTATGCTAAATTATTATTGGTCAGTAGTGCCATTACCAACCAATGACCTATATTGTAACAATCAATATCGGGGTTAACCAGACCTCAAAATATGTTACCGCAATGTATCTAGTGAAATCGCGACTTGTTTACGTCATAACCCGCGAAATTTATTATGCTCGATTATCCAGTGCCAACATGTTTTCTTTGTCGGCCATTTTGAAAATTATGCAGAATGCGAGAAGAGAGGAGAGATTTGATTGGACGTTAAAAAGAGACACGCCCCGCCCCATTTCAAGAATATGACTTCTATCCAGCAATGGTAAGAGAGGGATTTCTCGCGCCATTGCTTCAGGCATCTGTTTTAGATTGGCATTCAATAAAAGAGTAAAATTAAATAAAGCTTTTTGGAAATTTTTTTGATATATGCACAGACCTAATATCTTGATTTCCAGGCCATCTTGAATATGAATGATACCCGACACTTAAAGATACATTATGGAAGATTAGAAAAAGAGCTGGCGGTTCTCACTATAATAGGTAAAAGCTAGATAATGTAAAGGGAATTTGCTGAATTTTTGCATTTGAATGTTGGGCTTTGCCTCTATCATCATTACTGAAGCCTACGCAATAAAAAACAGTTTCGATAATCCATTTCTTGATTTAATCACAAAGTCGCGTTGAGGAGAATTAATTGTGGTCTGGCCAAGTTAATCAATGTCTGTCTCAATGACCGACGTGTTAGGACAACCCCCTAAATTACAAGGAATGTATAAATGTATTACGAACCTTGCCATTAGATAAAGGTGTGTTTGGTTTACTGGAGGTTCCATTTAGTAGTTTAGGTGTTTTGGGGTTCTCGTCTTCAGATTCGGAACTACTAGAGTCAGAAGAACTAGAGTCTTTTTTATTTTTATTCACAGTGGCTTTTTGTTTGTTTGCGGAGACAGGAGTTTTCGGCTTTTTTGCTTCAGGTTCGGACTCACTATCCGAGGAATCGGACGAACTTTCTTCTTTTTTAACAGTCTTTTTCACAACTTGTGGAGTCTTTACTGCCGGGGATTTTGTTTTCAGTGCTGGCTTTTTCTCATCTTCAGAAGTTGAGTCTGAACTGGAACTAGTGTCATCTTTCTTAACTGCAACTTTTTTCCCATTAACTGGGGTCTTTACAGGAGTCTTTGTTAAAGATTTGTTGACAGGCTTTTTCGGTTTCTCATCTTCAGATTCGCTTGACGAATCAGAACTTGATGAATCTTTTTTTGTTTGTTTAGGGGTAGCTTTAGCAGAGGTAGGAGTTTTTGGGGCTACTTTTTTGTTAGCTGGGGTCGTGGGTTTCTTTTCATCTTCCGAACTACTGGAACTATCTGAGCTGGAATCTTTCTTGGTTACTTTTGGGGTTGTTTTAGCTGCTGGGCTTTTTGAGGGTGCGGGTGATTTCTTTACAGCTGTTGGTTTCTTAACTTCTTCCTCAGACTCACTGGAGCTTGAATCACTTGAACTAGCTGCTGCCTTTTTGGGAACAACTTTGGCTTTCGGTGTTGGAACCTTAGCAGCTGCTTTCACTACTTTAGACTTTGATTCTTCTTCAGAATCTGAACTAGAGGAAGAGGAGTCCTTCTTGACAGCCGTTTTTGGAGTTGCTTTTGGAGTAGTTTTTACTGGGGTTTTCTTTAATGCTGGAGTTAATTTACTTTTTGGGGCCTCATCTTCAGAACTTGAATCTGAGCTACTGGAATCTTTTTTTGTTACAGGTTTCTTGAGAACAGATTTTACTTTTGAAGGGGCTGGTGTGGACTTTGCTAAAGGTGTTGATTTCTTTAAAATTGATTCAGTCACCCTGCTTTCATCTTCACTCGAGGAATCAGAATCTGAACTTGAATCCTTCTTAGCTTTCGGTGTCATCTTAGGAGTTGGCACTGCTTTGGTAGGAGTCTTTGCTACTGGTTTAACCACTACTTTAGCTTTAGGTTTTGTTTCTTCTTCAGAACTGGAATCAGAACTTGAGCTTTCAGCAGCTTTAGCTACAGCTTTTGGAGGTGGCTTAACTGCAGTTTTAGGAGCAACTTTAGGTTTTACTGCAGCTTTTTTTGTGTTTGTATCTGTATCTGAAGAATCACTGTCTGAGTCGCTAGTCCCGCTATGTTTAGCTGACTTCACTTTTTGAGTTGACGTTGCTGCAGGTGGTTTCGCAGCGGCCTTTGACTGTGAAGGCTTTTTGGGCTTTTCATCCTCAGATTCAGAACTGCTGCTATCGCTTGATTCTTGTTTAGTGGCCACCTTTGGTACAACCTTCGGTTTTACAACTGCTGGCTTAACAGGTGTTTTCTTTGGGGTAGGTTTCTCATCTTCAGAGCTTGAATCACTGCTAGAACTTGACTCTGCTTTCTTTTTCGTAGCTGCAGCAACCTTTGGGGATGGCTTAGAAATTGCTGCTTTAGGTGTAACTGGTTTTGGTTTTTCATCTTCACTACTGCTTGAAGAATCCGATGAATTATCCTTTTTAGCAGCTGCTTTCGGGATAGTTTTAGGAGTTGCTTTAGGTGTAACTGTTTTGGGGGTTACCTTAGGTGTAACTGTTTTAGGGGTTGCCTTAGCAGTTTTGGGCTTTTCATCTTCGCTGCTATCAGAGGAGTCCGATGAAGAGGATTCTTCTTTTTTAGTTGTAGTTTTAGGAGCTGTCTTTCCGGATGCTGCTTTAGGGGTCACTTTTGGCTTAACTGTAGTTTGTGTTTTAGGTGTTACTTTAGCAGTTGTCTTAGGTTTAGGTTTTTCATCCTCGCTGCTGTCTGAAGATGAAGAATCAGAAGAATCAGGCTTTTTCGGAGTAGATTTAGGAGTTACCTTAGGAGTAACTTTAACTGGAACTTTTGGTGTTACAGCTTTAGCTTTGGTAGTTTTGGGTTTTTCATCTTCACTGCTGTCTGAAGAATCAGAAGATGATTCAGCCTTTTTAGGAGCAGGTGCTTTCTTGACTGCAGTTTTCACAGGTGCGGATTTTGCTTTTGGTTTAGCGTCTTCCTCGTCACTGCTATCAGAACTATCGGAAGATTCAGCTTTTTTAGGGGTCACTTTTGGAACAGTTTTAGGCGTAGTTGTTTTAGCCTTGGGTTTGGCTTTTGCCTTAGTCGCTTCATCTTCACTGCTCTCTGAATCAGAGTCTGAGTCCGATTCTTTAGCTGCTTTACCTTTTGGTGTTACTTTTGCTATTTTAGCTTGTGGCTTCTTAGCAACTTTTTTCTTAGTATCCTCTTCTGAAGAATCCGAGCTATCACTACTGGAATCTCTGCCTCGTTTACTAGGTGTTTGTTTCGGTGTTGGGCCATTTGTCTTTTTAGCTGGGGGTGTTTCTTCATCTGATGAATCACTGAAACGATAAAATTAATTGGACATAAGAGATACAATAATTCCTAGAAATGAAAATAAAACAGGGTTTAATGACCTACTGTTCTACTAAGATTGGGCTAATGAAGACAGGCATAAGCCATGCAGTGTGCTATGAGGGAAATTTTGTACAGACACCGGCAACACCGCCTACTCTCATATTGAATTTCAGCTGCCAAGGATCTTTCAGAACGCCAATGTCTATATGGAACATCATTTTTTCGTCCCATCAGAACGACTATATATGTTGCCAGGGTCTTTGTCCTGCACCACACTGGAAAATCAAGATGATCTGTAACAACCATCATAAGAGCCAAGACCTCCATGCAAGTGAGTCAAGACCTCCATGCAAGTGAGCCAAGACCCATAGGTAAGTGAGCTCCAGGTAGATGAGCCAAGAACTGCAGGTAAGTGAGCTCCAGGTAAATGAGCCAAGAACTCCAGGTAAATGAGATCCAGGTAAATGAGCCAAGAACTCCAGGTAAGTGAGCTCCAGGTAAATGAGTCAAGAACTCCAGGTAAATGAGCTCCAGGTAAATGAGCCAAGAACTCCAGGTAAACTAGCTCCTGGTAAATGAGTTCCAAGTAAATGAGCCAAGAACTCCAGGTAAATGAGCCAAGAACTCCAGGTAAGTGAGCTCCGGGTAAATGAACCAAGAAATCCAGGTAAATGCACCAAGAACTCCAGGTAAATGAGCCAAGAACTCCAGGTAAACTAGCTCCCGGTAAATGAGTTCCAAGTAAATGAGCCAAGAACTCCAGGTAAATGAGCTCCAGGTAAATGAGCCAAGAACACCAGGTAAATGAGCTCCCGGTAAATGAGCCAAGAACACCAGGTAAATGAGCCAAGAACTCCAGGTAAATGAGCTCCCGGTAAATGAGCCAAGAACTCCAGGTAAACTAGCTCCCGGTAAATGAGTTCCAAGTAAATGAGCCAAGAATTCTAGGTAAACTAACTCCAAGTAAATGAGCCAAGAACTCCAGGTAAATGAGCTCCAGGTAAATGAGCCAAGAACACCAGGTAAATGAGCTCCCGGTAAATGAGCCAAGAACTCCAGATAAATGAGCTCCCGGTAAATGAGCCAAGAACTCAAGGTAAACTAACTCCAGGTAAATGAGCCAAGACCTCCAGGTAAGTGAGCCAAGACCCTCCAGGTAAATGAGCTTCAGGTAAGTATCATATTCTTTAAAATGGATTGAGACATGAACAAAATATAATGCCAACCTTGAATCAGAAGACTCCTCTTTTTTTGTTTTTTTAGTTGCTGGACCATTCAAGGTTTCAGTTTTTCTTTTCCTAAAATAAACAAAATTGTTGGTTGAGGTTTTAGTCAATATTTTATAAGAGATTTGAGGTTTAACAGTCCTTCACACAAAGACTAATCTTTAGACAAACATTATCATCATTACAAATTTTTTTAACGTACAACTGCAACATAAATGAGCTCATGTGCGCTTAACAAAGACATATGAGATAGAGAAAGGGTGAGCGATAGATAACCTAGGTCATTTTGGGACTAACACATGGTTCAATTTTATTTCAATAATTTGCATAGGGGTCTTTATCTGAAGAAATCCCATGAGACTTGATAGAGGACCCTACACCTTGTCAGGTACAACCAGGCAATCGGAATCACACCAGTTGACTCAATGATAGACAACAGCTCGCGAGCGCAAACCATTTGGCCCCCCCCCCTCATTTTATAGAGCAAAAAAATATTGTCAGATCCTGCATCCTATACCCCCAGAGAGAGAGAGAGAGGGGGGGGGGGTATCAATACTTTAATATCCTGAAGGAATTTTCTCCGCAATACAGGGATCAATGCTCAGACCCCTCTGGTTTGAGACAGCGCCTTGACTCGTCTTAGAAGCTGAACAAAAATGAATTTAACATATGACAATTGAAGACAGAAAGGAGGGGAGAAAGATTTAGTTTTGACTTCCACAAGACACAAACTAGGTCACCTCAGGTCAGGACTAACATATATATATATATAGAGAGAGAAATGAGGTTTAACGTCCACTCAACACAAACTAGGTCATTTTGGGACTAACATATGGTTTAATTTTATTTCAATAATTCGCTTGCGTGTAGGGGTCTTTAGCAGTGGGAGGAAACCGGAGGGCCCCTAGGAAACCCACAAGGTTGAGAAGGCGCCCCTATCTCCATGCCAATTACGCTCACACAAGGGCTCGAAACCACAGCCGCAAGCCAGAGGTGACCGGCCAGCTAGAGTTCAAAGCGCGGCACTCTAGACCACTAGGCCATCCCAACCCCCCGGACTAACATATGGTCCAATTATAAATTTCTATACTTTCTAGGGATTGTTAGCAGTGGTAAGAAACCGATGGATCTGGAGAAAACCTGTGAGATAGGACAGGCAACTTTACTCCGTTTCACATACAAGCGGAGAATCAAAACCATGCCAACCGACTATTTAAAAAGCATAAGTGGATATTACGTCAATGATAATGAAAGTTATAAAAGCCTATCGACAATAAATGACAACAAACATTTTAATATGTCTATTTATCTCATTTGTTTGATATATACGGTATGTAATAAGTTTACTCACCCAGCCCAGTCTTTGTATATAGAGTGTAACTTGGGAGACTTCGGACTTGGTTTCTGAAACATAATTTGACAATTTTTAATATTCAGTCTGTGTCCGCCAGCAAGTTTACAACAGACAATTTAATTAGTATACTTGTAACCTTAAACTGTGTGTTAAAGGTTACAATTGATACAAACTAAGAACCCTTAAGCAAGTTCAAATAGGCTCAAACGCACTATTGTCAACATATATTGTATTGGAATAAGTAATTCTATCACAAATAGTGAAGACTGGACCATTAAAATAGTTACCGAACAGTTTTTCCTTGCATAGCGATGTTTATGTTGTAGGTCTAATGACGTATTACACAACTTGTCGCCATGACACCGGTCAATTGAAATTTTGTGTAGCAGTTGGGTTTCATCCAATCATATAATTATGCTGTAAGGTTTCAACTTTATTTCGATGGGAATTGATTTATTATATGTTAAGCTATGTGCAGTACAGTTTGGGGTTAGTTTATGTGTAAATTATGAGAGTAATATAACATTATATGGGCCAGTAAAACTTTCTGTGGTCATTTGACTAAAAAAACTTGCGCAAAGGAACTCTGTAGTCTGTAGGAAAAGCCACAACTGTACCTGGAGTAAGACGGAAGACATCAGTAGTCAAGTGGAACCATTTCTATGGACAATTCACTTGTGCAAGTCCTTGTATTATTTTTTTTAATGAAGATTATTATTTAAAAGCTTTTCAAACCATGTCGACAAAATGTGTGGAATGGAGTACGCCGGTGTCAATGACCAGGCCCGCAGTCAGCTTGCTGGCTTCGGAGAGGCAGTGAAGTTTTTAGGAGGGGCACACCCATTACAGTCTACAGTAGGTATTTTAGAATTATGGTTGGCAAATTTTTTTATTGGAGGGGGGGGGGGACATTTAAACATTTTTTCAGGTGGCATTGCTCCACACCCACCCATTACAGTCTACAGTAGGTATTTTAGAATTATGGTTGACAAATTTTCTTATTGGGGGGTGGGGGAGACATTTAAACATTTTTTCAGGGGGCATTGCTCCACACCCACCCTTGCCACCCCCTGGCTAAAGGCCTTTAAATGACTTGTTTAATTTCAACTGTTCACGTTTTTCACCAAATGTTACAATATTTTTTTTTCAAAAATTGAGTATAAATCACTTTACATACATTCATATTATAAACATGTGCTTTTGTACAAGTTTTGAAACCATTCTCGTCCATTTAATTATTTTAAGATTCCAAAAAATACATTTAGAGCCATTTAATATATCATCTGACTGATTTGTGTAAAGAAAGGGTAAGACAAATCCGTGTGATTAACATTTCCTAACAAAAATTGTCCAGTTTATAGAAAACTGGCTTGCTGTAGCCTAATGGGCATACTGTGCGCTAATACTAATATCATCCCTAAAAACACGTGTTCGGTGACTATTGAAAACACCTCATTTTCGGGAAACATCATTTTTGTCGCCCGTTTCCTTGGGTTAGGCGAGAGGGCTGGGGGCAATTTCTAGCATACTTACAAACTTGAATTTCTTCTGAAACGCATCAGCTATTTCTTGGCATGAGTCTTTTAAGTAGTCATAAACTATTGGCAATAAAGCCGCGTTGTTGTCGCCTCCTGCTGAAGACATTTTGAACGTGGTGAAAAGGGCCGGAAATTGCTAATGCGCATGTACATAAATTAATCGGAAATATTTTAGCAATGATTGCCCAGACCCCAATCGTTAAAGTGTAAAATTCAGTATAAATATCTGGCTTGACAACATCGACTATGAAACGAAAGTAGGAAATGAGATAATAATAATAAAAATAGACGCACCATCAAAAATAAATAAATAAATAAAAAATGCAATGTAATTTTAGATGAACAGCGAAAATTTGTTCGCTATGTGAACCCATAGATAAATAAGAACTCTCTGTAAAAGGATGTCGATTGTTGTGGACTTTTTAATTTTTGCACTAATATTTCTTGAACATAGCAATTTAGGGATTTCGATCAAATCCCCCAAATACAATCAATGATAGTTGTAATAATACAGGTGCGGATCCAGGAATTTTTGCAGGAGGGGGTTTGCCAGGTTTCTGTTACGGAAATCTGCCATCATCGTCTCTAAATTACATAGGCATACATACAAATTGAGCTTTTTAAACAGAGAAATCATTTTTATATTGATGTAGGATCACTTTGTGATGTAATTTCATTGATGCAAGGCATTATTTTTTTTTTTATGTAGCTGAGCAGGGGGGGGGGGACCCCCCCCCCCTCTGGATCCGCGCCTGTAATAGTACATTCCTGTCTAACGCATTCTAAAACATAACAAATTACACAGTAAAAAGCATTGCACATTTTCAACGCCCTTAACAAAATATGAAAATTAGAATAATATTGTTACAGATAATTAAAACTACTACATAAGAGGAAACTTCAGTAAAACTGCAGTAAGATACGCGCTTTGCAAAATATAAAAAAATAAAATAATAGGACTTTAATGGGAGGTAACTCTGTAGAGCATAATTGTATACGGAAATGAGATTTAAAACATTTGTTTAATTCGTCCTCCCATTGCTTGATTGAAAGGAATCTACTATTGATTTACCCAACGACTTCCTTGTTCTTTAGAGAAAAAAAAACAACAAAAAATCATCAACACCCCCCCCCCCTTCCAAACAACAACAAAAACCCAATAACTCAACAAAAACGTCGGTGGTAATATGTTTTTTCCACATGAAGGCTCAGCTGCAGAACACTGAGAAAAATATCACGGTTGTGTGTCTGATCCTGTATCATCCGATGGTGGGGATGGGATGGGCGTTCATTCAAAGTGCAAAATACTGATGTGATATCACAATTCATGCTTTGCATCAATGAAATTGAATCACAATGTGATATCCTATTAATTCACAATAAATTGACGCCCAATTACGGGATGTTAGTTTTCTCTCCGCAAAAACCTCAGTGTGTATGCATGCTTACGTAATTTGGAGACGATGGCAGGGACGCATCCAGGAATTTTTGCAGGAGGGGGTTTGCCAGGTTTCTGGAAATCTCTAAATTACATAGGCATACATACAAATTGAGTTTTTTAAAACAGAGAATCATTTTTATACTGATGTAGAATCACTTTGTGATGTATTTTCATTGATGCAAGGCATTATTTTTTCTTATGTAGCTGAGCGGGGGACAGGGGGGGGGAACCCCCTCTCTGGATCTGCCCCTGGATGGCATCATGCTTTGCCAACTGACAAATTTCCTTAACAGGAACCTGGCAAACCCCCCTCCAATAGAAATTCCTCGATCCGCCCCTGTGGGTTTTCTTCGGGTCATGTGGTGAATTCTGCTAAAGACCCCAACCCCCGCTACATAATGCCTTACAAATGATTTCTCTGTTTAAAAAGCTCAATTTGTATGTATGCCTATGTAATTTATAGACGATGATTTCCGTAAGGGAAACCTAGCAAACCCCCTCCTGCAAAAATTCCTGGATCCGTCCCTGGACCCCTATACTTTAATCCTGAAATGACCCAGTTTGTGTCGAGTGGCCGTTAACCCTAATTTCTCGCCGTCTCCTATACCGGGATAATGAACACGTGCAAACGTCATTCAGTGTGCCCCGTTTCCTTCACTCTTAGTCGAATTTCAATTAAACTAAAATTACGTGTTAGTCTCAAAATGTCAAAGTATTGTACAAACAAGTTCATCGGGTTTTTTTCCGGCGCCGTTCCCGCACAACAGCGAGCCCGACAAAGGACAGAATATAGTCTTTCGGGTGTGACGTGCACAAAAAAGAACAATGGACCGTTGGAATTCGATATAGGAGTAAGCTGTAGCGTCGTTGTCCGCAGGCCCGGATCCAGGATTTTTTCGAAGGGGTGGGGGGGGTATACACATCAACCCCAAACAGAAACTGAAATCTGGGGAATCTCATTGCTGACTGCAGGTGCTGGTCTGAACAGAGATGATCATTCTCATTTTGCCAACTATAATGATTTCTTAGGAGTGTTCTTACCCGGTCACATCCTCGTCCCCAACAAAAAAATCCAGTAGCCCCCCCCCCGCACCAAATTTTCTGAGCTGGCTATGGTCCCGGACTTCATTTACCCAACCGGAGCAGAAAAGTAGGATATCAAATCCCTATTTCATTTCCTTTGTACTGTACTCCACGAAAAGAACAATATTTTGTTTAAAGTGATTGTTCATAAATCATTTTTAAAAAAGAAGCATATTGTGTGTTCTCTCGGCATATTTCTTTACGAACGGTCGAAGGCATCCAACAAGGAAATTCATTCATAATCCCCGGGTCTTTAAAAATAATTAGCCACGCATTTAAATAGCCAACAACAAATAGTAGTATGCTTGAATGAGCGCGTGATGGAGCGCGAGATAAGCACGTGGTTTCCTGACACCTGTCCATTACATCTGCCCTCGCGCTGACCACATCGTCTCCCATTGGCTGTTGCCAGGAAACTCAATCTTTTGAAATTTTGGCAAATATTTGAGAGAATTGATTTGAATTGAATGAAAAACACTTAATGAAGGTTTATTACGTTAGAAATTCTCCGTCTTTTAACTTTATGCTAATTGTCAAGAATTCTAACTAGGCTGCTTTTATCAATGAAATCCCTTCAAGATCTATCTTTAACAATTGTGACATAGTAACATATCATTATCTTTAGGGGTATGGATGAACGAATGGTTAGCACATGCGCGCTTTATCAAAAGATCTGTGTATGCCATTGAGTCAACTGGCGTGGTTTTGATTCCCCTGATGTACGTGACAAGGAGTAGGGTCGCTTGTCTAACGTCGTGGGTTTTTTCCAGTCCCTCCGACCTCCCACTGCACCATACTTTAGTCCTGAAATAACCTAGTTTGTGCCAAGTGGACGTTAAACTCCCCATCTCTCTCTCCCTCTCTCCCTGTCATTGAGTCAACTGGCATGGTTTCGAATCCGAGGTTGCACGTGGCAGGATTAGGGTGGCCCGTCCAACCTCGCGGGTTTCTCCGGTTTCCCCCCACTGCTAAAGACCCCTACGAGCAAATTGATTCAAACCATATGTTAGTCTCACAATGGCCTAGTTTGTGTCGAGTGGACGTTAAACCAAATTCTCTCTCTCTCTCTCTCTCTCTCTCTCTCTCTCTCTCTCTCTCTCTCTCTCTCCCTCTTTCTCGGTCCCCCTCGAAAGGTTTAAATTATATCCTATATATGTAAACATAGTCTTGATTTTGAAATATAGGCTTATCAGCTGCATTATTTTCTGCCGGTCATTGAATTTACCAGAAACTGGTTAAATGATGAACAGAATAAATTTCAGAAGATTTAAAAGGACAAATGTTAAACTGACTCGATTCCGCAAATGAAGAGTCCGGAATACGGGACTTTTGCTGACCATTGTATGGGGTGGTGCAATTTACAACCAGAGTTCAGATTTTCAGAAAATCACACAATTCTGATTTTGATTCAGGTTTCAAACTCAAAATGCAGTTCTCGGAAATTTCCCTCATAGCACACTGCATGGAGAGAGAGAGAGAGAGAGAGAGCAGTGGGAGGAAACTGAGTACCCGGAGGAAACCCACGAGGTTGATAAGGCGCGCCTATCTCCATGCCCACATACGCTCACACTCAGGGATCGAAACCACAGCCGCAAGCCAGAGGTGAGTGACCTGCCAGCTAGATGTCGAAGCCCCTCTCTCTCTCTCCCTCTCTCTCTCTCTCTCTCTCTTCTCTCTCTCTCTCTCTTCGTCTCTTGCACACACACAATGTTATACCGTCGTAAAATTGAGAATAGATTCGAGTTATTTCCCTTTAAATGATAAAAATTACGATTCATATTTTTTGATATTTAAAAACTATACAGAATATTAATGGTTACAGAATTAGATTATATCACTAGTAGTTATCATGTGATTCTTTTGTTAAAGCGGCAGTCGTTCTCTACAAGACAGAATAATATCCCGTAAATAATCAGCCTTTCAGAGGGGGGGGGGGCGAACAATTTCTAGCTCCATATATGCTCGCGATAAAGGAGAACAAAAATAGTTTAGGTTGAAAATCCTAATTTACATAATCTTCGCACTCCCAAGTGGGTGCAGCGCCCCCCCCCCTTTCTTAAAATTCTGGATCAACCTCTGCCTTTAATCCTGATAATAGTTCCGTCTTAATCAGCCTGGATGGAGCAGCTGTGCTATGAGGGAAATCTTACCGATTATTCTTTCGAATTCCAAATGCTATGAGGGGTTTTTATTTGTTCCATTCGAATGACTAGACTCTGTTCCTTGCCAGGCCGGCCCTAGTTCCTGCTCCACTGTAAAATCCCAAGGAGATTTCTCGATCAACAAGGATAGAGACAGCGACAGGTAGGGGATTAACGTCCTACAGTTCTGTCCCGACTGGGCTAATAAAGACGGGAGAGAGGGGGCATAGAGGTAGAAATGGGAATTAACCAGGGGCGGATCCAGGAATTTTTGTAGGAGGTGGTTTGCCAGGTTTCGGTTACGAAAATCTGCCATCATCGTCTCTAAATTACATAGGCATACATACAAATTGAGCTTTTTAAACAGAGAAATCGTTTTTATACTGATGTAGGATCACTTTGTGATGTAATTTCATTGATGCAAGGCATTATTTTTTTTTATGTAGCTGGGCAGGGGGGGACATCCGCCGCCCCCCCCCTCCGGATCCGCCCCTGTTAACGTCCACTCGACAAAAACTAGGCCGGGGGAGGGGAAGGGGGGTACCGGTGTGATTCCTCTTTGTCAGTGGCTCAGGACGGAGGGCTCGACAAGGACACCTGTCTCTTCGTACGAATGGGAAAAGCCGAGGTCCCTTTTGTATACATTGACGTGCACCTAAAAGATCACTTGGCAGTTGAAATTAGGATAAGCCATAACTCCCCTGTTTGGGCAAACTGTCCCTCATAGCACACTGTATGGCGTATGTCCGTCTTCATTAGTCCACCAGTAGGACGTTAAACCACATTTCATTTCCGTCGTTATTAGCCTGGATGGAGGCAAAGGCGTTTTATAGCTGAGGCGCTGGAGGCGCCAGTCTCCTCGCGAAAAAATAAAATCAAAGAAATCGGAAAAGTTAAACCGGAGAAAATGCTAAAACCGATGAGAAAATGAATCTGTAGCCTAGTTAGGGGGGGGGGGTACCTAAAGGCAGAGAAAAAGGCCCTACACTGTTGGATCCATTACTGAATGAGAATGCAGTCATTGCATGGGCATAAAAATCTGCAATCAAGACGCCCCACCCCACTCCCAAAGGGGGCCCTCAAGATAGCGTAGCATCCGCCATGATAAACCTTAAAACGCTCCTGGATGGAGCAAAGAATGTTCGTGGTTGGTTGATAACAATATTGCTCCTTTAAATATTGTGTATGCCTACGTAATTCCAGTATAATAACCCAAAATAGATTACAAAAAGGGCATCCAGAAATTCAAAATCTGTTCTTTCAAAAATCATAAAATATTATTCATATTATCACAAACACATGGCGCATAATATTCTAAAGATAATCGCGTTTATGCCATACTTGGTGCTCAAAATTCGATAAAAGCTTTTAATGCTCTTAAATAAAACTAAAACCAAAATGGAAAACAAAAGTATGAACAGTCATCTGTGTGCAAATTGTCAACAAATACTCTCGTCAAACGGCAACCCCTAGTAACTCACTTTTTTCTTATTTTAAGAAAAAAGGAAAGCATATCAATGAATATACTAAACCCCAGCTTATCCATTGATTTAACTATTGAGTTACTTGGTTTTTCTATGGCATACTAGGCAAATGAAGGAAGTAGCTAGGTTGTGTCATGGGTGTAACTACTTACAAAATCAAAAGACTGGTATATCTAGTACAACAGGAAGCACATACCCTAGTAACTACAAATTTGGTCCTAACTCAATTTTGACCAAAAAAAGTGAGTTACTAGGTTTTAACCTTTGGCGGGAGTATAGTGCACGTCTAGATGGCTGAATAGTTAGCACGTACACGTTGTGCCATAAGGTCAACTGGGTTTCGATTCCACATTGGTTTTCTCCTAAAGACTCCTATTGAATTATTGAAATAAAATTGAACCATATGTTAGTCCCGAAATTACTTAGTTTGTGTCGAATGGACATTAAACCCCATTTCTCTCTCCCCCACTCTCTAAGTCACGTAAAAGAACAGTTGACAGTTGCAATTCGATGAAGATTTGTCGCTGTCCGGGCAAAATTTCCTGCTTAGCACACACCGTGGCGTAAACCCGTGTTTTGTTTCATTTAAAGCGGCCCACACTCTCTCAATATAATTGTCAATAATATTGTCAATACTTAATATTGAAAATCTTATTGAGCGTGTATATGCGATATTGAAGCTCGAAATAATTGATGTCAATATGATTGAAGAAATCAAAAGTCCATAGGTTTTTTATTGAATAACCGTCAATTTTTGTGCAACAATTGATCGTGAGTGGGCGTCATCAATAATATTGACGCAATATTTCGTTTTCACGAAACCCTCGAAGTAGGTGTGTGTGCCCAAACTTCTCCCCCTTAGTACACCACCGTTATAACCATTTTCGATGTATTTTCCTTTTATTGGGACTTGGAACCGCCATAGCTAATGCTAAACAAACAGTTCCGTCAATGATGGCTGCTTTCCTCAGAATGAATATTGAGACAATATAATTGAACGTGTGTGGGAATCCGAAATTTGCTTCAATACAATTGATATCAATAATATTCACAATGATATTGAGCGTGTGTGGGCCGTTTAACAGTGCAATATTTTGAGTGTTCAATGTTTATCATATATTTATAGTAACGTCTACACGCCCAGATATTATACATATTATATTATCATACTATATATTCTAACTGCCTGGAAAGGGATACATCAGAGGCGGATTCAATGGAGGGCGCCCCCTCCCCCCCCCCACACACACACCTAATTTTTGACAGTGCCCTTTTTTACTGCTTAAAGTGCCTTTTTTTCAGAGCCAAATATGTCCGGTCCGAACGTTTACTTAGACGAAAATATCAGCCAAATAGCTCTTGGAATGGCTACAGATCCAAGGAAATGACGGATAATTTTCTTGAGAGGACCCACCCCCAACCCCCCTCGCTGCGGCGTGCCCCGTCTCCGCGGTCAGTCGCCTCATTTTGCGGCGCCCCCCTTTTTTTCATAATACCATGATCCGCCCCTGTACATGTAGGAACTGCCTATCTGTTAGTAATTAAGAGATACAGTCGTCTATATTATATAAATATATCTTAATATATAGTCTAATTGCAGGGGCAGATCCAGAGAGGGGGGGGGGGGGGGTGTCCAAACCCCAAACTACTCAGCTACATAAAAAAAAATAATGCCTTGCATCAATGAAATTACATCACAAAGTGACCCTACATCGGTATAAAAATGATTTCTAGTTTAAAAGGCTCAATTTGTATGAATGCCTATGTAATTTAGAGACGATGCTGGCAGATTTCCGTAACAGAAACCTGGCAAACCCCCTCCTGCAAAAATTCCTGGATCAGCCCCTGAATTGTCAATCTGATGGTAAGGGATACATGTAGTTTGAATATATATTATTTTTTTCAACTGTCTATCTGATGGTGAGGGATACATGATATAGTCTACATAAATATTAAAAAAAAAACACCACAAAACACAACACAGCACAATTTATACACACAAGTGCGGGTCCAAACCCCTCCCTGCTCAGCTACATAAAAAGAATTAATGCCTTGCATCAATGAAATTAAATCACAATGTTATCCTACATCATTATAAAAATGATTTCTTTCTTTAAAAGCTCAAGGAATAGGGTCGCCTGCCCAAATTATTGAAATAAAATTAAACCATATGTTAGTCCCGAAATGACCTAGTTTGTGTCGAGTGGACGTTTAACCCCATTTCTCTCTCTCTCTCTCTCTCTCGCCATTGTGTTGTGTTTTTTTAGTGTGCTCAATGTACTGTATATTTAAACGTGATTGGCTTTTTTTGGACAAACCAGTTTAATAAGACCCGATGAAACTGAGATATACCCTATTCAATCTATATATGATTTCAGTTCCACCCGTTAAACAGGGGGTATATTATAATATTATAATAATATATATGATTGAGGTTGGTCTGATCAGAGTAGGATAATAATACCATAGCATTATGTATACACATTGGCCAATATTTACCCCTCCCCCCTTTTACTCATTACATCTGTTGGTTTGATTTACAATAACCATAATAATTACATTAATTATCTAGGTGTTATAAAGATATGAAATAATTCAACACCCGACTGTGTTTATTACAGTTTGTTATTTCCTCATAATTTGTTTTTAACAATATATTCTGTCACCAAACTATTATACTTTATTCAAAACAACAAAATTGAATTGTTTATTACTTAAACGGGGGTTGGGTGGCCGAATGGTTCGCACGTGCGCGTTGTATCATAAGGTTTGTTATTAAGACAACTGGCGTGGTTTCGAATCCCCCGTTGTACGTAACAACCTGCCCAAAACTCGTCGATTTTTTCTGGGTCCTCCGGTTTCTTCCCACGGCAAGTTAATTATTGAAATAAAATTAAACCATTTGTTAGTCTCGAAATGACATTGTTTGTGTCGAGTCAACGTTAAACCCCATCTCTCTCCCTCCTCTCTCTCTCTCCCTCTCTCTCTCTCTCTCTCTCTCTCTTATTTCTTAAATATATACAGTTTGTAAGATTTAGATAATGCTGCTTTAATGCACAATAAATATATTGAAAATTTCATTCAAATTACTTTATTCTGAGCGACGATATTAGACTTTGAATGTTTGATAAGGCGTGTGCAGTGCACTGGTTGTAACTACATCTGATTGTTCGAGATTAACATACTGGTTGTTCGAGGCCTAGCTTCGCTTCACCATTTTTAAACTAAATCATTAAATGGATGCACCATTCTACTCTGCTAAAAAAATCGGACATATCCGATGGCATCGACCGTTGATTATGGTTTTGTCATGGTTATAAATGTCTAATTAATAGTTTATATAAAATTGTGTATATAAAATTTTAGGAAGAAAAACGATACCATTTGGGCATCCTGAGTTCTTGTTATGGCCAACTTTAACGATCAGGGGCCTATTTCACAAATTTTACCTAAGATAAGATCTGAATTTTATTTATTTGATTGGACAATATTAGATTGATTTTAGTTCTTAGCCAATCAAAATTGAAGTATTTGCTAAAAATTGGATTCTATCCTTAGTTAAAATTTCGTGAAACAGGGTCATGTCTAGGATGTACTAGCTCACTCGTCTGGAGATCGCGGGTTCGCCCCCGGCATTGGCGAGAAAGTTCTATGGGATTTTTCAGCGTGGTTTCCCTCATGTCCGTAGTTCAGAACGGGGAGGAGTGGGGGGGGGGGCAATCCGCCCCTGGGGGAGGCTGACAAGGACAGCTGTCTTGTCATTCGGATGAAACCTATAAATCCGAGGTCCCGTTTACACATTGGCGTGCATGTAAAATGTAAAAGATCCCTTGATAGTTTGAATTCGATATAAGCGCCACCTAGTGCACGAAACCATTAGGTCTGTCATTGAGTCAAGTAGCTTGGCTTTGATTCCCTGGCTCTACGTGACAGACCTAGTAAAATTTCTTCGGGTCTTTCTCCCCCTCCCGCCCCCACTGCTAAAGACCCATCCGCGAAAGCGAATTATTGGAATATAATTGAACTATAAACCATATGTTAGTCCCGAAATGACCTAGTTTGTTTCGTGTGGACGTTACCCCCCCCCCCTTCTCTCTCTCTGTCACAGGATGAATCTTCATTAGCTCAGTCGGATAGGATGAAAAACCGAGGACCAGGGCCCTGTTTCACGAAATTTTAACTTAAGATAAAATCCAAATTTTAGCGGATAGTTCAATTTTGATTGACTAAGAACTAAAATCAATCTAATATTGTCCAATCAAATAACTAAAATTCAGATCTTATCTTAGTTAAAATTTTGTGAAATAGGCCCCAGATCAGTAGGGCGGGTTTTTTTTATTGACAAGTGGATATTACAATCTAATAGGCCTACCCATATAACTCCAATAATACAGATCAAACAGATAGTGTGTAGTCCCTATTCTAACTTGTTTAACCTCTCACTCTCTCTCTCTCTCTGTCTTTCTCTGTCTCTCTCTATGTCTCTCTCTCCCTCTCCCTCCCTCTCTTTCCCTCTCTCGCTGTTGATCGAGAAAGGTCCTTGGGGTTTTTTTCCAGCGAGGTTTCTCCACAATGGTACAGGAAATAGGGCCTGGAAGGGACAGAGTCTAGTTATTCGAATGGGACCTATAGAAATCTCGCTGTCCGGGCGTGTGATGGTCTTCTTTATTAAGATTGGTGGAGAGAAGAACTATTGTGTATTCACTGTGCGTTATTCATTTATAATACACACTTAATGTGGGTCTTCACTGTGAGTTATTAGCTTATAATAAACATTTAATGGTGTGAGGCCAATAAGCAAAATTGCCCGTGAAGACGGTTACGCGACCGACCCCCTTCTTTTTGAGAACGAATAGCCGAAGCTGATTTTTTTTTTCATTTCAGAGGGCCTATAAATGGGTTTTGGCGTGGTTTTCTGCAGATACTAAAATTTGGGACTGAATCGTAAACATTGGTATTATTTTGTTAATTGATGTTAGAAATTTGTGTATTGGAGATATGAATATCCACTGTGAGTTACTGTTCTGACCATATACATGTGTTACTGGGCTGATACAGTCAGGTACACGACCAATCTGTTTCACAGAGAATTACTTACGAATTAACTCTGTAACAGATGAGTGTCCACAGCACGTGCGTCGACTGCTCACCGCGCCAGTCATTGGCTCAACTGCTCGTGCATGTTTACTTAACACCTAACTGCTTCGGGCAAAATAATGCATTTTACTCATTTTAATACCCATTTACACTAAATAGGAAATATTTTTTAACTTCAAATACTTCAAACGTCTTTATTTATTTTTCTTTTACCTCAAAAAAATGTTTGAGAATTTAATTTGTCGGAGTAAAAAAGTTAATATGCCGTTCTTATTAAGCCTCGTCGATGTCATGCTTATCAGTGATTGTAGCGGCCAAGCGAATATTCACTGCGGGATCAGTTTGGTACACGACATACAGTGCGCTACTCATATTTCGAATTCCAACTGCCTATGGTTCTTTTACGTGCAAGCCAATGTGTACACGGGTCCTCGTTTTTTTGGTCCCATCCGAACGACTGGTCAGATGTCCTTAACAAGGGGGGGGGGGGCATGGCAGGCCGGAAAATCTTTTTCGGCCAATGCAGGGATCGAACACCCGACCTCCGACCTCCAGACTCCCCAATAACAAAAATGTGTATTATAACACGTATGTTCTTATATGACCATTGTTGGATGAAATTCGCCAAATCGATGTGGATTGTTCAAAGAAGTATGTCAAGTCCGATTCCCTCTCCTACGCGCAAGCGAATTATTGAAATAAAATTGAACCGCATTAGTCCCGAAATGACCTAGGTTATGTCGAGTGGAGGTAAACCCCATACTCTTCTCTCTCTCTTCTCGCTCCCTCCCTCCCCCTCTCTTCTCCCTTCTCTCTCTCTCTCTCTCTCTCTCTCTCTCCCTGATCCCTGCATTGCCCGAGAAAGTTCATCTCGATTTTCCGGCGTGATTTCACCTTGTCAGTGATGCAGAAGGAGGGCCTGATAAGGACAGCTGCCTAGTCGTTTGGATGGGACGAAAAACTGAGGTCCCGTGTACACATTGGAGTGCACGTAAAAGATCCCTCGGCAGTTGGAATTCGATATAAGAGTAGGCTGTAGCGCCGCTGCCCGGGCAAAATTTCCCCCATAGCACACTATATGACGTATGTCCGTCTTCCATTGGCCCAGGTTAGGTGCAAGAGAGTAGGACGTTAAAACCCATTTTATTTCATTTCATCTCTCTCTCTCTCTCTCTCTCTATCTGAATATTTACTGTGCATTGTGCGTTATTAAGTTATAATTCACACTTCGACACAGTTGTGTTTCTGACTATAGAATATAGACGCATGTTCGCCTTTATATCAACGCCTGTGGGAGGACAGCTAAGTCAGTTGTGGGAAGATATTTATGTTATTTTTTTTTAAAATCCATAATATTTCAGAAACACAGGCTGTATATCATATTATCAATCAGTGGCGGACAGGGTCTGAAAATATTGGTTGCCAGGAGACAAAGGGGTCCCGCCCACCAATAAAATAAAACCAAGTACCAACAATACATATATCATTTAATTTTTAAAATGAATAAATGTAATTTCCAAGAAAATCTAAGTGGAAACAAAAAGATGTAATAAGAATTTTCCCGATTTGGTCTAATGTCTAAGGGGGCCCACTTCCTCCGCAACCAACTCGTCATTGGACAAGCAGACGATCTGGACAGTCCGACATTGTTATCAATATGAAAATAAATTGTGAAATTACGGGCTATATAAGAATGACAAACGGGAGGTAAATTGGTGGTTAATGATCAACGTTTCTTTGCCAACTGGGCTAAAATGTAATGAGGCCGGGAAGAAACTATGCAATGTGCTATGGGGGAAATATTGTCGATTTTCCATGGCAAGGAGACGTCAGTTTTTCGAAACATCTGCCCTTATACGCAAGCCTGGAAATAAGGCACCTGTCACAGACAATGCCAGGCACAGATTTAGGCTTTGTTAGGCACCAAATATTATTAATACATGTCCGGCACTAAGTTGAAAATGACAGGTACTATTTCGTTAGTGCCGGACATTTTGTCAGGTACATCTAAAACCGTTGTTTCCATAGGCCTGTCTGTACGTGCAAGCGAATTATTGAAATAAACCGCATGTTAGTCCCGAAATGATTTAGTTTGGGTCGGGTGGACGTTGAACCCAATTTCTCTCTCTCGCGCTCTGCACGATTACACACGGTTTCTCAAACTGATCCCGCAGTGAATATTCGCTTGGCCGCTAGAATCACTGATAAGCATGACATTGACGAGGCTTAATGAGTACGGCATATTAACTTTTTTACTCCGACAAATTAAATTCACAAACATTTTTTTGAGGTAAAAGAAAAATAAATAAAGACGTTTGAAGTATTTGTAGTTAAAAAATAATTCCTATTTAGTGTAAATGGGTATTAAAATGAGTAAAATGCATCATTTTGCCCGAAGCAGTTAGGTGTTAAGTAAACATTGCAGGAGCCGTTGAGCCAATGACTACGAGGCGTGCAAGTCAACGCACGTGTTTTAGACAGCCATCCGTTACAGGGATATTTCGTTAGTAATTCTCTGTGAAACAGGTTGACGGTTTCTTGCTAGGCTTTCCAGTCTGCAACAATGAAAAGGGGAAACCACCCTGGAAGATCTCGGGGAACTTTCTCGACTAACACCGGGATCGAAACCCTGGTTTATGAGTTAGCTTCTTGTTGATCCATGACGACTCCCCTCTCAATATCAAAATAAAATGTGAAATCGCAGGGGGCGACAAAGAGGGGAATCGATACAACGCCAGTTGACTCAGTGACAGACCTTATTATGTAGTACGCACGTGCTAACCATTCGGCCATTCCCACCCCACCCCTCGACAAACGAGAATGGCAAATGAAATGAAATAGGGTTAAAATCCCATCAATATGATAATTCTGCCATATCAAAATAAATTTATTGTCGGGACTCATTGTTAATTGATAAGTTAAACGTTCCACACATTTACAACAGGTAGAAATGCAAGATAGGTATTACCAACATTTATGGCTGATGATCTATCTGTTTCACAGAGAATTACGAATATTCACTGCTCATCAGTATGGATAAGGCAGTCATTTGGATATATTCTTTGACTATCTTAGTAGAAGGAATGAATAACACACTATTTATGGTTTATTTAAAGTGCCAATCCCGTTAACTTTTTGGGGAATAAAAATGCTTAATTTTGTATTAAAATCCTTTACAATGCACAACCTAAGGCCCACCTACTAACCCGATATTTGTGAAACGCTTGTAAATAACTTAAACCTGACAGTCTTCATCTGGAAATGGAGAACGTTTTATTGTACAGTCAGTCTCTGGATAAAACCAGACTTTTTTCTATAAAAATAATATGCAGGTGAAATTTACCTTTTGTTATCAAGTACACGGCATAGGCCATTCACAGTATAGACCTCTCAAGAAACATTAATCGATTATCAGGTCACCAAATGAAAAAAATGACCCGAAATCTTAAAATGGTTACGTGTCCAGATAAGCAGTGTTGACGTTCACGTCCAAACGACTCAACATTTTGAGCTGAAATTTTGAGACAAGGTAAATATACCATGCCACTATATTTTGGTCCATAAATTTCATAAACTCTTGGACTTTAATTTTTGAGACTCTATTCTTATGTGGGTTGTCCCTTTAAATGCGACGTTTCAACAAGATTTCACAAGTCGTTATCAAGCATAATATTATTATCACGTTTGCTGATCTTATATCCCATTGGATAGTTCTCACTGAACCTTGTATTATACTTTAAAATTTATCACTGGTGGAAGTGGACGTAAAAAACCCGAAAACGAACGAATCGATCTTGGATTTATCATTTTTATTTTATTTATTTGTGTTGAACTATGCTTCACCTGTACTGCAATTTAACGTCTTGGTTTTCTCCGGTTCTTCTGGTTTCCACACTAAAGTTCTCTACGCGCATGCAAGTAATTGAAATAAAATTGAACCATATGTTAGTCCCGAGATGGCCTACAGTTTGTGTCGAGTGGACATTAAACCCAATTTCTTTCTCTCTGATATATGCACGATAACGACTTGTTAAAACTTTTCGAAAAGTTAGCAATGAAAAAAACCGTAGTACTTGTCATTCATAACATAGTGTGTTATTTGGTTCGGATGGGACGAAAAGCCGAGGTCCGCAGAGAACACTTGGCGGTTGAACACACAGAGAGAGAAATGGGGTTTAACGTCCACTCAACACAAACTAGGTCATTTTGGGACTAACATATGGTTTCATTTTATTTCAATCATTCGCTTGTGCGTAGGGTCTTTAGCAGTGGGGGGAAACCGGAAACCCACGAGGTTGACAAGGCGCTCCTATCTCTATGCCACATACGCTCACACCAGGGCTCAAAACCACAGCCGCAAGCCAGAGGTGATCGGCCAGCTAGAGGTCGAAGCGCTGCATTCTAGACTACAAGGCCATCCCAATCCCCCTTGGCAGTTGGAATTCGATATAAGAGTAGACGAGTGTCACCAACCAGGCAACATTTCCCCCATAGCACGCTGTATATAATAATTATATATGCGGATCCGTCTTCATTGACCTAGTCGGGTCAGAACAGTAGGACGTGAATTCCCATTTCATTTAATTCGATTTGTTGGCGTTCAACGTCCATTTTACAACAATATATTTCACGTATACATTATTACGAGAGCAAGACCTCGGGTTTACGTCCCATCCAAACGAATAGACACTTTTGAATAATGATACGTGTTCTTTCATTTTGCTATGTCAGACTTCGGTTTTACGTCTCATCTTTTTTCGGGTATGGTTTCGCCTTGTCAGTGGTGCAGGAATAAGAGTGGGCCATAGTATCGCTGTCCAGGCAAAATTACCCCCATAGCACACTGTGTGGCGTATGCCTGTCTTCATTAGCCCAGTCGGAGCAGAATGGTATAATTAAGGAAGTTAAACCAGGGGCGTTTTAAGGTTTATCATGGCGGAGGCTATACTATTTTGAGGGCCCTCTTCCGCGAGGGTTTGGGGTGTGTCTCGATTGGTGATTTTCATACCAGTGCAATGACCGCATTCTCATTCAGTAGTGGATTCGACAGTAACAGTGTAAAGAAAACGATTGACTCGGACTCGGGGGCCCTTTTGCCAGACGAGGGGGCCTCCCTAACTAAGGTACATTTCTTTTTTTCTCGTCGGCTTTAGCATTTTTGTCCCGTTTTATTTGTTCAACTTCTTTGATTTTTTTCGCGAGGAGGAGGCTGGCGCCTCCAGCGCCTCGCAGCTATAAAACGCCTTTGAGTTAAACCCCATTTCGTTTCATTTTTCTTACCCAAACGAATATGCGTATGCACAAGGTATACAGTTTTATAGATACACAATTACTGAGTTTGTTACTAAGCGACGTTTCGACGAGGAAGCTCTCGTCTTTATCAAGCAATGATACGAGACGAGAGCATCCTCGTCGAAACGTCGCTTTGTAACAAACTCAGTAATTGTGTATCCGTAAAATTGTACCTTGTGTTAATATGTTCAATTACTAAATGCCAATCAAAGAAGTATGTATTTCCAATGTCAACGCGAGATTTACAAATGATAAAATCAAAGTAAACATCTACAATCCTTCATTCATTATTTCAATAAAACAAAACGCCATTCTAAATTATATCTTTCAGCAGCTACAAAAACAAAACAGTGCAATCTACACATCAATATATAAAAAACTAGACCTGCATGCAGGAATGACGGGTTTCACTGGTGCCACGTTACCCTTGAACATATCACTTCCGGTGCCAAGTTGCCCTTGAACATATGTCACCTCCGGCACCAACAAAACCACTAAACAGATTTCCAAATAAACATTGCTCACATCAAATAAAATGGACGCAGAATCAACCAAATCCAGCAATATCTTGACAAAATTACATTACTTCCGGTGTTAATGAAAATGTTCAATTAGTTTTATGAAATCAGAAATGGCATACGATATCATATAGTGAAAATTTTATGTAAATCGAATAATAATTGCCACTTTTAAAGACCAAAAAACTTGAAAAGTGACTTGTAGAAAATCGGCTATTTCTCTGCAACCGTACAAGTTAGAAACCATTTTGTGGTATCTGTATGATCGTAAGGGTGCATTCTATTTGTTGATTGGCATCAAATTCCATAATTTGAAAATGATTTCAAAACAGACTCATTTGAATAAAATATCCGTTTCGAAGGCTCAAAATACAGTTTTTGCCAAAATGACGTTACTTCCGGTGATAATAAAAATCTTAAATTACTTGTATGAAATCCCAAATGGCATTAGGTATAACATGGTGTAACGTTTATGAAAATCGAATAATAATTGACACTTTTATGGCCCCAAAACCTTCAAAAGTGACCTGTAGAAAACCGTCTATTTCTCGGCAACCGAACAAGTTAGAAACAATTTTATGATATCTATATGACCATATGAGTTGTGTTTATATGTGAATTTAAACCAAAAGTTAAAATTATTAATACATATTAAGTAATTCTTGGTTGAATAAAACATTGATTTAAAAAGTTTAAAATGCAATTTTTTGACAAAATGACGTCACTTCCGGTGTCAATTTTAAATTGTAATCAACTTGATATGACGCTACATGCTTTTTGAATCAAATGATGTCACTTTTATAAAAATCCAATAATAATTGACTATTTTACTGGCAAACTAACGAAAACAGTGACTTATGCAGAACTGCCCATTTCTTGGCAACTGCTTATATTACAAACTAATTTTAACATACATTTTCTTCGTATGGATTATAGCTACATGTTTTTAAAAGTTACGAAGAAATATTTTAAAATCTGAAAAGCCTGAATGGGTTGTAAATATGTCAATTTTACACCATTTTTAGCCTCTTAATCCAATTTGCTCGAAAATGAAATCGAAATTAAAAAAACTGCTTCCGACATTTTTTGCGCCTACAAAGGACACACTCTTTGAGTCATATAATTTTTCAAAAAAGTAATATTTGTTTTCGAAAAATGTACCTAACTGTCAAAATTGTAGTTTTTGGTAAAATTATGCCACTTCCGGTGCCGACAGATAACACTTCCGGTAATAAAAAAAATGACAATTGAGACAACGAAGCATATGAACTTTGTTTTATACAAATCGAACAATAAGAAATTAATCTAGGACTGAAAAACTGAATTAGCCAATGGCGGCCAAGGAAAATTACTGAGACAAAAAATTTTAACATTTTTGCGCTAGTCAGATGACTCTTTATTTCTGTGCACAACACGACTAAAAAATATTCATAAATAAAAAAGTTTTTTGTAAAATTTTAAATTTTCGAAATTTGGCGCCTAATATCTTCGAAGATTTGTCGAAAATCAAAAATCGAAAGTAGCGTAGCTATGTGCCCTGTCTCCGGCTATGCCAAAATGTATCGACAGTTAAAATCCAATGATTATTGTTAAAATTACTGCAATATTATTAAAAACGCTAACTTCGGTGATTTCGGACATTTCGCATTGTCGCAGAACGTTCAAAATAGCTTTATCCTCTAAGTCACACCCACTTTCCCAGTAAAACCGAAGAAATCGTAACGATGCGACAAGCAGTTGCTGAGATCTACTCAAAACAAAAGAAGAATAATAATAATAATAACTAGACCTGCATGCAGGAATGACGGGTTTCACTGGTGCCACGTCACCCTTTAACATCTCACTTCCGGTGCCACGTTACCTTTGAACATATGTCACTTCCGAGACCAATGAAACCATCAAACAGGTTTCCACATAAGCATTGTAAACATCAAATAAAATGGACGAAGAATCAACCAAATCCAGCAATATCAATTCATTTTATATATATATGTTACTTGTAAGTGATCCTGGCAAAATTTCATTACTTCCGGTGATAATGAAAATGTTCAATTAGTTTTATGAAATCAGAAATGGCATAAGGCAGCATAATGGCGAAAATTGTATGTAAATCGAATGAGAATTGCCACTTTTATAGACCAAAAACCTTGAAAAGTGACTTGTAGAAAATCGTCTATTTCTCGGCAACCGTACACGATAAAAACTATCTTTTGGTATCTATATGATCGTATGGGTTCAATCCATTTGTTGATTGGAATCAAATATCATAATTTGAAATATATTACAAATCAGACTCATTTGAAAAAAATGTCTGTTTTGAAGGCTAAAAATACAGTTTTTGCCAAAATGACATTATTTCCGGTGATACTGAAAATGTTAAATTAGTTCTATGAAATCATAAATGACACAAGATATCATATGGTGAAAATTTTATGAAAATCGAATAATAACTGACACTTTTATAGACCAAAAACCTTGAAAAGTGACTTAAGGAAAATCGCCCATTTCTCTGCAACCGTACAAGTTAGAAACCATTTTGTGGTATCTGTATGATCGTATGGGTTCAATCTATTTGATCAATAGAATCAAATATCACAATTTGAAAAAAATAACAAATACGACTCATTTGAATAAAATATTGTTTTTTGAAGGCTAAAATTTAAGTTTTGAGCAAATGACGTCATTTCCGGTGGCAGCGCAAGGGGTAAAATGGTTTGACATAGTCCACTATGGCATTAGGCATCCAATGGCGAAAGAAAATTGAAAATCGAATAATAATTGATTCTTTTACAGCCAAAATTACGTGAAAAGTGACTCATGCAAAATTGCCTATTTCTCGGCAACTGCTTATATTACAAACTAATTTTCACATACATTCTCTTCGTATGGATTATAGCTACAAGTTTATAAAAGTTACGTAAAAATATTTTAAAATCTGAAAAGCCTGAATGAGTTGTAAATAGGTCAATTTTACGCCTTTTTTCACCTCTTAATCCAATTTGCTAGAAAATGAAAAAGAAATTAAAAAAACTGCTTCCGACATTTTTTGCGCCTTTAAAGGACACACTCTTTGAGTCATATAATTTTACAAAAAAATAATATTTGTTTTCAAAAAATGTACCTAACTGTCAAAATTGTAGTTTTTGGTAAAATTATGTCACTTCCGGTGCCGACAGATAACACTTTTGGTAATAAAAAAAATGACAACTGAGACAACGAAGCATATGAACTTTGTTTTATACAAATCGAACAATAAAAAATTAATCTAGGACTGAAAAACTGAATTAGCCAATGGAGGCCAAGGAAAATTACTGAGACAAAATTTTTTAACATTTTTGCGCAAGTCAGATGACTCTTTAATTCTGTGCACAACACGACTAAAAAATATTCATAAATAAAAAAGTTTTTTGTAAAATTTTAAATTTCCGAAATTTGGCGCCTAATATCTTCGAAGATTTGCCGAAAATCAAAAATCGAAAGTAGCGCAGCTATGTGCCCTGTCTCCAGCTATGCCAAAATGTATCGAAAGTTAAAATCCCATGATTATTGTTAAAATTACCGCAATATTTGTAAAAACGATAACTTCGGTGATTTCGGACATTTCGCATTGTCGCAGAACGTTCAAAATAGCTTTATCCTCTAAGTCACACCCACTTTCCCAGTAAAACCGAAGAAATCGTAACGATGCGACACGTAGTTGCTGAGATCTACTCAATACAAAAGAAGAATAATAATAATAATAATAAGAATAATAATTTTAACAAAAACAATAGTGTTTCACACAAGCTTCGCAGTGTGAAACCCTAACTAGACCTGCAAGCAGCACTGAACCGGCTTTCAGGAATCATACAGGAAGTTTATTATACCATAGCCGATCCATTGAGCTACCAAACTATACTTTAGTTGTTTTGCTTCAGTGACACCCTCTATCATATCTAAAAGTAATATTTGCTGGCTAAAAGACCGGTCAAAATTGTAAATTATGGCAAAAGTATGTCACTTCCGGTGCCGAAAGAAATTTTTATAGATGAAAAATAAGTCGAAAATTCGCAACATACAAAATACAAACTTTTTTTTATAAATATCGGACAATAAATAATTAACCTATAACCCATAAACTGAAATTAAGAAGGTAAAAAACTGAAAAGTGACCCTCGGAAAATTGGTTATTATTCGACAAGGGAACATGCTAGAAGATTTTTCTTGATATCAATATGATGGTATTGATTCAGTCTTACTGCCCATTAGAGTCAGACGTTATAAAGTTAAACGAATAATAAATATAAATCCCTTCAAAAAAATGTTTGTTTTAAAGGCTAAAAATACGTTTTTTGCAAAAATTACATTACTTCCGGTGATATTGAAAATTTTAACTTGGTTCATAGAAGTCATAAATAGCATAAGGCATGAAATGGTAAATAAATTGTAAAAATCGAATAATAATTGACAGTTTTACAGACCAAAAACCTTGAAAAGTGACTTATAGAAGATCGCCTATTTCTCTGTAACCGTACAAGTTAGAAACCATTTTGTGGTATCTGTATGGTCGTATGGCTTCATTTTATTCGTTGATGGGAATCAAATATCATAATTTTAAAAATATTATAAGGCAGACTCATTTGAATAAAATATTTATTTTTTAGGTTAAAAATACAGTTTTTACCCAAATGACGTCATTTCCGGTCACAGTGAAAATGCAAAATTGGCTTGACCTAGTCCAAATTGGCATTAGGCATCAAATGGAAAAAAAATATTGCAAATCGAATAATAATTAACTCTTTTATAGGCAAAATAACGTGAAAAGTGATGCATGCAAAATTGCATATTTCTCGGCAACTGCTCATATTACAAACTAATTTTCGCATACATTCTCTTCGTCTGGATTATTGCTACGAGTTTATGAAAATTACAAATAAATATTTCAAAATATGAAGACGCTGAATGAATTGTAAATAACTGAATTTTACACTTTATTTTACATTTTATTCGAAATTGCCCGAAAATGAAGTTGAAATTAAAAAATATGAGCTAAGGTTTTTGTGCACCTTTGCAGGGTGCATCCTTTTAGTCATATCAGTTTTGAAAAAAAATAATATTTGCTTTCAAAAAGTGGTACCGAACTGTCAAAATTGTAGTTTTTGTTAATATTACGTCACTTCCGTTGCCGACAGAAAAATTTCACCGTAACAAAAAAAATTACAATTGGGACCATGGTGCATATGAACTTTGTTTTATACAAATCGAACAATAAATAATTTTTCTGGGTACGAAAAACTAAATTAGCCGATGGTGGCTAACGCAAATTACCGAGACAATTTTTTTTCTCATTTCTGCTCAAGTACGATGATATTTTAACCCTGTGTAAAATATCATCAAAAAATATTCATAAATAAAAAAGGTTTTCGTAAAAAAATTAATTTTTTTCGAAATTTCGGACATTTTTTCGACTACTTCCGGTTTTACGATCGTTGTTGTGATAGCTTTACGAAGTCCTTTGGATACTTAACTGTACGTACCAGAAGTGTCAGAAACATCCATTGAGTAGTTTTAGAAAAAAAGATAAATTAAAGAGCGTTTCAAAAAATTTAACGATTTTTCAATTTTTTTCAAAGTTTGAGGCCATTTTTCGACCACTTATATTATTTCAATGCTTTTCATTTTGGATTCCCTATATAGACAACTGACAGGACTTTGAGTAAGAAACGTTTAAGAAAAATCGTAGGCGTCGTTTTCGAGAAAAGGGCGTCTCAGAATGTTAAAAAATTGGAAAATACTAGATTTTTGGCATACAATAATTTATTTCCTTACCATCGAAATCGTATTATTTAGATACCATATGATGGTCCATTAATAGGGCTATCCAACGACACTTTAGTTCTTTTGGTCCGCTATTACCTAAGGGAGAAATCAAGTTTTTCGCAAGTGCGACAATGTTTTTACTCTTTTTTTTCATTTTTTGAATACTTCCGGTATGGTTATTATTGTCGGAATAGTTCTAATAGCCGGTTTGGGCACTAAAATAGCCACAGGGCTCTGTAATGATATATTACATTATCTGATCAGATAAAATGCCCCTGAGAAATCCTATGTTCAAAAGTGCCAAAAATGCAAAAAAATTAAAATATAGAAAATTAAATTTTAATAATTACATACATATTATACATCGTTAGAATCGTAATTAGGTCAGCTATCTGAATATACAACCTTTTTTTAAAAATCTCTTAAAATAAAAAAATAGTAGAGCATTTTCCAAAATTTCACGATTTTTCGACTTTTTTCGATTTTCAGTCCCTTTTTTATCCTATTCCAGACATTTCAAAGTCCTATTGGATGGCTTCATGTCAAATACCTCCCAAAGGACTCTCGATAGAAAAAATTTAAAAAATATTGCAGGTTAAGTTTTCGAGATACAGGCGTCCAAAAACGCTCCAAATCAGAAAATACTTGATTTTCAGCGTGCCATATTTTGCTGTTTGTTCATAGTATCCGTATGAATGGGGTATCATTTGATAGTCCAACAATCGTGCCATCAAACGGTACCTTCATTCGTTTAATCCATTGATATCGGACAGAGAAATAGCGTTTTCCCCCAAAATATCCATTTTTTGCATTTTTTTCAAAATATTGAACATTATTTCGACCACTTCCGTTTTGAAGATCCGTGTCGAAATTGCTTTATCAGTTGGTATTGGACTATAACTTCATGTTCCAGAAGTTTCATAAACGTCAATTCTACCATAAAACGAAACCCGAGCTCGCAAAATGGGAAGAAAATTCGAAAAAAATCGGAAAATAAAGGGCGATAACTCTGAATGAAACTTATATTACTGGAATCGGATGGACTTCAGGTATCCAAAAATGTAGGTCAAATTTGAAAATTTTGAAAAATAACAAAAATTGTCTCGTAAACAACATGTTTTCAATTTTCGAACGATAAAAGTCATAGACGAATGTTCGAAATTGAAAAATGTGAGATAGCCATTGTCTCAGAAAAGATTCAGGGATTCCAAAAATGTAATTTGTTTGAAAATGGATAAAGAATTGACGAAACTATGGCCGATTTTCAATTTTTAGAGAAAGTACAAAGTTCGGTCACTTCCGGTATGCGCAGAAATTTCAAAAATATTTTATCAAGTAGCCACCACATGGTTTCCCGATAGAAAAGCTAATTCCAGATCGATATCTGTTTTCGATCATGGAGATCTAGGCCCTCGCGGTAAATAATAATAATAATAATAACTAGACCTGCAAGCAGCACTGAACCGGCTTTCAGGAATCATACAGGAAGTTTATTATACCATAGCCGATCCATTGAGCTACCAAACTATACTTTAGTTGTTTTGCTTCAGTGACACCCTCTATCATATCTAAAAGTAATATTTGCTGGCTAAAACACCGGTCAAAATTGTAAATTATGGCAAAAGTATGTCACTACGGGTGCCGATAGAAATTTTTATAGATGAAAAATAAGTCGAAAATTCGCAACACTGAAATTAAGAAGGTAAAAAACTGAAAAGTGACCCTCGGAAAATTGGTTATTATTCGACAAGGGAACATGCTAGAAGATTTTTCTTGATATCAATATGATGGTATTGATTCAGTCTTACTGCCCATTAGAGTCAGACGTTATAAAGGTAAACGAATAATAAATATAAATCCCTTCAAAAAAATGTTTCTTTTAAAGGCTAAAAATACGTTTTTTGCAAAAATTACATTACTTCCGGTGATATTGAAAATTTTAACTTGGTTCATAGAAGTCATAAATAGCATAAGGCATGAAATGGTAAATAAATTGTAAAAATCGAATAATAATTGACAGTTTTACAGACCAAAAACCTTGAAAAGTGACTTATAGAAGATCGCCTATTTCTCTGTAACCGTACAAGTTAGAAACCATTTTGTGGTATCTGTATGGTCGTATGGCTTCATTTTATTCGTTGATGGGAATCAAATATCATAATTTTAAAAATATTATAAGGCAGACTCATTTGAATAAAATATTTATTTTTTAGGTTAAAAATACAGTTTTTGCCCAAATGACGTCATTTCCGGTCACAGTGAAAATGTAAAATTGGCTTGACCTAGTCCAAATTGGCATTAGGCGTCAAATGGAAAAAAAAATATTGCAAATCGAATAATAATTAACTCTTTTATAGGCAAAATAACGTGAAAAGTGATGCATGCAAAATTGCATATTTCTCGGCAACTGCTCATATTACAAACTAATTTTCGCATACATTCTCTTCGTCTGGATTATTGCTACGAGTTTATGAAAATTACAAATAAATATTTCAAAATATGAAGACGCTGAATGAATTGTAAATAACTGAATTTTACACTTTATTTTACATTTTATTCGAAATTGCCCGAAAATGAAGTTGAAATTAAAAAATATGAGCTAAGGTTTTTGTGCACCTTTGCAGGGTGCATCCTTTTAGTCATATCAGTTTTGAAAAAAAAATAATATTTGCTTTCAAAAAGTGGTACCGAACTGTCAAAATTGTAGTTTTTGTTAATATTACGTCACTTCCGTTGCCGACAGAAAAATTTCACCGTAACAAAAAAAATTACAATTGGGACCATGGTGCATATGAACTTTGTTTTATACAAATCGAACAATAAATAATTTTTCTGGGTACGAAAAAATAAATTAGCCGATGGTGGCTTACGCAAATTACCGAGACAATTTTTTTTCTCATTTCTGCTCAAGTACGATGATATTTTAACCCTGTGTAAAATATCATCAAAAAATATTCATAAATAAAAAAGGTTTTCGTAAAAAAATTAATTTTTTTCGAAATATCGGACATTTTTTCGACTACTTCCGGTTTTACGATCGTTGTTGTGATAGCTTTACGAAGTCCTTTGGATACTTAACTGTACGTACCAGAAGTGTCAGAAACATCCATTGAGTAGTTTTGGAAAAAAAGATAAATTAAAGAGCGTTTCAAAAAATTTAACGATTTTTCAATTTTTTTCAAAGTTTGAGGCCATTTTTCGACCACTTATATTATTTCAATGCTTTTCATTTTGGATTCCCTATATAGACAACTGACAGGACTTTGAGTAAGAAACGTTTAAGAAAAATCGTAGGCGTCGTTTTCGAGAAAAGGGCGTCTCAGAATGTTAAAAAATTGGAAAATACTAGATTTTTGGCATACAATAATTTATTTCCTTACCATCGAAATCGTATTATTTAGATACCATATGATGGTCCATTAATAGGGCTATCCAGCGACACTTTAGTTCTTTTGGTCCGCTATTACCTAAGGGAGAAATCAAGTTTTTCGCAAGTGCGACAATGTTTTTACTCTTTTTTTTCATTTTTTGAATACTTCCGGTATGGTTATCATTGTCGGAATAGTTCTAATAGCCGGTTTGGGCACTAAAATAGCCACAGGGCTCTGTAATGATATATTACATTATCTGATCAGATAAAATGCCCCTGAGAAATCCTATGTTCAAAAGTGCCAAAAATGCAAAAAAATTAAAATATAGAAAATTAAATTTTAATAATTACATACATATTATACATCGTTAGAATCGTAATTAGGTCAGCTATCTGAATATACAACCTTTTTTTAAAAATCTCTTAAAATAAAAAAATAGTAGAGCATTTTCCAAAATTTCACGATTTTTCGACTTTTTTCGATTTTCAGTCCCTTTTTTATCCTATTCTAGACATTTCAAAGTCCTATTGGATGGCTTCATGTCAAATACCTCCCTAAGGACTCTCGATAGAAAAAATTTAAAAAATATTGCAGGTTAAGTTTTCGAGATACAGGCGTCCAAAAACGCTCCAAATCAGAAAATACTTGATTTTCAGCGTGCCATATTTTGCTGTCTGTTCATAGTATCCGTATGAATGGGGTATCATATGATAGTCCAACAATCGTGCCATCAAACGGTACCTTCATTCGTTTAATCCATTGATATCGGACAGAGAAATAGCGTTTTCCCCCAAAATATCCATTTTTTGCATTTTTTTCAAAATATTGAACATTATTTCGACCACTTCCGGTTTGAAGATCCGTGTCGAAATTGCTTTATCAGTTGGTATTGGACTATAACTTCATGTTCCAGAAGTTTCATAAACGTCAATTCTACCATAAAACGAAACCCGAGCTCGCAAAATGGGAAGAAAATTCGAAAAAAATCGGAAAATAAAGGGCGATAACTCTGAATGAAACTTATATTACTGGAATCGGATGGACTTCAGGTATCCAAAAATGTAGGTCAAATTTGAAAATTTTGAAAAATAACAAAAATAGTCTCGTAAACAACATGTTTTCAATTTTCGAACGATAAAAGTCATAGACGAATGTTCGAAATTGAAAAATGTGAGATAGCCATTGTCTCAGAAAAGATTCAGGGATTCCAAAAATGTAATTTGTTTGAAAATGGATAAAGAATTGATGAAACTATGGCCGATTTTCAATTTTTAGAGAAAGTACAAAGTTCGGTCACTTCCGGTATGCGCAGAAATTTCAAAAATATTTTATCAAGTAGCCACCACATGGTTTCCCGATAGAAAAGCTAATTCCAGATCGATATCAGTTTTTGATCATGGCGATCTAGGCCCTCGCGGTAAATAATAATAATAATAATAATAATAACTAGACCTGCAAGCAGCACTGAACCGGCTTTCAGGAATCATACAGGAAGTTTATTATACCATAGCCGATCCATTGAGCTACCAAACTATACTTTAGGTTGTTTTGCTTTAGTGACAACCTCTATCATATGTAAAAGTAATATTTGCTGGCGAAAAGACCAGTCAAAATTGTAAATTATGGCAAAATTAAGTCACTTCCGGTGCCGAAAGAAATTTTTATAGGTGAAAAATAAGTCGAAAATTCGCAACATACAAAATCCAAACGTTGTTTTATACATTTCGGGCAATAAATAATTAACCTATAACCCATAAACTGAAATTAAGAAGGTAAAAAACTTAAAAGTGACCCTGGGAAAATTGGTTATTATTCGACAAGGGAACATGCTAGAAGCCTTTGCTTGATATCAATATGATGGTATTGATTCACTCTTACTGCCCATTAGAGTCAGGCGTTATAACGTTAAACGAATAATGAATATAAATCACTTCTAAAAAATGTTTGTTTTGAAGGCTAAAAATACGTTTTTTTGCAAAAATTACATTACTTCCGGTGATATTGAAAATGTTAACTTGGTTCATAGAAGTCATAAATTGCATAAGGTATCAAATGGTAAAAAAATTATAAAAATCGAATAATAATTGACACTTTTATAGACCAAAAACCTTGAAAAGTGACTTATAGAAGATCGCCTATTTCTCTGTAAACGTACAAGTTAGAAACCATTTTGTGGTATCTGTATGGTCTTATGGCTTCATTCTATTCGTTGATGAGAATCAAATATCATAATTTTAAAAATATTATAAGGGAGACTGATTTGAATAAAATTTTAGTTTTTTAGGTTAAAAATACAGTTTTTGCCCAAATGTCGTCATTTCCGGTCACAGTGAAAATGTAAAATTGGCTTGACCTAGTCCAAATTGGCATTAGGCATCAAATGGGAAAAAAATATTGCAAATCGAATAATAATTCACTCTTGCATGGGCAAAATAACGTGAAAAGTGATGCATGCAAAATTGCATATTTCTCGGCAACTGCTCATATTACAAACTAATTTTCGCATACATTCTCTTCGTCTGGATTAGTGCTACGAGTTTATGGAAATTACAAATAAATATTTCAAAATATGAAGACGCTGAATGAATTGTAAATAACTGAATTTTACACTTTATTTTACATTTTATTCGAAATTGCCCGAAAATGGAATTGAAATTTAAAAATATGAGCTAAGGATTTTGTGCACCTTTGCAGGGTGCATCCATTTAGTTATATCAGTTTTGAAAAAAAATAATATTTGCTTTCAAAAAGTGGTACCGAACTGTCAAAATTGTAGTTTTTGTTAATATTACGTCACTTCCGTTGCCGACAGAAAAATTTCACCGTAACAAACAAAATTACAATTGGGACCACGGAGCATATGAACTTTGTTTTATACAAATCGAACAATAAATAATTTTTCTGGGTACGAAAAACTAAATTAGCCGATGGCGGCTAACACAAATTACCGAGACAATTTTTTTTTCTCATTTCTGCTCAAGTAGGATGATAGTTTAACCCCGTGTAAAATATCATCAAAAAATATTCATAAATAAAAAAGATTTTCGTAAAAAAAATAATTTTTTTCAAAATATCGGACATTTTTTCGACTATTTCCGGTTTTACGATCGTTGTTGTGATAGCTTTACGAAGTTCTTTGGATACTTAACTTTCTGTACCAGAAATGTCAGAAACATCCATTGAGCAGTTTTGAAAAAAAAAGATAAACTAAAGAGCGTTTACAAAAATTTAACGATTTTTCAATTTTTTCAAAGTTTGATGCCATTTTTGGACCACCTATATTATTTCAATGCTTTTCATTTTTGATTCACTATATAGACAACCGATAGGACTTTGAGTAAGAAAAGTTTAAGAAAAATCTGCGGCGTCGTTTTCGAGAAAAGGACGTCCCAGAATGTTAAAAAATCGGAAAATACTAGATTTTTGGCACACAATAATTTATTTCCTTACCATCGATATCGTATTATTTAGATACCATATGATGGTCCATTAATAGGGCTATCCAACGACACTTTAGTTCTTTTGGTCCGCTATTACCTAAGGGAGAAATCAAGTTTTTCGCAAGTGCGACAATGTTTTTAACATTATTTTTTCATTTTTTGAATACTTCCGGTATGGTTATTATTGTCGATATAGTTTTGATAACCGGTTTAGGCACTAAAATAGCCACAGGGCTCTGTAATGATATATTACATTATCTGATCAGATAAAATGCCCCTGAGAAATCCTAGGTTCAAAAGTGCCAAAAATGCAAAAAATTTAAAATATCGAAAATTAAATTTCAATAACTACATACATATTATACATCGATAGAATCGTAATTAGGTCAGCTATCTGAATATACATTTTTTTTTTGAAAATCTCTTAAAATAAAAAAATAGCAGAGCATTTTCCAAAATTTCACGATTTTTCGACTTTTTTCGATTTTCAGTCCGTTATTTCACCTTTTCCAGATATTTCAAAGTCGTAATGGAATGTTTCGTACACAAGACTACTGCAAGGTCTCTCGATAGAGAAAGTTTCATAAAAAACTGTGGAGCAGTTTTCGAGATACAGGCATCTAAAAACGCTCCAAATCAGAAAATACTTGATTTTCAGCGAGCCATATTTTGCTTCCTGCTGATCGTGTCCGTACGAATTGGGTATCATTCAGTGGTCCAATTACCGCCCGACCAAATGATACCTTAATTTGTTTAATCTGTTGATATCGGACGGAAAAATCGTGTTTTTACCCAAAACACCAATTTTTCACGTTTTTTCAAAATATCGCATAGTATTTCGACTACTTCCGGTTTACGGATTGTTGTTGAAATTGCTTTAAACGGTGGTTTGACCATATTACTTCATGTTCCAGGAATTTCAGAAACGTCGATCCGGCCGTAAAACGAAACTTAAGCTCACAAAATGTGAAGAAAATTCGAAAAAAATCGAAAAATAAAGGGCGATGACTCTGAATGAAACTTATATTACTGGAACCGTATTGCCTTCAGGTATCCAAAAATGTAGGTCAAATTTGAAAATTTTGAAAAATAACAAAAAATGTGTCTTAAACAACATATTTTCATTTTTCGAATGCTAGAAGTCAGCGGCGAAGTTTCTAAATTGCAAAATTTTCAACTGCTATCGTCCGAGAAAAGACTCAGGGTTTCCAAAAAAGTAATTTGTATGAAAATAGGTACAGAATTGACGAATCTACGGCCGTTTTTTAATTTTTTGGAACCGCACAAAATTCGGCCACTTCCGGTCTGCGCAGAAGTTTCAAATACAGTGGAAGGGATGGCCACTATATGGTTTCCTGATAGAAAATTACGTCCCAGATCTGTATCTGTTACAGACACTGAGAAATAGGCTCCCCCGAAAAATAAAATAATAATAATAAATAATAATAATTTTAGTAATCACAATAGGCTTTCAGACGAAAGTCTGAAAGCCTAATAATAATAATTTTAGTAATCTCAATAGGCTTTCAGACGAAAGTCTGAAAGCCTAATAATAATAATAATAACTAGACCTGCAAGCAGCACTGAACCGGCTTTCAGGAATCATACAGGAAGTTCATTATACCATAGCCGATCCATTGAGCTACCAAAGTATACTTTAGTTGTTTTGCTTCAGTGACACCCTCTATCATATGTAAAAGTAATATTTGCTGGCGAAAAGACCGGTCAAAATTGTAAATTATGGCAAAATTACGTCACTTCCGGTGCCGAAAGAAATTTTTATAGGTGAAAAATAAGTCGAAAATTCGCAACATACAAAATACAAACTTTGTTTTATACATATCGGGCAATAAATAATCAACCTATAACCCATAAACTGAAATTAAGAAGGTATAAAATTTAAAAGTGACCCTGAGAAAATTGGCTATTATTCGACAAGGGAACATGCTAGAAGCCTTTTCTTGATATCAATATGATGGTATTGATTCAATCTTACTGCCCATTAGAGTCAGACGTTATAAAGTTAAACGAATAATAAATATAAATCCCTTCAATATAATGTTTGTTTTGATGGCTAAAAATACGTTTTTTGCAAAAATTACATTACTTCCGGAGATATTGAAAATGTTAATTTAGTTTATAGAAGTCATAAATGGCATAAGGCATCAAATGGTAAAAAAATTATGAAAATCGAATAATAATTGACACTTTTATAGACCAAAAACCTTGAAAAGTGACTTATAGAAGATCGCCTATTTCTCTGTAACCGTACAAGTTAGAAACCATTTTGTGGTATCCGTATGGTCGTATGGCTTTATTCTATTCGTTGGTGGGAATCAAATATCATGATTTTAAAAATATTATAAGGCAGACTCATTTGAATAAAATATTTGTTTTTTAGGTTAAAAATACAGTTTTTGCCCAAATGACGTCATTTCCGGTCACAGTGAAAATTTAAAATTGGCTTGACCTAGTCCAAATTGGCATTAGGCATCAAATGGCAAAAAATTATTGCAAATCGAATAATAATTCACTCTTTTATAGGCAAAATAACGTGAAAAGTGATGCATGCAAAATTGCATATTTCTCGGCAACTGCTCATATTACAAACTAATTTTCGCATACATTCTCTTCGTCTGGATTATTGCTACGAGTTTATGAAAATTACAAATAAATATTTCAAAATATGAAGACGCTGAATGAATTGTAAATAACTGAATTTTACACTTTATTTTACATTTTATTCGAAATTGCCCGAAAATGAAATTGAAATTAAAAAATATGAGCTAAGGATTTTGTGCACCTTTGCAGGGTGCATCCTTTTAGTTATATCAGTTTTGAAAAAAAAATAATATTTGCTTTCAAAAAGTGGTACCGAACTGTCAAATTTGTAGTTTTTGTTAATATTACGTCACTTCCGTTGCCGACAGAAAAATTTCACCGCAACAAAAAAAATTGCAATTGTGACCACGGTGCATATGAACTTTGTTTTATACAAATCGAACAATAAATAATTTTTCTGGGTACGAAAAACTAAATTAGCCGATTGCGGCTAACGCAAATTACCGAGACAATTTTTTTTCTCATTTTTGCTCAAGTAGGATGATATTTTAACCCTGTGTAAAATACCATCAAAAAATATTCATAAATAAAAAAGGTTTTCGTAAAAAAGGTTTTCTCATTTCTGCTCAAGTAGGATGATATTTTTAACCCTGTGTAAAATATCATCAAAAAATATTCATAAATAAAAAAGGTTTTCGTAAAAAAAATATTTTTTTTCAAAATATCGGACATTTTTTCGACTACTTCCGGTTTTACGATCGTTGTCATGATAGCTTTACGAAGTTCTCTGGATAATTAACTTTCTGTACCAGAAGTGTCAGAAACATCCATTGAGTAGTTTGGGAAAAAAAGATAAATTAAAGAGCGTTTCCAAAAATTTAACGATTTTTCAGTTTTTTTCAAAGTTTGGGGCCATTTTTCGACCACTTATATTATTTCAATGCTTTTCATTTTGGATTCACTATATAGACAACCGATAGGACTTTGAGTAAGAAAAGTTTAAGAAAAATCTGCGGCGTCGTTTTCGAGAAAAGGACGTCTCAGAATGTTAAAAAATCGGAAAATACTAGATTTTTGGCACACAATAATTTATTTCCTTACCATCGATATCGTATTATTTAGATACCATATGATGGTCCATTAATAGGGCTATCCAACGACACTTTAGTTCTTTTGGTCCGCTATTACCTAAGGGAGAAATCAAGTTTTTTGCAAGTGCGACAATGTTTTTAACCTTTTGTTTACATTTTTTGAATACTTCCGGTATGGTTATTATTGTCGATATAGTTTTGATAACCGGTTTATGCACTAAAATAGCCACAGGGCTCTGTAATGATATATTACATTATCTGATCAGATAAAATGCCCCTGAGAAATCCTAGGTTCAAAAGTGCCAAAAATGCAAAAAATTTAAAATATCAAAAATTAAATTTCAATAACTACATACATATTATACATCGTTAGAATCGTAATTAGGTCAGCGATCTGAATATACAATTCTTTTTTGAAAATCTCTTAAAATAAAAAAATAGCAGAGCATTTTCCAAAATTTCACGATTTTTCGACTTTTTTCGATTTTCAGTCCGTTATTTCACCTTTTCCAGATATTTCAAAGTCGTAATGGAATGTTTCGTACACAAGATTACTGCAAGGTCTCTCGATAGAGAAAGTTTCATAAAAAACTGTGGAGCAGTTTTCGAGATACAGGCATCTAAAAACGCTCCAAATCAGAAAATACTTGATTTTCAGCGATCCATATTTTGCATCCTGCTGATCGTATCCGTACGAATTGGGTATCATTCAGTGGTCCAATTACCGCCCGACCAAATGATACCTTAATTTGTTTAATCCGTTGATATCGGACGGAAAAATCGTGTTTTTACCCAAAACACCAATTTTTCACGTTTTTTTCAAAATATCGCATAGTATTTCGACTACTTCCGGTTTACGGATTGTTGTTGAAATTGCTTTAAACGGTGGTTTGACCATATTACTTCATGTTCCAGGAATTTCAGAAACGTCGATCCGGCCGTAAAACGAAACTTAAGCTCACAAAATGTGAAGAAAATTCGAAAAAAATCGAAAAATAAAGGGCGATGACTCTGAATGAAACTTATATTACTGGAACCGGATTGCCTTCAGGTATCCAAAAATGTAGGTCAAATTTGAAAATTTTGAAAAATAACAAAAAATGTGTCTTAAACAACATATTTTCATTTTTCGAATGCTAGAAGTCAGCGGCGAAGTTTCTAAATTGCAAAATTTTCAACTGCTATCGTCCGACAAAAGACTCAGGGTTTCCAAAAATGTAATTTGTATGAAAATAGGTACAGAATTGACGAATCTACGGCCGTTTTTTAATTTTTTGGCAACGCACAAAATTCGGCCACTTCCGGTCTGCGCAGAAGTTTCAAATACAGTGGAAGGGATGGCCACTATATGGTTTCCTGATAGAAAATTACGTCCCAGATCTGTATCTGTTACAGACACTGAGAAATAGGCTCCCCCGAAAAATAAAATAATAATAATAAATAATAATAATTTTAGTAATCACAATAGGCTTTCAGACGAAAGTCTGAAAGCCTAATAATTTTAGTAATCTCAATAGGCTTTCAGACGAAAGTCTGAAAGCCTAATAAGAATAATAATTTTAACAAAAACAATAGTGTTTCACACAAGCTTCGCAGTGTGAAACCCTAATAATTTCAATATCGCGTAACCTCTAGTAAACATATATATATCTCAACCCAACTATACATTTATTGGCATATGAAATTTTTTATTAAGGAATCTCCAATATTCCGTCCGCAGTCAGCTGGTAGTGTTTGCCTTTGGAATAAGGAGCATTGAGTGTAAATAAACACTATGTATATTTTCCCAGGAATTATCAAGGCCAGAATCAGGATGCATTATTCGTATAGTATGTGTGTGCGTGAAGAAAAGGGGATTATTTAATAAACGTTGAACGAATCAATAAAGGGACCCTTTAAAAGTATACAATAAATATATCATAATATAATATAAGCACATGGTTATAACCCGCATAACGTACTATTATTATATACCGTGAGTTTTATCTTCGATGTATCGCAGAGTGGATGAAAAAAAGTAGTTCTTTGTTTACCAGTATGACGTTCTGACCTGTTAACGCAGAGCATATAATATTGTCATACTGGCAGTATCCGCTGTATACAACCTTCAATGTTAACTACTACGCTATAAAATCACAAACAACACGAAACCCCACCAAATCAAATAATTTATTCAGATAATATACACAAAAATTGATCGTACAACTCACTCTCTCTCGAGCAAAATGTTCCGCATTGTAAGCGAAGTAATGGCAATCGCTATCGAGAATTATCTTCTACGCAAATTTTCCAGCCATAGCGAATATATAACAGTTTTTGCAAGCTGCTAGCGGGCTCTCTAGAGCAAATCCGTCTATTTTCGCCTGTTTTCAGTCACGAACGCGGCTGTCAGTTCGAGTTCATGTCTAATTAGAGGTTGCTTCCCCTGTTTCCTTTTTCACCGTAGTCGACCTTTCCTCGTGCCTTCTACAAACTAACGCATTCGATGCAATCGTTATAATATTACGAGGGAAGGCGCTTTATAACGGGAATAGCCAGAATTTCTTTAAACATTTATCACTAAAAACCTACTAAAATGAATATTTTCGTTTAACATTTTTCTAAATCTAGATATAATAAATTTTGCGCGAACTAAGTTTTGAACCAAAAATATGAAATTCTGGCTCAGTTGCTCCCTCACGCCTGGCGTCAAGAAAAAATGAATAACAACAATTGCGTGCCCAATAATCTAAGACTGGTCGCTTGGTTGACGTCAGTACGAAAGCCCTTTGGCTAATGTTCGCCGGTAAAACAACCTCCCCTTTGTCATGTTTATTTTGAGATTTAAATATCTTATAAGGCCCAAATGGCCCCGAATTTAGGTTCATTAGTTGGAGAAAAATGCAGTCTAAAATGCATTTTTTATTTACGCATTTTCCTATCTTTTAACATACATTTCTATATAAATATCTATTAAATGTTGCTCCGGAGGAGGTGAAACTGCCAGCTAATTGAAAGGACAGAATTGAAAAGAATGCCTGAGACGCCTCACGAACCGAGAACTGTGTCCATCCGCTCAGTAGAGGGCCACTAGAAAAGAATTCCAAAGTACTTTACAGCGGATGCTGCGTGCCAAAACCACGCGCTTTAGTGTACCATATTATACATGTCGATCATGGAATATGTGACTGATGTCAGATGAAACTTTGGGGCAGTATATTTAGTTTTTGCCCGGAAAACGCCAATGCGCATGAATATAGGGCCGAAATGTTGAGATATTCCCGCTTATTGATGTGTACCATATAATAGCCGTGTGTATGATAAGGCCATGCTTCCATCCGACTAACTTTCCCTGACTTAATCTTTAGCTCATTATCAAAACACGTGTGTACATAATCTTTGGATGGGACAGTCGTGAATTGGAGGACATTGTTATTTATATATGTTGTGATCGACTGTTTTCCTGACTGGGATTTCACAGATCCAGGGTGTGTTGTTGCATTATGCCCGATCAACTCGGCTTCGTAAACAAAAAATCTAGTAGAAAACGACGAACTGAGTCACCGTGGGTTGTTGCCATACATCGGTGAGTATAAAAATAGAATGGAAACAGGTACTGCTGAGGATGGAGACGAACGAATGAAATCAAACAACAAACTTCGCTCTCAAAATCAGAGTGATACAAGCAACACAATGGATTCTTTCCAAGATGGAGGCCAACACAACGCGAATTCGGAGTCCACCGACTATTCAATGCAGATGGGAAGTAGTCATATGAACTCAGATATGAATAATTTTCCTCCTAATTCGACAGATCAAAGTATGAATTCTGATAATTTTCATCGGATGAATGAAACCATGCATTTGAATCCGATGCAGGCCTACAACTCGTACCCACGAAGTGGCTTCAATAACATGAATACTTCAGACCATCATGGCGTTCTGAACACAGGAGCAGACTTCAACAACCAGTCTTCTCAGTTTCCTTACTCACAAGGAGGTATTAGACCGGGTTATCCCATGGGTAAGCCAGGTATGAGTCCCCCAAGACCTGGGATGGTTCCCCCTGGCATGAACATGATGTCGCCTCCGGGATATAATCATCCCCCACAAAGAATGATGTCGGGTCAGAGTGTATCGCAACAAACAGGGCCGACCCCTACTCTAAATCAACTCTTACAGACATCAAACACTAATCCCAGATTTCCAAATAACTACGACTATCCACCAGGATCCAAACCCGGAACGGAAATGGGTGGCGGACCAGGAAACATGCCATACAACATGCAGCAAGGTTGGAACCCAAGTCAAGGCCGGGGGATGCCCTCATTTCCTCAGGGGCATATGTCAGGAAATTCACCATACAGAAATCAAGTAAGTACAACTGTAATTTGATTAAAATGTTTATAATCGAATGAAAATCAATTTTTTTTGACAGCCTACTTTTCTTTTCTTTAAAACTGACTGTCAACAACGTGTTGTCAATGACAGCATTGTCATATTATCACATAATCTTCATCAACTGAGAAAATGGCTTCTGAGAATACTTGATAAAGAGGAAGAGAATCCATGAAAGATTAGTTCTACTCAGTGATATTTAAATTTGGAGGCAAAACCATATCCCTCATCTCAGCTGTGCAGTGTTCAATTTGTGACATTCTGATTGGATGATAACATCTGTGTTTTAATCAATTAATCATTTTAGCGTAATAACACCAGTTTGGTTTCCATATTGACCTATCGCGTTTTATCCTGTATATTTCATTGATCTTATTTTCCTCCTGGCTTCCTGTGGTTACCATGACGATTATAAACTATAGATTTGCTGGGATAGATTCAGTGACTGTTTTGTAACACGGCATGGCTTTTCGTAAATAAAAAAAAGGGAAAATGATCAATGCACTTTCCTTGCTAGCTGTTTCTTTTCTCATATTATTTATTAATGGCCTTATATAGATTTAAGACATTTTATTTTTGCAATTGTCTTGCCTATGTTTATTTTTTGGGGAAAAATCCACAAATGTGATCATTTATTCGTAGAGGACACAAATGAATTTGACTGGATTGTAATTAATTTATTCTTATTTATTTGTTATTTTTAAACATTTATTTCTTTCGTATCCAAAGAAAAGTTGTAAAATGATGTGTTCAAGGTTATTATTTTGTGCAGGATTTCTTGGTCAAATCCAGTGTTTGTATTTTTGTCTTCCATATCTGGATCAAAATTTGCCTGTCCCACCATTTGGGGTTTCTCTGTGTACTCCGGTTTCGTCCCACTGCTAAAGACCCCTACGAATTATTGAAATAAAAGTGAACGATATGTTACTCCCGAAATGATCTGGTTTGTGTCAAGTGGGCGTTAAACCCCATTTCTCTCTCTCTCTCTCTGGATCAAGATGTAATCCTTGAGTGGAATTAAGCACAATCAAAGAGAGAGAAGTGGGGTTTTATATCCACTTGATACAAACTAAGTCATTTCGGGACTAACATGTGGTTTGATTTTATTTTAATTAATCGCTTGCTTGTAGGGTTCTTTAGAAGTGGGAGGAAACCGTAGGCCCTGGAGAAAACCCACGTGACGAGGAGTATGTTTGTCTGTCCAAACTCGTGGGTTTTCTCCGGGTCCTCCAGTTTCCTACCACTGCTAAAGACCCCAACACACAAGCAAATTATTGACGTAAAATTGAGCCATGTGTTAGTACCAAAATCACCTAGTTTGTGCCTGTCTGGCTCTCTTAAAGTTTGTTTTCAAACGCAAGTTGTACGTACATGCACCTGTGATGTTTTTGCTTATAAAATTATTGATTATCATAACTGATAAAATGACTCGACAAGTTTATATGAACATGTACTTGTGATAGTTTTATGCTTAAAATGTGTTTATTATCAAAACTGCTAGTGGTTTTTCTCCAGGGCCTCTGGTTTCCTTACACTGCTAAAGACCCTACATGCAAGCGATTTATTGAAATAAAACTGCTAAAATGATGACGTTAATCAACAAAGTTTTACCGGTATTAGAAATAGTGAAAAGTGATGCAGTCGTATAGCAATGACTATTACGTCAATTACATAGCTCAGAAATGGTGGGGAGAGGGATTGTATGGTACCATGGCTACCGTGTGCGTCGTCTATATTGGTTAATCGCTTTACATGCACAGCTGTCTAGTCGTTTGGTGTACATTAAAACGATCCCTTGGCAGTTTGATTTCGATAAAAGTATATTATAAGATTAGCCCATGGTGCCACTGCCCGGGCAAAATTTCCCTATTTATGGCAACAGCACACATATCCGTCTTCATTAACCTACTATAGGAGCAGAACAGTAGGACGTTAAACACCATTTCCTGTTAAACACCATATCATTTTATGTAGATAGCTCAGATACTAATGTTTTATAAATACCATATGGTGAAGCAAAATGTTTTATTCCCTTACCCTTACTACCCTAATTTACCCACACCAGCCTTAATCAACCCGGACAACGGCCCTACAACTTGCTCTGACAGCTATTGGACCTTGTTTTCAACAGGAAATAATTTATTGCAATACTGTGAGAAGGGAAAAAGTGAGAAAACCAACCCAACACAAACTAATTTAAGGACCATCATTTGGTACACTGTCATTTCCCAAATTCGCTTAAGCGGAAAGGTCCTTGGCAGCGGGAGAAATGTCCACTGTCCACTCCCCGGAATTAGCGACGTTCTGGGCGGAAAAAATCTGTGAAAATATAAAATTCGCGGAGGATTATTGACCGCGAAAATTTGAAATTTGCGGCGGATAATTGTCGGTGGAAACATAAAATTCGCGGAGGATTATGTTCCATAGTGATTCAAAATAGTCTGAGTAATTTAGTCAATATTGTCACAGCGTTATTTAATAGTTAATGGAATAATATCATGAGTATATTAGTTGTTTTAGTTGACCTGTAATTTATATATTCACAATACTATTTTCAAATTGTTTTTTGAAAATTAACTAAAGTGTACCAAAGTATTGTTTTATTCATATCCTAAAATATATGTTCTGCTCGATTCATTTATAATGTACATGTACATCGGTATTCAATTCGTAAATCGCACCACAAAGTACATACACATATCAATTTTCTATGTTATTAGTTCATCCGACAAGCAGACAATGAAACTGTTTCGTGAATTGTCTGTGCTATAGGGAAATTTGACCAAGGCACGCCAATGTGTACATGGGACCTCAGTTTTCTATACCATCCGAACGACTAGACAGCTGTCCTTGTCAGGCCCTCCGTTCTACATCACTGACAAGGAGAAACCGCGCCGGAAAATCAAGATGAACAACAACAATATTATAGGTTGTGAGGGATTCGGAATCCCTGAATGGTCAGAAAACAGCGAAATGGGGTTAACATCCACTCGACAAAACTAAGTCATTTCGGGACTAACATGTGGTTCACTTTTATTTCATTGATCTGCTTGCACTTACATATAAATGAATCTTGTCAGATAGAATTTGAAGAGAGAGAAAATGTGTTTTAATGTCCCTTCAACATCATTTTGGGACTAACATGTGTTCTATTTGATTTCATTGAATCCCTTGCTAATGCATGTAGTCATCTCCAGCAGTGGGAGGAAACCGTAGTACCTGGTGAACACTCATGAGGTTGGATTTACGCCCTTATCCTTGTCACTTAAAGAGTTAAGAATGGAAACAACACCACTTGACTCCATGACAAATCTTCTGATTTAAAGAGGACAATTTGAACCATTTGGCTGACAGCTGTCTAGTTGTTCGGATGGTACAGAAAACCTAGGTCCTGTATACACATTGGTGTGCACATAAAAGATCCTTTGGCAGTTGGAATTCGATATAAGAGTAGGCCATGACGCTGCTGCCCGGGCAAAATGTCCCTCATAGCACACTGTATGGCGTATGCCTGTCTTCCATTAGCCCAGGTTAGGTAGGGCGTTAAACCCCATTTCATTTCTTTTTTTGAAAAATTTGGTTGCGTAAACTCCAGACAATGGTTGTACACAATATTGGTCCTTGATTCTATTATCACTTTAACCATATTTCTTTTAAAAAGAGGGCAAAGATATAAATTTGATAATTTATTTAGTATTCTGAATTGAAAGGCCAGACTAATCAGCATCAGGAAAAATGTTAGACAAAAAAAAGAGCCACACAAAGAATATTTTTTTGAAAAGAATGTATGTTTTTTTTTTAAAATATTCAATACTTGTTCTCACTAAAAATGGCTTCATAAGGTCTGTCATTGTGTAGAAATAAAAATTAAGAATTTTTGTCTGAAAATTACGGAAGTACTGCATTGTTGTTGATATATTAAATCCCTTTTCGTTCTGATTGGATAATAATTATATAAGTATTATCATGTGTGACTTGGTTTAGATCATAATGAAATAAGATTTTATAGCATATGTTAGTCCCAACGTGTTTTTTGTCCAGTGGATATTAAACCCCATCTCTCTGTCTCTCTGGGTTGATGACCATCTTCTATAAATGTACAGGAAGAGCTTGGATATAATGGCCTAGTTTGTGTCCAGAAGATGGCAATTAAACCTCTTTTCTCTGTTAATGCCTGTATAATTATGTTAATGTTTTGTACAAAATGTTCAAGAAGGCCTTTTATATAATGGCCTAGTTTGTGAAAATTAGATGCTACACCCCATTTGCCTCTCTTAATGTAGGTAGATGTTCACGTAGAAGAACCCTTGACAAATTTTGATATACAAGTAGACCGTAGTGCAACTGTCCAGGCAAAATGTCACGAATAGCACATATGGTGTGTCTGTCTCCATTAGTGGATCATTTGCCCATTTGGTACAGAAAAGAAGTATTAGGGTCGCCTGTTAATTGCCCAACCTTTTGGGTTTTCTCCATGTCCTTCGGTTTCTGCCAACTGCTAAAGATCCCTGCAAGTTATTTATTGAAATAAAAATTAAACCACATGTTAGTCCTGAAATGACCTAGTTTGATTTGAGTAAGAATTGGCCAGAATTGGGTCAAATGGGTTCCCAAATTAGATGGGTTAATTTTAAGCTTCCAGTAACTTCCACCCTCTCTCCCTCTCTTTGTATGACTATGTTCTGTATGTCTCTCTCCCCTTTCTCTATCCCTCTCTTTCCCTCTCCTGCCCTATCTCTCTTTCTCTTTCCCTCTCTCTTTCCCTCTCCTGCCCTATCTCTCTTTCTCTCTCCCTCTCTCTGTTTGAAGGTATGTGGCATGGAGATAGGGGTGTCTTCTCAACCTCGTGGGTTTCCTCTGGACACTCCGGTTTCCTCCCACTGCTAAAGACCCCTACGTGCAAGTGAATTATTGAAATAAAACCATATGTTAGTATCGAAATGACCTAGTTTGTGTTGAGTGGAGTTAAACCCCATTTCTCTCTCTCTCTGTATGACTATGTTATGTATCATATGTGGAGAGACCTGTGTGAGAAAAGTTATACTGTGTATTCTGTGTTGTAAATGACTCACCCACTCTCTCTGTGTATTGGATGTTGTTGTGCTCGCTCTCTCTCTCTACTCACACAGGCAGTTATAACTGACACTATGTTGTAAGATATATCATAGCTGTAAACTCCCTACTTCTCCACACAAACTATCATCTTCATAATGTTATGGGGAGGATAAAGTCTGATATATCTTAGCTGTGAACTTCCCTACCTATCATTTCCATAATGTTATGGGGATGATAAAGTCTGATATATCGTAGCTGTGAACTCGCTAGACTTTCCCTACATATTATTTCCATAATGTTATGGTGATGATAAAGCTGTGAACTCGCTAGACTTTCCCTACTGTACCTATCATTTCCATAATGTTATGGGGATGATAAAGTCGGATATATGTCAAAGCTGTAGGCTCCCTACATATCTTCTTGTTATTCAAAGCCTACACAAGCATCTACAGTCAACTATTCATAACTAAAACTCAACACTAGGTATATAACTACATGTACTTCTCTGTTGAGGTTTTGATGTTTCAAAACACATACAGGTCTCGTTTTCAAGTTAATGACAAATATACATCTAGTTTGTATTACTAAACATCTTTATTGATACGAAACGTCTTTATTGAATAACAGAGAAATAGTGATCAGGTAATGGGGGAAGTTGGGGAGGTTGGGGAGGGAAGGGTTATGTTGTTGGATCTGCCAATGGAGGGGTGCCGTGGATGGTGCTGTTATTCGGTGATTGTTCAATATGTTAGGCCGATACATTTGAAGAGTTGAATTTGCCTCCAAGAACTCACAATTCACATAGAGTAATCAAATCTGTTATTGACACATGCTACTGTAAACATCTAAAAGTTAGTGTAACAGACAGACTATTTGATAATAATTACAGGTTTACAGTAAAACTCCTAAAATAGTTTATTATGGTTTAATTCACCCGCAGGCCATAAAATCAATGCTACCGTAAACATTCTAAAATTAGGTCAAAAACTGGTTTAGTTTGTCTGGAGGGTGTCATCAGTAATGAATAGCACAGTTATAAAGAGTTTTACAACAGAATAGAACATAAGAAAGGTCACCTATAAGGGGTCAAGTATTGTATAGTTCTTGCTTCCTACACCAGTGAAACCATGTGCTTTTATTTACTTTTGTTGTGGATATGTTAATTAGCCATGTGGCTTTTGGCGATCACAGGCAGTCTGGATAACTGATCATAAATAAATCATCTTAAAAGCTTGTCGACTGGGACTACTAATGCATGATAAAAGAAACAATTGAGACTTGTTGATATAATAATGACTGGATATTGTAGACTATAATCTAATGTTTTGTAATGAAACTATTATTGAGTAAACTGAACAGCTGACTGTTGACTATACTTGTGTTGACTGTTAAATAAAATATAATTTGTTTTGCATCACTTAACATTATTAAAAGAAATAAGTATATCTGTGTAATTGTTAAATCAACAATTAGATAGATAAGCTTATTTCTTCTACAAATGCATAAAAATAATAAATTATTCAAATTGTGAATGGATTATGCCGTGTAGCTTATACATGTAGATAAGTTAATCCATTCATCATTGTTTTAATGGAAATGAGGGTTGAACATTGGCGACAGCTTGGTAATGTGAAAACAAAACAAACCCCAGCCAGTTTGCTGTATGGATGAATGGTTAACATGTGTGCGCTGTTTAATATGGTCTGTATTTGAGTCAACTGGCATGGTTTCGATTTCCCAGGTTGTATGTGACAAAGTGTAGAGTTGTTTGTCCAACCTCCTGGGTTTCTCAGGTTTCCTCCAACTGCTAAAGACCCCTACGAGCAACCTAATTACTGAAATAGAATTGAGCAATATGTTAGTCCTGAAATGACCTAGTGTGCTAGGGAGGTGAATTTTCCCATACTCTTCCACAGAACAGTAAGGCATTAAAAAAAACCCTGTTTCATTTCTCCAAAATCGATTAATTCATACATTGTACCAAACTACTAGGGGTGTTATGTTAGTCCCAAAATAAACAATACCATGTTGATGAGTGTATTTAAATTTCATTCTGTTTGATGACCTGAACAAAGACAGAGATGAAATAACCAACATACTAGAAATATTTTTTTTTTATCTTAAATAGGATTAAAATTTGAATTTCCGTGAGTAAAATGTAATCTGGTAAAGCTTGTAAATATCACAATCTTTATGACAGGGGATTAATATTATTGTGTTTTACTCAAAAGTTGTTAAAATATGGCCGACGTTACTAATACTCATGCTAAAGTCACTAACTCGGATACCGGTATTTCAAAAATGTTGATTTCGAGCCCTGGTGTGAGCGTATGTGGCATGGAGATAGGGGGCGCCTTCTCAACCTCGTGGGTTTCCTCCGGACACTCCAGTTTCCTCCCACTGCTAAAAGAGCCCTATGCGCAAGCAAATTGTTGAAATAAAATTAAACCATATGTTAGTCCCGAAATGACCTAGTTTGTGTTGAGTGGATGTTAAACCCCATGCTTAACCATTCGGCCCCCATCCCCATTATGCTTATGGACTACCCCCCCCACCTTATTATGCTTATCAACTAAGAGGTTTAAAGATCATGTTGTCAAATCACTATGGTAACAATTAATGTAAACTTCAAATGATAATTAGATTTAATATTAATGGATTTGAAATTTATGAATGACTATAATAAGATTTATAGTTCATGGATTTGAAATTGATGAATTGTGATGATTGATGAATTGTGATATTTGATGATTGATGAATTGTGGAATTGAAATTTATTCTTTGTGGAATCAAAAATTGAAATAAATGATTTTTTGAATTATGATTTGTGGAATTGAACTTGAAGATTTGTGGTATTGGGAGTTATTTTTTGTGGATATGAAATTGTTTATTTCTGGATTTGAAATTATTTGTTTATTTCAATTTGATGACCTGTGGAATTCAAATTGATTTGTGGTTTTGAAATTTATTATTTGTGGATTTGAAATTTATTATTTGTGGATATTAACTTGATTTGTGAATTTTAAATTGATTTGTGAATTTTTAAATTGAATTGTGAATTTTTAAATTGATTTGTGAACTTTCAAATTGATGATTTGTGATTTTTCAAATTGATGATTTGTGATTTTTCAAATTGATGATTTGTGAAGTTTGAATTGATGATTTGTGGATTTTAACTTTAAGTCTGTAATTGAAATTTATAACTTGTGGTATTGGAATTCATATTTTGTGGATTTGAAATCTATAATTTTGGAATTAAAATTTATAATTTGTGGAGGTGAAATAATCCTGGTTCTATATCTATGTTTGTCTTTAGTAACAAGTGTTTTTATAGTCGTTTTCTGAAGGTGACGACGTTAAATTCTGATATTAACAAGTCCGGACAGCCTTATGCCTTTTAATAGGCCTATTTTTTAATACTTTTGAATTTTATTTTCTTAATTAAATGTTAAATAGCAATGGATTTTCTTTTAGCAGTAAATATCAGATTGTTTCAAAATCTACTTCATAGGGATTGGCAACTTAATATATCTAAAAATTCTTTTTTTTCTCTTTTGCAGAATGAAATGCACGAGTCTAGACGACAGCCATCAATGAGTGGAGGGGGTAGTAACTATGTAAATCAGGCTGGTGTTCCGTTTCCCAATCCTCAACAATATTCCCCCAGTTCTAGATATATGTCTGGTCAACCTCGTCTGTCAAACCCATCTTACCCACAACAGGTAAATATTGATATTATATCTGTTGTGTGATGATCAAGTCTTCCATTCCACATGCTATAATCAGACTTGGATTCATTTAAGTCACAACCGGTACTAAGGACAAAGCACGAAGAATCCTATTGATTCTCAACGATTTCTGATAATTACTGCCAGAGTTATGGCCCTTGGTCACTTTGAAAAATCTTGTTGGTGTCAGAGGCTTAAGTTGATTATTGTCTTTTCATGTTGATAAAAAGTTTAGACTTTAATATAGTAGTAAGTGCCATACGATTGGGTCATGTTTTATTGAAATTATAAAAATTCCTGATGACACGACTGACATTTTTATCAAATATATTTTCAGGTACATCCTCAGTATAACCAATCAGGAAATCAACCAATGGGGGGAGGGTACAGCCCATCTGGTCCCCCTTCCGCCGCGCAACCCCCGAACCCCATGTATTTATCCCCACAACATTCACGATCTGCAAATCAGTCACCTAATTCTCATCCTTCTTCCCAACCGGGTACTCCCCAATCTGCAGTTCATCCATCTCAGGCGTCTCCAGGTCCCACACCGGTAAGTACATTACTTGTAAAATGAAATGAAATAGGGTTTAACATCCTACTGTTCTGCTCCTAAACTGGGCTTATGAAGCAGGGGCCTTATTCACAAAATTTTAACTAAGATAAAACCCAAATTTTAGTTATATGATTGGATAATATTAGATTAATTTTAGTGCTTAGCCAATCAAAACTGAATATCTACTAAAATTTGGATTTTATCTTAAGTTAAGATTTCGTGAATCTGGACCCAGGGCATACACCATTCAGTGTATTACGATGGCAATTTTGCCCGGGCAGCAGCGCTTTGACCTAATCTTATATCGAATTCCAACTGCCAAGGGATCTTTTAGAAATTATAATTCTTTGGTTAATTGGATTTGAATAGGTTGGGTTGCGTTGTGCTGGGTTGCGTTGGGTGGGGTGGCCGAATGGTTTAACACGTGCGCGATAGATCGTAAGATTCCTTGCGTGTATTTGACTGGGAGTAAGGTCACCTGCCAACCCTCGTGGGTTCCCTCTGGTCACTCCAGTTTCCTCCCACTACTAAAGACTCCTTCGCTCAAGCGAATTATCGAAATAAAATTAAACCATGTGTTAGTCCCGAAATCACCTAGTTTGTGTCAAATGGACGTTAAACCCCATTTCTCTCTATATATTTCTATATATCTCTCTAAATGTCATGAATTAAGCTAAAAAAAAATTTTGTCGAATCTAAAATTCTGTTAGGGTATAAAATAAAGGTGTTTATTGAACTTTCTCCTTAAAAAATTGCTAGATAAATTTGATAAATTCATACGATGATAATAAACAATTAATCGATGACACTAAAAAAAGAATTGGTGGGAATTTTTTTTCTTCAGAATTCTTGATGATATGAAAATGCAATAATAGGCTGACTAGATGGATATTTGTCATAAACTTGAAAACGTGACCTGTAAATGTTAAGAAACGTCGTTATTAAATTATAGAGAAGTAGTTATATCGATATACATGTATACCTTGTGTTGTATTTTGTTATGAATAGTTATCATGCTTCAAGATGTCCTTTAAAGAATTAAATAATACACCGATCATGCAGTATATGTGTTATTTTTTCTTCTTCAGAATTCTGAAAATAGTAGACCGAATTCAAAAATACCTAATGAAGATAGTGTGATAAACGAAAGTGCCAGTTTGGTAAGTGAATACTAACATGATAATGAATAAAACATGCTCAATTAGTGGTGTTATCAGGTGTTCTATAAATAGAAAGCACACCTGCATGAGCATGACAACACACACTGTTGAGATAATACTCTTCAAAACGTCACCCAAACAAATTAATAGATGTTTTCTCATCTAAACCAATTCATAGCTGTTTTTACATCTAAACAAATTAGTAGCTGTTTTTACATCCTAACCAACTTATAGCTGTTTTTACATCCAAACCAATTAGTAGCAGATTTTCTATGCAAACAAATTAGTAGCAGTTTTTCCATTGAAACCAATTAATAGGTGTTTTTACATAGAAACCAATTAGTAGCTGTCTTTCCATTCAAACCAATTAATAGCTGTTTTCCATGTTTTTTGATCCTGACAAATTAGTATGTCAGTTAAAAATGCACACAATGTGACACCAATTCTGTTAATCCACCAGGCACACTCTGGACACAGCACATGTTAATTACTGACGAATGCAAAAAATGTTACATAGTATCAGATGTTTTAGAAAAATCAAGCACACCCAGTAGGGTGCATGACACCAACCAGACACATACACAATGCGGCACAGAAAAGGTTAGTTAAGAATGCACACAATGTAACACAAGACATGTCAATTCAGAATGCACACAGTATAACACAAGACATGTCAATTTAGAATGCACACAATGTAACACAGAGCATGCCATTAAGAATGCACAAAATGTAACACAAGACATGTCAATTAAGAATGCACACAATGTGACACAAGACATGTTAATTAAGAATGCACTCAATGACACAGAACATGTTAATTAAGAATGCACACAATGTGACACAAGAAATGTTAATTAAGAATGCACACAATGACACAGAACATGTTAATTAAGAATGCACACAATGTGACACAAGAAATGTTGACTAAGAAAGCACACAATTATGCCTCAAGATTTTGCAGGCGCTATTGCTCTCGCAAATGTTAACTTGGGAACAGAAGTTGTTACGCCAGCTTCAATTTGATTAAAATTGCCCTTTGGGCTCATAACCCTGGATGAATACTTCCTGTGAATTGGGTGTCACCCTCACATTGATGTTCATGTGTTAAAAGTGCAAAGTTATACATGAGATGTGGAATTATTAATTCAACAATTTTTTTTTTTGTCAAGAAACACATTATGTGAAGCTGAAGGGAAACAGGGAATTTAGATGGATTCTGAAAAATACTTATTTCTACATAATTTAATTTGTGAATCTTGCCAAAACTATTTTAGAACGTTGACAGTTAGGTTTGAATTAAAGAAAAAGAATATAAAGACAAAAATTATTCAAAATTCAGTGAAGAAATCTAACTCTAAAAATAGTAGCCAATCATCAATAGTGATTTACATTCAAAATGGCGGTTGATATGTTTTATTGTAGTGTGTAGTATTATAATCTATCGATGATGACATCTTGTTTATATTTATTGGGGGTGGATGACTGAATGGTTAGCTTGTGACTGTTGTGTCATAAGGTCTGCCATTCAATCAACTGGCATGATTTTAATTTTCTGGTTGTATGTGACAAGGAGTAGGGTCGCAGGTCCAACTTCGTGGGTCATTCTCCAGGGCCCTGATTCATGAAATCTTAACTTAAGATAAAATCCAAATTTTAATAGATACTTCAGTTTTGATTGGCTAAGCACAAAAATCAATCTAATATTATCCAATCATATAACTAAAATTTTGATTTTATCTTAGTTAAAATTTCGTGAATAAGGCCCCTGGTCCTTTAGTTTCCTCCTACTGCTAAAGACCCCTACACGCAAGTGAATTATTGAAATAGAATTAAACCATATGTTAGTCCCGAGTGGACTTTAATCTCTAGCTTGTCCAGTTTCCTCCAAATGCTAAAAACTCCTCCTCGCAAGTGAATTATTGAAATAAGATTAAACCATATGTTAGTCCCAAAAAGATCTGGTCTCTCTCTTTATTTCAAGTACGGTTAACTTAATAACTTGAATATTTATAGAGGATGACTACAACGTTCAGTAGAACACTGCTTCTACATGTAATTCGAGCATGCCCACCGGGTGGAAAGCAAAACAATAAATTTGTAGTGCTGTCAAAATAGTCCAGTAAAATGACTGTTCTTGTCTGTTGAAATGTGAAATTGGACATATTGTATGTTAAATGCTTTATTTCTATATTTCTAATTTTATATGATCAAGTAAATTATTAATCTTTATTTCAAAACAATTTTTAATGTGAACTAGTTATAATAAACATTATTTGGGGTAGAAATTTTTTGCATGTTAAAATAGCTCCCACAAATTGGTTTGGGTGGGGGGGTGTCAATGGTTAAGGTCTGTGGTGTGACCTTGTCAGTGCTGCGGGATGGAGGGCCAGATGAGAACAGCGGTCTAGTCATTTGGATGAGACGAAAAACCAAGGCCCTGTGACCTGTGTATACATAAGGGTGGGCGTAAAAGAACCCTTGGCAGTTGGAATTCGATATAAGAGTCAGGGGCGTAAAAATATTTTTTAATCCACTAGCCCCGGGCTAGTAGTCTACTGTCGGACACTAGCCCGGCATCCAGTTCCACTAATCCGTAGTTGGACAAGGTACAAACTTTAATCGTCAATAATGACAATAATGTACACTGCAGATTGTCACCCATATGACCACATTAAATGTATTCTTTCTAACTGAACTGTATTCCATATTATGCAGAGTATATAAATCGATGTGGAGTATACAATTTATCCGGGCCTCAATCCTTATGACGACTGTTTTTCAACTCCACTGCATATCAAGTTACCGCATGGGACACTGTTCCCGATCTAATACTGTGCCGACGTACGCCAACAGAAAGTGGCCTCAGGATATAAATGAAGGACTAATTTGATTAATATTCCAAGTTTTGTTCTTGGTTATTTAAACTAGTTTTCATTACAATGCAGGTCCTTATGTATTTCTACCATATAACTAAAAACTAAAGTAGACATCTCCCATGATGCATTGTAGTCTAGATTATCACATGACTTTGAATTGCAAGAGGTGCGAAGTGCTTCTTACATCCCCCATCATGCATTGTAGTCTAGATTATCGCATGACTTTAGATTGTATTGACTGAGATCTATATTTAGCCCAACTATAAATAGAAGTGGTACAGCCTTCCCGTGTTCATTACAGAAAAACTATTATTATATAGTTTCCTTTGGTTTGGCGAAATAAAAGTGCAGTATTTCACATCTCATTTATCTAGTTTAAATCACAGAAAAAATGAACAATGAAAGGGCACTAGCCCAGGACTAGTACGGCTAAATAGGTCACTAGCCCGTAGGTTATTTTTGGTAGTCCCGGGCGTCGGGCTAGTGGATTTTTACGCTCCTGATAAGAGTTGGCCATAGTGTCACTGCCTGGGCTAAATTTCCCTGGTAGTAAACATTAGGATGTATGCCCGACTTCATTAGCCCAGTTTAGGAGCAGAAAAATAGGACGTTAAACCCCCATTTCATTTCTATATGCATGGCGTCAAAACGGGGTGTCTGAAGAGGACAGCTGTCGAGTCTTTCGGACAGGACGATAAACCAAGGAAACTAATGTTCATATTAATTAGTAGATGACCAATATTGATAGATTGATTAAATGTTAAAGTAGTTAAGCCTATATCTTCAAAAGTCTTCGTCATTGAAAACATAAATTATTTATCAATTTAAATCAACATTTATGTTGTGAGCTTACCGGGGGGAAAAAATGGGTTTCTGACATCCAATATTTAAGACAAAATAAGCAGTAAAGCGTTTCAGTGCCATTTGTAACAAGGGACTTGAAGAATGAAGCTAGATATATTCTACGAGTCACGACAACTGATGACCCATAATCTTATCTGAAGATCATTACGGTCACCTGTCCAGCCGCTTGGGTTTTCTCTGGTTCCTCTGGTTTCTTCCCTCTTCTAAAGACCTCTATGCGCAAACAAATTATGGAAATCAAATTGAACCATATGTTAGTCCCAAAATAACCTAGTTTCTGTCGAGTGGACATTACACCTCATTTCCCTTTTTCTCTGGCTCGAGCCAAGTGTTGGTCAAGAAGGTCCCTCTGGTTATTTAAGCCTTGTTTCATATTGTCATTAGAGCAAAATTGAGGAACTGATAAGAATAAATTGTCTAGTTGTTTGAATGAAACAAAAATCGGCAAACCTTGTCGTGTGCGTAAAAAAGACTTTAACAGTTCGGACTGGATGAAGAGTAAGTGGAAAAACTGATGTCTGCGCAAAATTCCTTCTTAGAATACTGCATGGCATCGGGATGGAGGGTCCGACAAGGACAGCTGTCTAGTTGTTTGGATGGTATGAAAAACTGTTGTCCAGTGTACTCATTGGCGTGCATGAAAGATTCCATGGCGTCATGATGGAGGGTCTGATAAGGACGGCAATCTAGACTCTTAGATGGTTCAAAAAACTGACATCCCGTGTACCCATTGCCGTGCACGTAAAAGTTCCCATGAGATAAGATTAGGCTATAGTGCATCTGTGTGGGCAAAATCTCCACTATATGATGTATGCCTAGCGGGGGGTTGGGATGGCCTAGTAGTCTAGAGTGCTGCGCTTCGACCTCTAGCTGGCCGGTCACCTCTGGCTTGCAGCTGTGGTTTCGAGCCTTGGTGTGAGCGTATGTGGCATGTAGAGAGGGGCGCCTCCTCAACCTTGTGGGTTTCCTCTGTGCACTCTGGATTCCTTTCACTGTTAAAGACCCCTACGCGCAAGCGAATTATTGAAATAAAATTAAACAATATGTTAGTCTCGAAATGACCTAGTTTGTGTCGAGTTGACTTAAACCCCATCTCTCTCTCGCAGAACAACAAGACGTTGAACCCCATTTCATTTCATTTTCACTGCATGGCATTTTCCTGTCTTCATTAGCTTACTGTAGAATAGCAAGAAGCTAAACCCTAATTTGATTTCATGAAATTTAATTGGTACATCATGTAAAATTAAATGGTGAATTACTGATTGGTGGATTTTACGTCCCGAGCAGTGTTTTCTTAATTGGCTTCAAGTCTTAGACTCGGAGAAACATACGGAAAAAACACCAATCTGATGTAAAAGAGTAAAGGCAGAGGGAGAATTAATTGTTGATGTAGCCATCGAGTCTCGGGGAGCAGGGATTGTTTGTGTATTCAGTGAGCCGTAAAGGGAGATAATCTTGGTGATGGGGTGTCAGTTGGTGTTCAGCCATAAACGTTGAAACAAGCCGAGAGAGAAATAATCAATATTCTTCACTCGCTATTCTGATAACTCGTTTCAACTCTGCTCTATATTTTCTTTTTCTCTCTGCTGTACAGAATATTGACGATTTATAGTTCGTCGTTTCCGTGCTCTCAGAAATATATTTTCATTCCATATTTTTTTATATATTCAGTAATATGTCGTATTTTTCGCGATTTTGTCAAGCTGGCATTATTTACTCCTAATGAAGTCAAATCAAATAATTTTAATCATATTTATGACGAATATCTGTTCTTTTTTTTTTTTTACGTTTTTGGATTAAATACTTGAATATCAAAATCACTTTTGTTACCGTACTTAACATCAATGAATGTTAGAGAACATTTTTTTGCACGTGCATTTGAGAATAAAAAATTGGTTAAAATTGATCAAAATTCTCTATTGCTTTTTATTTCAAAGCCAAATGGGGCAACATTAAAAGCCAAATTACTTTTTTGGCGAATAATTTCGGCATATGAATATAGAAATTAACAAAATTCATCGAATTTCTGTGTTTAGATTTATTTCAGATGAAATAAGGCAAAATAAAAAGCTAAATTACCTTTAAGCAAATAATTTCGGCGTATGAAAATAGAAATTAACAAAATTCATCAAATTTCGGTATTTTGTTTAATTTCAAAGCCAAATGTCAACATAAAAAGTTATATTCGTATTATTTTTCTTAAAAGAAAATTTAAATCAAAATTTATTTAAATTTCTGTATTCAAAATTTTTTCAAAGGCAAATGGCAATGTAAAAAGTGGTACAATAATTTTTCAGTGAATACTTGCTATATTAGAATTTATTTAAATTTCTGTATTTAATAAGCCATTGTATAGCAAATGTTTTCGGCACATGCAAAGAAAAAAAAGAAATATATTGCTTCGAAATTAATTTAAATATCCGCATTCTGTTTTATTTCAAAGCCAAATGGCTTCATAAAAAACACCAATAATTAGATAATTAAAGTGCGTCACATGTCCCTTTGGAGTCCTAAAAACCCTTTAATTTTGTGTTTTCTAAGGATAAAAGAGTAGATGAGTTAAAATAAATAAATAAAAAAGGGTTAGAAATTTAAAAAAGTATTTTAAAATGGTGGGTTTGATTTAATTTTGAAAATAACAAGATGTTCACAATTTATAAGTTAATGTCGATGGCTGATTTAAGAGACAAAAACATAATTGTATTCATTAACAAATCAATGAAGTAGTGTTCAGTGTATTCATCTAGAAACTCCAGAGTTATTTCAATTTTTTTTTATTAGAAATTCCCTTTGGTGAACAACTCCCTTGCCTTTGTTAGCTTGTGATGGTGTTACTAAATATAGCCCTACATATAACCGAGTTGGAGAGAAGTTGGAGCATACAGTAAAAGCTTTAATATGTGAGAGAGTGTATTGGGGAGATATATTCACTTTGAGTTGGCTGTTGTATAGCCTCATTTATCAAGCTCACTCTTGTCTATAGTCATTTATCATGAGGAGTGTGAAACTGGATGAAAGAGACTAGCTATTGGGTCGTGTGTGTGGAAGTCTAGATAAGCTAGCCTATTGATTTTCTCATAGGGCTATAGATTACCTTTACTTTAGCTGCTGTTAGCATTACACGCAAGTAGTAAACAGGCAGAAAGTAGTTCCATCTATTAATTATTAAAACTTGTATTTCCTCTCCCGACATGCAATGTCGTTATCGACCTTTTCCAAATATTTATCAAACCCTTTCTTGACTTGTGTTCAAGGTCTAAATCATAAGTAAATAGCGCCATGGAGGAATATTTTCTGCTTTTTATTGCATCTTCAATTCTAAGGGACTATTTTATGTAAATAATTTCGACTCATAAATAAACTATAATTCAGCCCAGTGATATGCAACACGCTAGCAGAACCTCACAAGAAATTATATAAAATTCGACTAAACATTTCAATAATTCATATATATTCGTAAATGTTATTCGCGAAGGAAAAGGGGAATCAGATAGAGGGAAATAAAAAGTATAATGGCCCACTCCCTGTCTTGTTAATGTATTTGGCAGACGGTATTAAGGTTGTGAAGGGTTGAAGTTGACACAGCCAGTGATAAATGGGAACAGAGTATTGTTCACACAGGGAGAATTCACTCAGGCAGAATAAAAATAGACTCTTCCAAGTACAGGGGTGGCAGGTTGTAGTCATATCAATTAACACCTAAGCCAGTCTTGCAATATTACCACTTTGACATAAACTTTCACTTTATTCTCACCCTGTCAGACATGTTTAAGAATTTTTATATCATATTGGGGGAGATAGAAGGTGAAAATGTTAGGGGATGGGGGGAGGGATGTGACTTGGTATGGCCTGTTTGAACATTGCCTGAGGTATTGAGTGTAGGGTTATCCAGAGAAGAAAAGACTGTTCTGTTTGTTAATACTGTACACTTGTATATTCAGTTTTAAACAGCAAGAAACCAGTGAGTACAAAACAACACTACTATATTAATGAACACACTGGATTAATTAGTAACGAACCAGTGTTAATTAACAGCCTGGTTCAAGCTGAAAGGACCTGTTTTCCTTTGTGAAAATGGACCAGGGCTTTATTTATGAAGCAAGCTAGAGTTGGCCAACTATCTCTACCTTGTACAGCATTAGTAAGCCAGGCACGTTTGAGTTCAGTTCAAAAACTTGGTTATTTTCACAAAGTTTTTTTTAAAGTTTGGCTTGAGTGATTTAGAGTTTGAGGGAGGTGATGACATGTTGGATTTATTATTTATTGGAATATAGTGTGTGTGGTAATTAGTATTTTATTTAAATGTGCTGAGAATTGACCGAGGCTTTGTTCAGTATGGTCGGTCAGGACTTCTACTATGTAGACTAGAGAGTCTCTTTGTCTGATAGTGTGGTCAGCTGGCCAGAGCTGTACATTTAAAACGATGTTGTGAGAGAGAGATGGAATAAATAACCATGGTGATGATCATTAAAGGAATGAGAGAGAAGGAGATATAAAGGAGTTTTTATTTATTAGGGGTCACATGGTGTAATATATGAATATGTATGAAGCTATATACAGTGTGTGTTGAGGGAGAAGTGTGTATATATATCACTGTGTGTTATACAGTTATATACCCACTATACATACATATTCAACTATGTGTATATCTCTCTCTCTGGTTGTCACTGTGTGCTATGACTGTATTTAAATTTAGGACAGGAGGAAGTCGCTATGATTTATCATATTATATTTACTATTATCATTAATAATATAATCTTCCATGCTTTATCAGATGTTCTAAGGGACAAATAATATTTAAAATCTTTCAAATTTAATATTGGATGCATCAAAGAATAATGACCATTATTATTATTATTATGATCTTTCAGTTGTTATCAGATGTTCCAAAGATATTTCAATATTATTAGTAATATTTTTTTATGTTTTTTCTAAATTTATTTTCCGATGCTTTCATGAACATTTACTATCATTTTTAATACCACCTATCCAACTTTGTGGGTTTTTTGCTGGTCCTCCAGTTTCTTCCCACTGCTAAAGAATTATATAATTATTTCCTTAGGTTTTTACTCCCAACTTGTTTTCAAATATGAGTGAAGTCTGTGTCACCACAGGCCCGGGACTGTACAGCGCAGTGGGCGCTTACGGCTAGCCCCCGGATCCTTTCACTCTTTTTGATTTGTTGTTGTTTGTGGTCTCTTATCGTGGTGTCCTTATCGTGGTGTTGAGAAGTTTCGTTTGACTTCCAATATCTTGAATGATTTTCGCATGGGCATTAAATGCGGAAATGAAATGTCTTGATTATTTTATTGCTAGTTTTTGTTGTCAATAAAATCATTTATTAAATAGTAATTATAGAAGTAAAATGATATTACACCTGTATGGCTGTAACTTCATTATCACCTGGTCGAGTCCTACCTGTACTTTTACACGTATTGATTAACATGTGTTGTCGGAAATAACACCAAATACAATCGGAAAATTTGTCCTATATAATCCTGTCCATTCGTTAACTTCCAACTTGAAAAATAAAAAATCTGAGAATCTGTCGTAAATAACATGATTATCGACTAAAATATTGTAGCAAATTCTGTCTAATTGCCAGTGGAAATATAAGAATAGAATCAGAAAATCTGTCGTATATAATCCAGTCCAAAAATCTGAGAATCTATCGTATTTATAACAATATATCAACTCAAATATTGCATATTTCCCGTAAGAATATAAACCTAAAACTTATTGTAAATAACACTGCTGCAACTTTATTTGACCTAGTTTGTGTTGAGTGGACGTTAAACCCCTATCTCTCTCTCTCTCGATATGTGTATATATTTATAGATAAATAAAGTTGCTTTCAATATATATTTAAAAAAAACAAGTTTTTAACTTTTAACGATTCATAAATACTAATGAATTAATCACATGCGTGCCGAGTACTTCGACTCAAAACACAATTTTTAACTGTAAACGATAAATAAAAAGAACAAAAACACATACTTATAGAAAACAGCTACTAGTGTCTTTTAAGCGACTTTCGAAGAGTATTCTCTCAACGTTATCAAGCTAACACCAAAACACATACTTATGGAAAACAACTACTAGTGTATTTTAGGCGGCATTCGAAGTAAATAAAAACTAATAAATTAATCACATTCGGCTGAGTATGTGATTATTATAATCTACTTGTTTTTATGAATCGTTTAGTTAAAAATCGATAAACAATTAATAAAAACTAATTTGTGATAAGTATACTGGCTGAACATGTGATAAGTATACTATATTTTTTTATGAATCGTTTAGTTAAAAATCGATAAACAATTCATAAAAACTAATAAATTAATCACATACTACTGAATATGTGATAAGTATACTGTTTTTACGAATCGTTTACCGTTAAACAATTATTTAATCTGACAACAAAGTTGTTTTTATGGTCTCGGTAATTTGAATGAAACAGGGGGGGGGGGGGTTGTAATGGGTCCAACTGTTTGTCATTTGTCCCCGAGTCAGCTTTTAATATACGATAGAATTTTCAAATTTGGTGCCGATGTGATCATTACTGTTGGTTTGTTCGACCATGTGTAAGTAGTGATGGGTATTGTGTATGAGGCAGTGTATATGCTTACTCTTCCTAGAGAGAGAGGGGAATGGGGGTTTAACGTACAACCGGGGAATCAAAACCAAGCCAGTTGACTCAATGACAGGCTTTCTGATACACCGTGCACGTGCTAACCACTCAGCCATTCAACTTCCCAACCATCCAACCCCCGAATTATAGAAGTCCACACAGTTAAAGATATCAGTTGTTATTCTGCTTCTAAATAAATTTTGAAAAATCTTGTTTACAGGAAACGAGTAATCCAGACGAAGGGGACAGCCAACAAGATTCTGTCTCATCTACGGGTGCTCATCCCTCATCAGCTTTACGGAGGGTTCCATCACCCGCTGGATCTACTGGGTCAAGGTCAAATACACCGGCCTCACTACCAGGTAAGTTTCTAGAATATTCCGTTTTTGAAATTTTGTTATTGTTTGATGGAGAAAGAGAAATGGGACATGTGACTTGAATTTTTCTGAATTGGTTGATAAGAATTTTTCCTGCGTGCATCTCACTTGAAAAGGAAGGTTATTTTCACAGATAGGGTTTAGGGGACCAAGAAGTACATGTTTTCCCCCCTCTTGTATCTCACTTTACAGATAGGTTTTAGGGTTCAATCATTTTTAAGGCACACTAATGACTCATGCTGTTTTACACCAATACATAGTTTTCTGTCTGTATTTGACTTGACAAAGTTTATTAGTATCCTTAAACTTATCTGTAACAAGTACATTTTTGACCTTTAGATGTTTTTCCCTCATTTCTAATGAACCCAAAGGGTCCACTAAGCCTAGATATCTGTGTTAACTTTTGTAATGGATCCCTGACAGGAATTCAAAGAGTAGGTGGAGAAAATTGCAACCAGGTCAATTTGGCCTCTTAATAACCCCACAGTGAAAATTCTAATAGATTTGGCTTGGGATGCAGTTAGGAGTTATCTCCCCTGATTTGACATAACAATCCAGTGGTGTGTTGAGATAAACAAGGATATATTATCACCACAGGACACCTGTGGAATATTGTAAATATTGTATATTTGATAAAAGATGAATTTAAATCAGGTAGGGTCAAATCGAGATAGATTGAAGGGTGTGGGGGGAGATAAGAGCAGCTTATTACAACAGGTAGTGATTTGTAAAAGATATGGCATGACCTAACAACAGGTCTCATGTTCACATTTACCTGCATGTAAATAATCCCTTGACAGTTGAAATTTGATAAAAGTAGATAGTAGTGCTGCTGTTATGGCAAAATGTCCCTCATAGCACACTCACTGTATGGAGTGTGCCTGTCTTTATTAGCCCAGGTTAGGAGCAGAACAGTAGGACGTGCTTCGTTACAGTTTTAACTTCTGTATTGGATACCATTTCCTCTCCTTTTACTTACAAGAATATCAAATGGGTGACCTTATCAAAGAAAGTCTGATCTTTATGTAAATGAAATGGGTTTTAAAATCTTACTGTTCTGCATCGACTGGGCTATTGAAGATGGGCATACAGTGTGCTATGCTGATATGTTTGCCCAACAGTGGAGCTTCAGCCTACTCTTATATCTGATTCAATCCGTGGAGGGTTCTTTTACATGCACGCTTTTGATAATGGTCTATGACCAATGACCATGGTCTATAACCGTGATTTAATGGTTACAGTGGAAACACTGCATTGACAGCAATCTGCTTATTGGTATATTGATAGTAAACTGAAAATCTAGTAAATTTGCTGTCCAACCCACAAGTCGTTAAAGAATGAACTGCTAAGCTTTTTACAGAAGAAACAAACAGTACATATATAATATCGAACACATGCATGTAAATAAAGTTATTTGGAGTGGTTTACAGAGAGAGAAAGAGAAATGGGGCTGTAGGGGTCTTCAGCATAGGGAGGAAATTGGTCGGAACCCAGAGAAAACCCACGAGATTGGACAGGTGACCCTACTTCTTGTCATGTATAATTGGGGATTTGAAAGCACGCCAGTTGACTCAATCAATGACAGGCCATATGATACAGCGTGCACATGCTAACGATTCGGCCAACCAACCCCTCTTCTCCCGTAATCTGGAAAAACCTAGCAAATCAAATTTTGGTGAAGATTGACTTGCTAGGTTTTTTTCTCCTTCACTGAAAAGGCTTCTTTCTAATTATCTTCATCTAAAAAGACAAAATAAAATTAGTTTTATATTCAGTAGCTTAATTCTGAAACAAAACAGTTTTCCTTTGTTTACTCAAATCTACATTCAACAGTGTTACTAGGTTTTTCCAGATTAGGGAGCCTTGAGTGGTTTGGAGTTGTGGTCAGTAAAATCACTATGAAGTATTGATGATGTAAAGAGTAAAATGATGTTATTGTTGTTAATACTATAGATGTGTTTTATGAATGGAACAGGTGCTTGCTATAGTGTGATATATACACCATATGTTATATATTTAACTCATGGTATATACATCTATATTACACGTGTTAAGTATATTATTAGATACAATCCCCACTTATTTCCTTACAAACACTCACTCACAACTAACCCAAGTTTCTTCTTCCTGTTATAGAATTTAATAATTTGCTTTTCAACACTTATCCAGTGTTCGATCCTCTACATAGATCTAGAATTTTATGTAAATTTGAGACTGGCATATATCATATTTCCATTTCTATAATTTGTTGGGGGTTTAACTGTAAGGATCTTAAACAGTGGGTTGAAACAGGAGCATTCTGATAAAAAAACGTACAGGGTTGGACATCCTACTGTTTCCCTATGTCCAAGCGACTTATTGCATATGTTAGTCTCGAGATGACCTAGTTTGTGTCAAGTGGATGTTAAACCGCATATCACTCTTTCTTTGATGTGATGTGATCCTACACAATTGACATCTGCATTGGGTGTGGTTAGTTTAAAAGAAAAATATGTGGGAGTAAGGAAAAAAAAGGTATCTAATTTGAGTGTCAGTTTTGAATGTGTGAATACTTTAATTGAGTCAAGAGATGTAATTGAGAAGATAAACGATAAATTGGTTTATATTTAGACTTGACTTTATCTTCTGGGCTATAAATAAACAAAACAACTTTCATCTTGAACTCACTGGTAAATAACACTGTTTAATCTCGGGTCAAAGGTCATGACATGTAAATATTTTGAGTTACATATACAAGAAATAGGAAGGAGGACTATTTTATTGAATGACTCCTTCATTCAAGTGGAAATCAAATGGAAGTCCTAATTTATTTACTCAAATTAAAGAGTTGTCCTAGAACAAATTATAGTGTTCTGTTCATGGGACCATCTGTTAAACCCATGCAAAGTTCTCTGATTTTGGGAACTGGTGAAGGGCCTAATTTGTACAATTCAAAATTCGTGCCATGTCAGAATATCTAGTCACAAATATCATAAATCAACCCCATGACGTACTAGAATTCTAGTCATAAACAACATTAATCAACCCCATGATGTCAAATATATTTGGTATATTTACACTTGTTGGGATGTTAGAGTTGTTTAAACTGGTTAGTAGTTGCATGCTGTAATTGGTGTGGTTTCATTCTCCAGTTGTAGGTGACAAGGAGTAGGGGTCGCCTGTCCAGTTTCCTCCCACTGCCAAAGACCACCATGCGCAAGCGAATTATCGATATAAAATTGAATTATATGTTATTCTAAATGACAAGTTAGCCTCCTTTGTATATGGGGGTTGAGATGGCCTAGTGGTCTAGAGTGCCGTTCTTCGACCTCTAGCTGGCTGGTCACCTGTGGCTTGCGGCTGTGGTTTCGAGCCCTGGTGTGAGCGTATGTTGCATGGAGATAGGGGTGCCTTCTCAACCTTGTGGGTTTCCTCCGGGCACTCCGGTTTCCTCCCACTGCTAAAGACCCCTATGCACAAGCGAAGTATTGAAATAAAATAAAACCATGCTAGTCCCGAAATGACCTAGTTTGTGTTGAGTGGACATTAAAACCCCATTTCTCTCTCTCTCTACAAATTCTTTCTAACACTGAAATTGTTTTTGGTACCATTTTTGTTAACATGCAGTAATTAAGCTGGAGAGTTGCTGCAATAAATTTTTGACTAGGACTAGGAGGGGTGTGGAAGGGGAGAGGGAAACATCTTTAAGTTATAGACTAGGGGCATTATTCAAGCAAACTTAAACTGAAATATTTAAAGAATTCACCCTTTACATTGGCCAAGAGATAAAATTTGATTTTAATCCTTCATCAATGAACAATCAATATTAAAATGTAATACTTGAAACATGGGTTATACAAAAACTAAATTGTTGGTCTTTCTTCAGGTCCCTAAATTATTAATTAGACATTAATAAACAATCTCGTTCCCAGAGGCAGCCTCTGATTGGTCAATCTTTTTGGGTAGATTTCTCGAAAACTAGAGGTTGGATCGTCGTTTCGTTTGTTGTAAAATGATCCTTAAGTCAAAGTCAGCTCGCGGACATAAAAAATTTGATCCTAAACGAACAAATTCAAGTTTTTGTAAAGATCTATTTTTCTACGCGTGGGTATATTTTTAAGTGATTCGGTCATCCAGGCATGTAAAATCAGGGGCGTACGACGCAAATAAACGAGAAATTTCGCAAAGGAATTACATGTCACCTTCCCGGAAAATGGCTACACCGATTCACCAGAGAAATTTCTTCAAAAATTTTTCTGGTTTCGAGATTGATTGATAAATTTATCAAGACCATAATCAACTCTCTATTCCCTCGAATTGTGACAATATTTGGTAGACTTGAATATGTTTTATGGTTATTAAAATAAATGTAATAATAGATAATCGAGAAATTATTTATTGTAATAACGGTGGTAATGACAATATAAGTATCCATCTGTAGGCCCTAATGATGGTCCTGGAAAGGCAGAGGGGAAATACTCTTTTTGACCAGGCCCCGAGTTCACAAAGCATTCTCAGGCTTAAGTTAACAATTTATTCAAATTTGTTTGCGTTTTTAAAACTAAAATACAGCCGTCTATGAAAACTAAGTTGTTGTAATGTATCAAATACATCAATAAGAAACTATGTGCAAAGTTTTGTGTTTCTGGATCAAGGATATTTCTCACACAGTGATAGAAAGTTGAGTAAATTCTTTACTTTTAAGTCTGAAAATGTTTTATGAACTTGGGGTCAGGAAGATGCTGGAAAGAGGGAGGGAAGAGTCTTCGACATGTTAAGTTTATTAATAAAATATGTTTTAACCTGGATTTAGCTCTTGTATAATGCATCATTACAAGATATGTTTTAACGCAAGGCCTGGGGCAGGTCACTTGACATGTTCAGGTCATTTTATGCCAAGAACATTGTACACATGTTTTGATGATGTACATGTAATCAATTAAAGTGTCCTTCATGACTGTCCTATTTTTTGCCACCATTAGTTACATCATGATGTAATCGGCTGGCTTTCTCCTCCAACCTGTCTTAATCTGCTAAACTCATTCTTTCTCTCACCTTTGACATTTGACTAGAAGAGAAATAGGGGGATTTCCAGGATTTTGTATAGTGGTCTAATTATAGTTTTCTCTATGTGTGTGTGTGTTTCTGGTGGATAAAAAGCATGTGCTAATGATAAAGTAGTTTAGATGAACTATTGAAGATGTTGAGACCACCTGCAGTGTTTTTACAGCTTTCTTAATACAAATGGGAGGAGCTTAACTTCATACAACCAATCAATTCCTGTCTTCTGTAACAATGTTTGTATGTGTTGAAGACATCCATTCATTCATTCATTCATGCTTTTGATCTATATTTTAACTCCTTTCACTCAAGTCTGGCCAGTAATTTGCACTCTCTGACACTATTGACAAATAATCTATTTGCCTTCTTGTTACCCTAAGCCCTAACCTTGAATTGTCTAGTCTCAAGTCCTGGTCATTTAGTCAATAATGGTCATAGGTGTTTTTATATGTTATTACACAGTCTGGTTAATCAAGTAGTACTGTAATCATTGAGTATATAATAGTATTTCTATTAATAGATGGAAGTAGTAAATTATACATTTATTTATATTTCATAGTAAACTCTGCCAAACTGTCTGAATTAAACACCACATGGTCTTCATACAAACTTGTTTACTTTAAAGGAGTGGTTCTCAACCTTGGAATACATGAAAAAAATACCAACACACCTGGCTAAATATATATGGAAAATATTTGAATTTTGCAAAAAAAAAACATGGCAAGTCATAGACAGCATACAACCGTAAACACAGACTAGAACACTAAACTAAATAATGAAAAAAACAGCTTTACTTTATTTTAGTGTTTTGAATTTCATCAAATAGCTGCCTTCTTTAATGAGAAATATTCGTAGTGTGCCGTTAAAAATTTTGCGACACACTTAGAAAGATCTTGTGGCAATCTTGTGTTTCTCTGGTTTAGAGTAGTATAGAATATAGACAAATCATGGTTTTAGTATTTTAGTTGTAGTACAGATGAATTTAGAATATTTAATCCCCACAACAAAATGATGGTCTTAAGAGACTTCATAGAAAAACTTCAGTTTTTGTAGATCTGAGTAGAGAGTTAAACTGCCTCTGACATTTAAATATTAAAATAGAAGTAGACTGTAGACCAGCTGGTGTCCAGTATCCAGTCTAAACTTCCTAACACTCACTATATGATATCATTCAGCACACAGGGCACTGTGGACTCTTCGAGGCTAGATCTCTGCCCTAACTTGCCGCGTGTCCAACTTCATGGGTTTTTCTCCTTTTCTCCAGGTCTTATTTCCTCCCCTATGTACAGGCAATTTATTGAAATAAAATTTAACCATGTGTTAGTGCCCAAATGACCTAGTTTGTGTTGAGTGGATGCTATACTCCATACTCCATTTCTCACTCTCTCTCTAAATGGCCGCTATATCCAACAATACGTATACTATTTTATAAATGGCCGCTATATCCAACAATAGGTATACTATTTTATAAATGCGTTCCAGCTCGGGTTCACATCTGTTATACAAATAAATACTCATTAGTGAAGAAAAGTAAACCATAACATCCGTAACTCTGATTTCTTTTCTCCTTTGTAATTGGAGATCAGGGGTTTTCTCTGGATAGAAATAAACTTGTATCTTATGGTAGTTCCAAAATGTAATTTGGAGCTCAGGGGTTTTCTCTGGATAAAACTATAGAAGTAAACTTGTACCTTATGGTAGTTCCAAAATGACCTAGTTTGTGTTGAGTGGACATTAAACCCCATTTCTCTCTTGAATAGTTTCTCGACAATTTAAGTGTTAATGTATTTTTAACTGTACATTGATATTTGTTAATCATAGTTCAATGTACGTTGAACCCCATTACTTTCTTGACAATTTAAATGATTAATGTATTTTTAATAAGATCATATTCATTCATCATGTTAACCAGTTTTATGTGCGCCAATTATCCAGCAGTTAGCTTAATTTGTTATTAATTGAATAAATAGAATGAAAAACCCAGTCAATTGACATGATCAATTACTTGTATAATTAATATGTAGTTTATAATAGGGGAAATCCCCTAAACTATAAATAGATTTGTGATTGATGTTATAATCTTGCCATGCATTAAAAATATGTAGTTTAATTTAATCAAGTCTTTCAATCCCTTGCAAACTGGGAGCAACGTGAGTAGGACCTTGGCTTACCAACCTGGATTTCCCCAGTGCGATCTCTGCATAGGCCCAGAAACTTTATGGGAATTTTGCAGCTTTTGTCCCGCGTGCATGTAAAGGATCCCTCAGCAGTCTTCGTTAGCCCAGTAAGAGCAGGGAAGTAGGACGAATAAGAAATATGATGTCACCAAATGAAGGGTCTTTGTTAACAGTGATAATATAGGCCCACGGGCTAAGGAGTTCACCACTGACTGGAATAAAATGTAAATGGCCAATGAAATTGAATTTATTTATTGTATTGATACTTCTAATCAAAGAGTATTTATGGGGATTAGTCATGTTCCTGAAGCAACAACTGCGAGTTTTACAACATCTGGAGACTTAGCTAGATTACTTTACATTTGCCTGCTCTATTATGGGTACTATTCCACTCTTCCTTTTTTTCGAATGAGAGTTTTTTTTACTTGCCCTGGGATTTTCAATTAATAGATTAATAATTGGGCCCCCAGGCATCTGCCGATAAATACAGCCAATAAACAATTCACCAATATCAGATTAGTACAAAATTTAGGACTCTTATTTTTTTGTGTTTTATATTTGTGACTTACTGCTTCCCTTGTCATGTCGACTGTGTAAAATAGTATTGCCTGATTTTTCTATGATTGGGAATAATATGTTATTTTTTTTTTTCAGGAAACCATCCTGGCAGCCCAATGCCCCCACGACCTCCATCAGGTCAGATAGATGGTCAAGGTCGTTTAAGTCAATCTCCAATGGCAACTCAAGGTTAGATGATAAATTGACAGCGTATTTAAAAAGATTGTCTGTCTGTCTGTTATCCACAATTGGTTCTGGACTCTTTAGTGGCTGTAGTTAATATCCTGATAACTTTAAATTTATACACCGTTTAAGGTCATGATTTTCAAAGATAATTGCTGCCATCAGAGTTATGGTCCTCAATCATGTTAATAGGCTTGATGATGGTTTAGAGGCTCAAATAATCAAGGTCACTGATATTCAAAGATTCTCAAAAATTTTAACCTGACTTGTGCCCTTGAGAACTCTTGTGTATTACTTAAATGACTTAGCTGCTGTGGGTGTATTTTCATTGGCTGGCAACCAATGTTTAGAAGCCTGACTTCGGTATTTTGCCTTTTCCCCAATCTCCCATTCATTTGTAGTGAATAAGATTATCTCTTAATCTCTTTAAGAAAACAAAAAAACAAAACAACCCAACAATCAATGTTTAAGAAATTAAATGTTGGCATTTCAGGTTTTAATCAGCAGATTATGCCCCCTCCTATTGGCCCCAACCAGGGAGGTTATCCGGCTACTCCGGGAAATAACAAGATGGCGGGTGGTGGTCAGATGCCTGGACATTATCCCCAATATAATTCACAATATCCGCCTGGAAACCAAGGTTCGTACACTTTTAATGTTGATTGTACATGTATGTTTAAAGACATTAATGTCCCTGGGGGACATATTCACAACATTTTAGACTAAAATCTTTTATCAAAATAAGTTTGACATGGCTGAGAGGTTAAAATTCTTGTGTAAATTTAGGTTTTAGCGAAGGAAAAAGCATCATTCATTTGTTATGGCATAATGTCAGACAATAATGAACCTGAAATTTTGTGCGAAATGTGGCAGAAGTTTCAATCAAATGGCAATCTCTAGTGTATGGTTATTCCAGTCTACACTTGGAGAATATGTCGTCACTGTTCGACATGACTTGTGGTATATGTTTAGCCTTGTTCTTCGAGTCCCTTGTTACAAATGGTGCTGAAACGCATTATGGTACACGATTCATGTACGGTACCAATGGTAAAATGTTTATTTTGTCTTAGATATTGGCTATCAGAAGCCCGTCTTTTCCTGGTAAGATCACAACATCAATGTTTATTTAATTTGACAAATGATTCACGTTTTCAATGTCGAAGACTTGTGATTAATATTGACTTAGAGACTTAGCTACTTTAGATGTATTAATAAAAACACAGGAAAAAGAGAAAAACCAGAAGGAAACGTGCCTGACTAAGTCGGAATCTGCGCCTTTATTACGTGTGACAGGTGCCATATTTCCATGCTTGGATCTGTGAAAGATGTCGAAAGATTTTAGTTCGTGAATTCCCTTAGGTTTAAAAAGAAATGAAAGCATTAATCAAATTGTTATGAAAACCATTGATTTTTAGAACGTTTTTGATGGGTTATCATTTGAGTTGTTGGATAAAGGGAAATAACCCTTGACTGTTGAATTGTGGTGTTAATATAATTGATATAAGGGAAGAGAAGAGGTTTGTTTAAAAAATCTAAAAACAAGAATATATGTAATGATTTTGTTTAAATATTGAGAACTGATTTAAAAAGTTATGATTTTTTGCTGAATCAAAAAAAAATTAGAACAATTATGAATTATTTCCAGGTCAATCAAACTTTGTGGGTTTTTTCTCAGAGGATCTTTTGGTTTCCTCCCATTACTAACAAGGTTCACAAACTCCTCGAAAATCCAGTAGAAATGAAAATGTGATTTTCAGTTTTGGATAATCCTGGAAAAACAAAATTACTCCTTGAAACACTTAGAAAATTACCACTTGTGGTTTCACTATATATTTTAAGACATAAAACTGAATCACGATTCGCCAAAAAATACAGTACGATGTAGAATTCCATAAAGGGGCTCCTGGAATCTAATAAAAAACTTGTGGAAAAAAACCTCATGGAATTTTAACTGTTCTGCATTTTGCACACTCTGGCCAGAGACCACTATGCTCAAACAATTTATTGAAATAAAATTGAACCATATTTTAGACCCTAAATGACCTTGTTTGTGTTGGTTGACTGAAAGTTTAACCTCTTTTCATTTATTTATGTCCAAGGGGGTGGGTGGATGGCCCAATGGTTAGCGTGTGTACACTGTATCATAAGGTCTGTCATTGAGTCAACTAGCGTGGTTTCGATTTCCCGAGTTGTATGTGACAAGGGGTAGGGTTGCCGTTCTTCCCCCGGGTTTCCTACCACTGCTAATAAACCCTACAAATTATTGAAATATAATTGAACCATGTTTTAGTCCTGAAATGATCTAGTTTGTGTTGAATTGACGCTCATTTGTCTCTTTCTCTCAATTTATATCCAGGTCAGATTTTGATTAGAGAGTTATTACATTTTATACCGCGATTTAAGATGAACCATTGTTTTAGAGCACTGATTGTTGTCTTTAAGACATCATTTATTTACTTTGAGATCAATTTTGTTGTTGAATCAGACGGGGAAGTCCCATTACAATTCCCGCCATTCTTGATGTCGTCAATATTTACATTGTTATTTAAGGTCAATATTGTATGAGGTCGTAATCTCCCCTAGTTAACCCTAACTTCACCTATATTTAAATTTTATATTATCGATATTTTGCTGTACTCCAGAACAATAAGGGAAAGTTTATAGGATTGAAAAATATTTATATTTTGTTAAGTTTTTTTTGTGTTTTAGGCTTTGTGTTCAGGTTTACTTACGTCATTCGATAATTAATTCAATATGTAACAGATTGTGAGGGGTAGGAAAAAAAAAATGGAATTTTTGTGAACAGATGCATGTACGAAGGATGAAAAATATGTAAATTTTCTTAAATGGTTTTTTATACGCCCACATTGAAATGTGGTCGTATATTGTCGTCACCCCCGTCCGTCCGTCCGTCCGTCGGTCCGTCCGTCCGTCCGTCGGTCCGGCGTCCACAATTGCTTGTGGACGCTCTAGAGGCTAAAGTTAATATCCGATTGACTTTAAATTTATACACAGTGTTTAAGGTCATGAGACGAAGAAGCCTATTGTTTTTCAGCGATTTCCGATAATAACTACCAGAGTTATGGCCCTTGATCACTTCAAAAAATCTTGTGGACGCTCTAGAGGCCAAAGTTAATATCCGATTGGCTTTAAATTTATACACAGTGTTTAAGGTCATGAGACGAAGAAGCCTATTGATTTTCATCGATTTCCGATAATTAGTGCCAGAGTTATGGCCCTTGATCACTTCAAAAAATCTTGTGGACGCTATAGAGGCCAAAGTTAAAATCCGATTGGCTTTAAATTTATACACAGTGTTTAAGGTCATGAGACGAAGAAGCCTATTGATTTTCAGCGATTTCCGATAATTAGTGCCAGAGTTATGGTCCTTGATCACTTCAAAAAATCTTGCGGACGCTATAGAGGCCAAAGTTAATATCCGATTGGCTTTAAATTTATACACAGTGTTTAAGGTCATGAGACGAAGAAGCCTATTGATTTTCAGCGATGTCCGATAATTAGTGCCAGAGTTATGGCCCTTGATCACTTCAAAAAATCTTGTGGACGCTATAGAGGCCAAAGTAAATATCCGATTGGCTTTAAATTTATACACAGTGTTTAAGGTCATGAGACGAAGAAGCCTATTGATTTTCAGCGATTTCCGATAAATAGTGCCAGAGTTATGGCCCTTGATCACTTCAAAAAATCTTGTGGACGCTATAGAGGCCAAAGTAAATATCCGATTGGCTTTAAATTTATACACAGTGTTTAAGGTCATGAGACGAAGAAGCCTATTGATTTTCAGCGATTTCCGATAATTAGTGCCAGAGTTATGGCCCTTGATCACTTCAAAAAATCTTGTGGACGCTTTAAAGGCCAAACTTATCATCTGATTGACTTCAGATTGATACACAGAGTTTAAGGTGTTGAAACGAACAAGTATATCGATTTTCAATGAATTTTGATAACTGAACACTACTACTACTACTACTTAGTGTTTAACGTCTGCTTCCACATAAGTGATATCGCAGACAACTTATAACTGAACAGCTAAATCCATGATTTTAAATGTTTCATGTATATATACTAATTCAATTGTTAGCGTGGGGTAAAACTTTATAAAAAGCAATCAAATTCTAATGATTTTCTGATAATTACATAATGAGTTGTTACTCTTAATCAGTTTTTAGAGTATTACAAATGTTTCATTACCGAAAAAAGTAAAAATATGCGACAACCCTTGTTGACTGCCCGGACGATTTAGCTGCTGTGGGCGTATGTTTCGTTGCCTGGCAACCTATCTTCTATTTTAGGCTTTGTGTTAAGGTTTACTTCTGTCATTGGATAATTAATTTTATATTTATTAGGGGTTAGGGTGAAAATATTGAATTTTTGTTAAGGGGTTTGTGTTTAGGTTTACTTCTGTCATTGGATAATTAATTTTATATTTATTAGGGGTTAGGAAGGATGAAAATATTGAATTTTTGTTAAGGGGTTTGTATGTTATACTTAAAGGGTTTGGTTTTACTGCTTGCCGTGGAATCGGCCTTTCATGGCCCTTGACATCGGGCCTGAAAATAACGTGTCTGTGTGTTGTCTTATTGGTGTTTGTGTGTAAATATTTTTTTGTCCCCCGCCCTTTCGAAGAAAGTTGGGGGACTATTAAAATGGGTTCGTCCGTCTGTCTGTCTGTCTGTCTGTCTGTCTGTCTGTCTGTCTGTCTGTCCGTCCGTCCGTCCGTCCGTCCGTCCGTCCGTCCGTCCGTCCGTCTGTCTGTCCGTCCGTCTGTCCGTCACACTTTTTGGGACACAATAACTCTCTTCCTAATTGAGCTAGAATGTTCAAACTTGGTGTATGTGTTTATTAGGTCAATGCCTTGATGGAGTTCGAAGATGAGCATTTTCCGCTTAGGGTAAGCAGAGATAAGCAATTTGATTGGTTGATGCTTTGGGACACGATAACTTTAGTTCTAATTAAGTGAGATTGATGAAACTTGGTGTATAGTTTCATTATAGTAATACCTTGATTAAGTTCGATAATGAGCATTTTCTGCTCAGGGTAAGCAGAGCTATACGCAATTTGATTGGTCGAGAATTTGGAACACAATAACTCTCCTTCTAATTGAGTTAAAATGTTCAAACTTGGTGTATATGCTTATTAGGTCAATGCCTTGATGGAGTTCGAAGATGAGCATTTTCCGCTTAGGGTAAGCAGAGATAAGCAATTTGATTGGTTGATGCTTTGGGACACAATAACTTTAGTTCTAATTAAGTGATGAAACTTGGTGTATAGTTTCATTATAGTGATACATTGACTAAGTTCGATAATGAGCATTTTCTGCTCAGGGTAAGCAGAGCGATACGCAATTTGATTGGTCGAGACTTTGGAACACAATAACTCCCCTTCTAATTGAGTTAAAATGTTCAAACTTGGTGTATATGCTTATTAGGTCAATGCCTTGATGGAGTTCGAAGATGAGCATTTTCCGCTTAGGGTAGGCAGAGATAAGCAATTTGATTGGTTGATGCTTTGAGACACGATAACTTTAGTTCTAATTAAGTGAGAGTGATGAAACTTGGTGTATAGTTTCATTACAGTAATACCTTGACTATGATCGATAATGAGCATTTTCTGCTCAGGGTAAGCAGAGCGATAAGCAATTTGATTTGCCGAGACTTTGGAACACAATAACTCTCCTTCTAATTTAGTTAAAATGTTCAAAATTGGTGTGTATGCTTCTTAGGTCAATGCCTTGATGGAGTTCGAAGATGAGCACTTTCCGCTTAGGGTAGGCAGAGATAAGCAATTTGATTGGTTGATGCTTTGAGACACGATAACTTTAGTTCTAATTAAGTGAGAGTGATGAAACTTGGTGTATAGTTTCATTACAGTAATACCTTGACTATGATCGATAATGAGCATTTTCTGCTCAGGGTAAGCAGAGCGATACGCAATTTGATTGGTCGAGACTTTGGAACACAATAACTCTCCTTCTAATTTAGTTAAAATGTTCAAACTTGGTGTATATGCTTATTAGGTCAATGCCTTGATGGAGTTCGAAGATGAGCACTGTCCGCTTAGGGTAGGCAGAGATAAGCAATTTGATTGGTTGATGCTTTGAGACACGATAACTTTAGTTCTAATTAAGTGAGAGTGATGAAACTTGGTGTATAGTTTCATTACAGTAATACCTTGACTATGATCGATAATGAGCATTTTCTGCTCAGGGTAAGCAGAGCGATAAGCAATTTGATTTGCCGAGACTTTGGAACACAATAACTCTCCTTCGAATTGAGTTAAAATGTTCAAAATTGGTGTGTATGCTTCTTAGGTCAATGCCTTGATGGAGTTCGAAGATGAGCATTTTCTTCTTACGGTAGGCAGAGATAAGCAATATTTGGATGACACTTCGTGTTCAGTTTGATTGGTCGATAAGTTTGAAAAAAATAAATGTGCGATTAATTAATGTGTCATCTATTTATTTTGGGATTTCGGCGGGGGACATCAGCCTCACTGTTGGCTTGTTTACTTTGCCAGGAAATGGTGTTAAATATAATTTTTTATTTTAATAATTTCAGGTAATTTTGGAAGAAATCCGAACATGCCAGGCTTACAGAACACAAGTGGAGGGGGAATGCCGAATTACCCACAAAATATGTACAATGGTCCGAATCACATGGGTGGGGGTGCTGGGGGTAACCCAATGTATAACAATATGCCTCGCCCATCGATGCCCAATGCTAATTATAATAACGTATATGGACAGGGTAACATAGGAATGGGCATGCCCAATCAATATGGTGTCTATAATAATATGGGCCCTAATGGTCCAGGACCGATTAGACCCGCCATGAATAATATGCCCATAACAGATTCCTCCGCGTCCTCGAAAAGTGCAAACGCGGCTGCTGTTGCAGCTCAACAGGCCATGATTGCTGCTGCAAATAGCGCGGGAAATCTACGACCAGGCCTAAATCAATCTCGTATGTATAATTCACCTACTATGAATAATTCTGGCCCGATTGGTCAGCTTAATCACATGACTGTTGGACTTGGTGCGCCCCCTATGAACAATGTGCCGAACAATATGAACCAACAACCTAACAACTCGAATATAGTGTCTAATTCCGCCTCTCAAAATAGTGCCACTAACGCGTCATCGACGCCAAAAGACAGTCAAGCAAAACTGAACACGCAACCGGTTATAAGTGCATCAACGACGAGCCCAGGTGGGGCCAATAGCTCAAATTCACAAGACTCTACATCCAATCAGAACTCATCAGACAATAGTGGAACAACAAATTGTGTTAACCAATGGGAGAGTAGCTCTGATCCGTCTAAAAAAAATACAAGTGTAAACAGTGATAGCGATAAAAACCTGAAACCTGTGCCTAGTAGTGATATAGCTGGACAAGATACTCCCGCTAAAACACCCGTGCCCAGTGAAACTAGTCAAACACTGCCCCCTAGTGGCGATACAGATCAGATGTCCAATTCTTCAGACTCGATGCCTGCTAATCCCAGTGAGTATTCGTTTTGTTTGTGGCTCTGGAGTCTGGGTTTTTTCGTGGCTTTGGGGTCCAGGACAGGTTATGTTTGTGGCTCTATGGTCAAGATTATGTAGCTCAAAACTCTGAGGTTTGGATCGTAAGGTTTCTCCTGACGCTGGCAGAATGATAAAATGTGTGCCTAGTTGTACATGACAAGGAGTAGGGTCGTCTGTCAGGTCCTCCTGTACCACCCTGCCTGCTAAAGAAAATTATTGAAATTTAATTTGATTAAATCATGAAATTACCTAGTTACACCCCATTTCTCTCAATAGCCAGGAGCTTCTGGTACCTTAGGATTTTCTATTATGGTCTCTCCTTGTCAATGCTGAAGGGCAAGAAAAAGTTGAAATTTGACCAGAAAATGTTTCCATCATAAATTGCTAAATTATTCCAGTGGGTAGCATAAAGTATAACATTAAAACCGATTGTATTTGTTCCAAAATAACTCATTTAGCATTCAGATTTACTCTCTCACTCTGTTATAAAAATATAGCCTTGGATTTATTTTTAGATTCGACAGCAGTGACCCAATCAATTACAGCTCCCATTGTCACACAAGGGATGAATAATCAGTCAAATATATCCCAGAATCCACAGGAACATCCACCGAACATGCCAGGAATGAATTGCGTTCCCGTACCAACGTTTCCTGATGAACCACCAGAGAAAAAGAAAAAGGTTTGATACTTTCAGTGTTTCTTATTTTCATTAAAAATTTTCTTTAAATCAAAAAAAAAAAACCCAACAAAATAATAGAAGTAAAATGATATAAAATCCACTTTTAAAGAAAGAGATTGATCGCTTCATTTTACCGAGAAAGTTTGTCAGGATCTTCATACGTGGCTTCCTCTTGTCAGTGGTGTAGGACAGAGGTCATGTGTATACATTGACGTACACGTAAAATATCCCTTGACGGTTGGAATTCGATATAAGATTAAGCCATAGTGCTGCTGCCCGGGCAAAATTTCCCTGTGGATATATTCCCCATTTTCGATCATTTAATTTGACACAGTCATAACTTATTATTAAAATGAAATAGAGTGCAACGTCCTACTGTTCTGCTCTGACGTGACATAAATCATTACACAATTTATACGTTGATTTTTTTTTTTAAAAGTGGATTTTAATCAGATGGCGACGAAGTTTATTTATTAGAAGATTTTACATTGTGACCGATACACGCTTCCATATTTGTAACACAATAAGTTGTATTTCTTACAGATTTATTTACTTTATTTCTTATCCAATCAAATTTAAATTAGATCTTTGTTTCGTTTCTGTTCATCATTTCATTGATTTGAAATTCATCGAATTAGACTGCAGTCCTTGCCGTAAAAAGAGAGTGAATATTGCCTAAACTCCTAGAAATTTATTGACTTAGAACCACAGTCCTTGCCATAGGAAAAGAAATGATCACTTGTATTATTCTAGATGTTATTTGAACAAATCATTGACTAAACTCACTCGAAATTTAATTCCAACGGGATATAAAACTTTATTTATTTTAAAGAGGCACAATGCATAATATTAGCATCATTTAAATTAAATCAAAGGTTCAAACAGTATTCGAATTATGACTTAGAATATTTTGTGTACTAAACTCTGTATTTGAAGTGACCCCAGGTACAGAATAGCTTCTAGTATTTTGGAAGGGACAAACTACATCCTGAGTACATATTGTCACGCATTTGAAAGAACTCTGTACAGTTTGAATTTGAAAAGTAGATGAAAAAAAAAATCTCTGTTGAGGCACACTTTTTTATACGCCCACATTGAAATGTGGTCGTATATTGTCGTCGCCCCCGTCCGTCCGTCCGTCCGTCGGTCCGTCGGTCCGTCCGTCCGTCCGTCCGTCGGTCCGGCGTCCACAATTGCTTGTGGACGCTCTACAGGCTAAAGTTAATATCCGATTGACTTTAAATTTATACACAGTGTTTAAGGTCATGAGACGAAGAAGCCTATTGTTTTTCAGCGTTTTCCGATAATAACTGCCAGAGTTATGGCCCTTGATCACTTCAAAATATCTTGTGGACGCTCTAGAGGCCAAAGTTAATATCCGATTGACTTTAAATTTATACACAGTGTTTAAGGTCATGAGACGAAGAAGCCTATTGATTTTCAGCGATTTCCGATAATTAGTGCCAGAGTTATGGCCCTTGATCACTTCAAAAAATCTTGTGGACGCTCTCGAGGCCAAAGTTAATATCCGATTTACTTTAAATTTATACACAGTGTTTAAGGTCATGAGACGAAGAATCCTATTGATTTTCAGCGATTTCCGATAATAACTACCAGAGTTATGGCCCTTGATCACTTCAAAATATCTTGTGGACGCTCTAGAGGCCAAAGTTAATATCCGATTGACTTTAAATTTATACACAGTGTTTAAGGTCATGAGATGAAGAAGCCTATTGTTTTTCAGCGATTTTCGATAATAACTACCAGAGTTATGGCCCTTGATCACTTCAAAATATCTTGTGGACGCTCTAGAGGCCAAAGTTAATATCCGATTGACTTTAAATTTATACACAGTGTTTAAGGTCATGAGATGAAGAAGCCTATTGTTTTTCAGCGATTTTCGATAATAACTGCCAGAGTTATGGCCCTTGATCAATTCAAAATATCTTGTGGACGCTCTAGAGGCCAAAGTTAATATCCGATTGACTTTAAATTTATACACAGTGTTTAAGGTCATGAGACGAAGAAGCCTATTGATTTTCAGCGATTTCCGATAATTAGTGCCAGAGTTATGGCCCTTGAACACTTGAAAATATCTTGTGGACGCTCTAGAGGCCAAAGTTAATATCCAATTGACTTTAAATTTATACACAGTGTTTAAGGTCATGAGACGAAGAAGCCTATTGATTTTCAGCGATTTCCGATAATTAGTGCCAGAGTTATAGCCCTTGATCACTTCAAAAAAATCTTGTGGACGCTCTAGAGGCCAAAGTTAATATCCGATTTACTTTAAATTTATACACAGTGTTTAAGGTCATGAGACAAAGAATCCTATTGATTTTCAGCGATTCCCGATAATTAGTGCCAGAGTTATGTCCCTTGATCACTTCAAAAAATCCTGCAGACGCTCTAGAGGCCAAAGTTAATATCCGATTGACTTTAAATTTATACACAGTGGATGCTCTAGAGGTCAAAGTTAATATCCGATTGACTTCAAATTTATACATAGTGTTTACAGTCATGAGACTAAGTCGTCTATCGATTTTCAGTGATTTTCAATAATTGCTGCAATAGTTATGGCCCTTGATCACTTCGAAAAAATCTTGTGGAAGCTCTAGAGGCCAAAGTTAATATCCGATCGACTTTAAATTAACACACAGTGTTTAGGGTCATGAGACGAAGAAGCCTATTGATTTTCAGAGATTTAAAATAATTATTGCCAGAGTTATCTCCCTTGATAACTTCAAAAAATCTTGTTACGCTATAGAGGCTAAACTTATCGTCCGATTGACTTTAGATTGATACATAGAGTTTAAGGTGTTGAAACGAACAAGTATTTTGATTTTCAATGAATTTTAATAACTGAACAGCTAAATCCATGATATTAAATGTTTCATGTATATACTAATTGTTAGTGTGGGGTAACACTTTATAAAAAGCAATCAAATTCTAATGATTTTCTGATAATTACATAATGAGCCGTTACTCTTAATCAGTTTTTAGTGTATTACAAATGTTTCATTAGCAAAAAAAGTAAAAATATGCGACAACCCTTGTTGACTGCCCGGACGATTTAGCTGCTGTGGGCGTATGTTTCGTTGCCTGGCAACCTATCTTTTCATAGCACATAGGGTTTTTGGTGGTCTAGTGGTTTAAACGCGTGCGTACGAACGAAATCACTAGTTCTGTCATAGATTTGAGTGCCTTGATTTCAAAAGATTTTCTCCTTAGAATAAACCTAGTCTGTGTTCCCATCTTCATTAGCCCTGTTGTCTCAGAAATATAAGACATTGATAGGAAAACGAAAGTAGGATCTAACTTGAGAGTGAGATAGGAAAACGAAAGTAGGATCTAACTTGGGTGAGATATTTATATAAGAATACTGTGAAAATCATGACTTATTAGTTACAAATATGGTTGTTAGGCCTTACCAATTGGAATTTTTAATCTTCAGGAATAATTTTTCTTATCTATTTAGTTAGAAAAAAAATAATTTCAAAAGCATGCTTGTTCCTTGAACAAATGGTGCATCAATTGATAAACTATGATTTCTGATATAACGTCAAAATTTCAAGATGGCAGCGATGATGTCATCCTCAGTTCATGGTCCATAAAGTACCTAGAAATTTCAAAATTTTGTTGACTAGACTTTTGTGTCTTATATGATGTCGCAATTCGAAGATAATGGCATTAATGTCTTTCTCGGTAGTAGTTACTTTTTGATAATTAAACCAATATGTTGTTTACCTGACTCCGGTGGCTATTTGTGTATTAATTCAATCTGATATAAATACAGATCTATGTTTCATTTCGTGTTTTTATACGCCCACATTGAAATGTGGTCGTATATTGTCGTCGCCCCGTCCGTCCGTCCGTCCGTCGGTCCGTCCGTCCGTCCGTCCGTCCGTCGGTCCGGCGTCCACAATTGCTTGTGGACGCTCTACAGGCTAAAGTTAATATCCGATTGACTTTAAATTTATACACAGTGTTTAAGGTCATGAGACGAAGAAGCCTATTGTTTTTCAGCGATTTCCGATAATTAGTGCCAGAGTTATGGCCCTTGATCACTTCAAAAAATCTTGTGGACGCTCTAGAGGACAAAGTTAATATCCGATTGACTTCAAATTTATACACAGTGTTTAAGGTCATAAGACGAAGAAGCCTATTGATTTTCAGCAATTTCCGATAATTAGTGCCAAAGTTATGGCCCTTGATCACCTAAAAAAATCTTGTGGACGCTCTAAAGGTCAAAGTTAATATCCGATTGACTTTGAATTTATACACAGTGTTTAAGGTCATAAGACGAAGAAGCCTATTGATTTTCAGTGATTTCCGATAATTAGTGCCAGAGTTATGGCCCTTGATCACTTCAAAAAATCTTGTGGACGCTCTAGAGGCCAAAGTTAATATCCGATTGACTTCAAATTTATACACAGTGTTTAAGGTCATAAGACGAAGACGTCTATTAATTTTCAGCGATTTCTGATAGTTAGTGCCAGAGTTATGGCCCTTGATCACCTCAAAAAATCTTGTGGACGCTCTGGAGGCCAAAGTTAATATCCGATTGACTTTAGATTTATACACAGTGTTTAAGGTCATGAGACGAAGAAGCCTATTGATTTTCAGCGATTTCAAATAATTACTGCCAGAGTTATCTCCCTTGATAACTTCAAAAATTCTTGTGACGCTATAGAGGCCAAAGTTACTATCCGATTGACTTCAGATTGATACATAGAGTTTAAGGTGTTGAAACGAACAAGTATTTTGATTTTCAATGAATTTAGATAACTGAACAGCTAAATCCATGATATTAGATGTTTCATGTATATATACTTAATCAGATTTTAGTGTATTACAAATGTTTCATTACCGAAATTAGTAAAAATATGCGACAACCCTTGTTGACTGCCCGGACGATTTAGCTGCTGTGGGCGTATGTTTCGTTGCCTGGCAACCTATCTTTTATACTATCAATGGCCTACACTACATGAAGATCTGAAGAATCATAGTGGGAGTTTACGTCAGGTGTCAAGCGAGCAGCTTTTGACCCTTTGAAGTCAAAACATTGATTAATCAATTAATCAATTAGTGTTAACATTTCTTAGGGGTTTACCAACGATTCTGTGCAGAGCACGCAAAAGAACTCGCCTTAACAGACCGTTTCATTGGCTAATTTCGCATATCAACTCTGTCATAACAGACCGTTTCATTGGCTAATTTCTCATATCGACTCTGTCATATAACAACTCTTTTAAGATCCTGTTGTTGTGATGACAAGTAAAACAAAATTTTGAACTATAAAAAAAATGAAATGAAAAAAGATCTGTGTTTTAATCAGATTAATATTTATGACAACCCTGAAGAATTAAAAGTTGCGAATTGGTTTGTCCTGTTTATCGTGTATCATTTGAATATAGAAACTCCAAGTGTTGGAATTAGATCATAGATTGGAATGATATATTTTTATTTTTATTTTGATATTTGAACTATTTGTTGTTTTATACATTAGTAGCCTTTTAGAATGTTCAATGATTTTATCAAATTCCAAATTTTGAGTTTTTGATTGACTTCTGTGCCGTTAGAAAGCCTAATTTTATATGCCTTCCTCCATTGATTTTAGCTACGTAAAGTATTTTCATTTTATATCCTTCATTCTTACGTTCTTGATAAAAAAAAAAAAAAAAAAAAAAAAAGAATTATGAGGCTGTGTAGTGGAACAGTTTACTATGGAAGAATTGGTAATCTGTAACATTATACAAATGTTTCAGAGGAAACTATTTCGGATAAATTTGAGCAAACTGCTACCCAACTTATATTTGTGAAACAACAAAAAAGATTAAGAGGCAGGGATCATAATAAGCAGTGTAGCGTGACAATTTACCTTGTAAGAATTAGTAATTTGTAACGCTATGCAAATGCTTTAGAGGAAACTATTTTGGATTAATTTGAGCAAACTTCTAACCAATAATTGCTCCTCTAAGCGAAAGTATGGAGCTGAGCTCTGCTTTTGGAAATAAATTGATTATTTTGGGTTCAGTTATACAATGCCTGTGTGACTTCGGCTTGAATAACAGCAATAAAAAAAAAATGAACTTTCTAAAAGAAGCGTGTTTGAGATGTTAACACAGCAATGATAAAGATTAAGAGAATAATTAAGAATTTGTTTATTTTATTTTATGTAAGAATATTTAGAAATATATTGCCATCTTAAAAATACAAATTAAAAGCAAAAAATATTTAGAGAACGAAAAAGGGTCTGACTTAAAGCGCTGTTTGTTTTTTAAAGGAATGTGGGTATTCATCGCCCGCGGGATCGATGGCCCATTCACCTGGTAGTGTGAGTATTGCGTCCTATGACGACTATGACATAAGCAGCCCGGGAGTATCGGGCGCAGCCGTAAGTCCTTCAGTCAGTCAGACCATATTTGTACTGTTCAAAAAGTTTTCAAATATGCCTTTTGTCGATTTTTTGTCCTTTCTTTTCCTGCTCAATTCACCCTTATTAGGCAAAAAGAGTTGTTTTTTTTTGGTGTAGGAATATGATTGAGTCAGAGGTCAAACTGGATTTTTGAGAAATGGAGAAAAGCTTTTGATATATTTATTATTCATACTTTTTAATTATTTTTTTTTCTGCATGCTTTTTAATATGAGTAATTGTCTTGTTATTATTAACATTAGATTTGGAACTAAAAAAATTATAACATAAAAATAATTATTTATTAAAATTACCAGAAAAGAAAAATATTTTATTATTAGTGATTTGTAGTCATATTGTTTTTGCCATATTTAATTTTAAGTCCTTATTTTTGGACAGTCTGAAACCCAAAATTAGATATTTTATTTTTAATTTAAGATTTGAGATCTAAATACATTTAAGAAATAAAAGTTATCAAGGTTAAAATATAAAGAAGAATATTTTTTGTTGAATTAAGATTAGATAAAGATATAAATTTTAAAAGTGTTGCGATATTCGTGGTCGTGTTGTTTTGATGTAATTGTAATTCATTATTGTCATGTTCAACGATGTTATCCACTGCAATTTTCTCGATAACTTTCTCAAACATCCAGTATTTTTTATGACCTTGTCCTGACCTTGACCTTTTGTTCAGGTGTCGACTTACCCTTTACTCCTGGTGGCGAGGTAACGAGTCCCGACCCGTTAAAAAAATTATTTATACACACATATATATTTACTTCCTAACGACTCCTGGGTTTGGTTGATTACCATTGACTAATCGGTAACAAAAATTATCCAATGATCATCGAGTTTACTTACTGCTATTTACATAATTCCTAACCTTCATTTTGATTGGTTGGGATTTTCTGCATGTCGTCTGTCCATGCACCGACGATATCATCTACATAAAGTATTCGTAATTTTTGCACATTTATTTTTTTCGATTTTTTTTTTTTTTTTTTTTTTAAATTTGTTTCCCTTCCCCTGTCCAAATTTCCCTTCCTCCTCTTTGTTTGGATGGACAATTATTTATTTATTATTTTATGAAACCATTTATGTTATTTATATTAGTACATTGTTCTGTTCATGGTTTAAATATTTAAGCTTCAAGTACTGTATATGTTTTTATTTAATTTTGTTTTTATTTTCTCATACTGTTTTAAAAACTGCCTCAAAATGACTCCACGACAGTCCAATTCTCAATTTCTCAAAAATTTTAAAACCAATATTTTAAAGAATGCTACATACTGCAATCTCATTGGCTGAATATTTGAGAACCTTTATTACATTTGTTTATTAGCCAATGAAAAAACAGTGTCTTTAAAATATCTTTAAGATTTTTGAAGAATTGTTGTAAGGATTGAAGTTTTGATGAAATTCTTTTTTTTTGAAATCTTGCTTCCATTTATGATTTTACCGTTTTTATAAAAAAAATTATTTTAAATTTTCTGATGGCTTTGAATAGTCTACTAACCATAATCCATATTTTTTGCTTTTAAAGTGTAGACACTTTTTACAAGTCATTTTGAGTCGGTTTAATCAAGGCTACGTTAAAGTTCTGAAAAGGTTTTTTTTTTTTGCGTTATGATTTTCTAGATCTTTGTTTTGTTTGATATTATCTGCATGTTGTATCTTGTTTACTTTGAGAAGAAAAAAAAAGAAAACTTATAGAAATTCTAAATTTTATGTGATTAAAAATTGTACATCAATTAATTAATAAATTAGCTTAATTAGGACTGGTCAATCATTGAATTAATCCAATCATGCCTAATTATCTCATGCTCACCAACCATGTAATAATTAAATCCATTGTCATGTTGTAATTTTAGATCAAGATAAAACAAATGCTCTGTGTTTACGGTTGCTTAGCCCGCCAAATTAGGGTCATTCGAAGTTTTAGTGGTTTGGGGGGGTGTATTGATAACATTTCTAGTTTAATTGCTGAGTAAGGTTCGTGAAAAAAATATTGAAATTTCATTGCTGGTATTTATTTGTCTGCAGTAAATCATGTCAAGACTGCAGTTATACTTATAAGGTCTGCAGTTTCGGACCAAAACACGAGAATCGGTAGGGTAACCGAGGGTCGATTGTGTAACCAAGGGTCGATTGTGTAACCAAGGGTCGATAGGGTAACCGTAGACACAAATCTGTTTTATTTTGACCTAATCTTTTTTTGGGGTACAAACAATTGTTACACTTATTTAGCATTTGAATATAAGAATAACTCCATATTTCACAATTTCCAAATTTAATAGTAATATTTATTATTTCTTGATGTTTGAGAAGAGACTGTATAAATCCACTGAAGCAATAATTGAAAAGTTTCACAGTAAATAATTTAAGAATAACATCTCAATCAATTTCAAGTCACCATAATATTTTAATTTTGACGTTGATGAAACATTGTTCAGGTAATTAATGCGTCTTCTTCGTTTTATTTGTTGACAGAAATCTGGTGCGATAGATTTAAGTAAACTTTATGAAATGGGTCCTGAACCAGATCGTAAGTTGATGATCGATAAGCTGTTGATGTTCAACGAGGAGAAAGGAACGCCGATAACGTCAATGCCTGCAATCAGTAAACAGCCCCTAGATTTATATAGGTTATATCACTGTGTTAAAGAGCGAGGTGGAATGACAGAGGTGAGTTGATCAATCTGTGGCCAATTGGGTGTGTGTTAATGATAAGGTCTGTAAAAATTTCCCTCATAGCACACAGTATAGCCCAGTTCGGAGCAGAACAGTAGGCCTTAAATCCCATTTCATTTCATGAGGTCTATCATTGAGTGCCGTGGCTTCAATTCGCTAATAACTTAGAATCTGTTAACTTCAGTTAATCCCTCATAAATCCCTTGTGCAATTAGGGGGATGTGTCCTCTGTCTGCGGGTGTGGCGCCAGGCAGGGTAAGCTCACCCTTCCGGACACCCGTTATCACTGTTTGTAGTGTATTTTGTGAACTCTCCATTTGCTTATTATTACACTATTTTGCCTCTACCGTTTTTTTTAGGACTTTAAATTTTGACTCATGGTTTGGATTGCTCGCAGTTATTTTTTTTGTTATTATCTCTCAAACGATAATATTCTAATTTATATTTCAGGTGAATAAAACGAAGAAATGGAAAGAAATTTGTACAATTGTAAATATTGGATCGTCTGCCAGTGCTGCTTTTACTTTGAAGAAAAATTATATCAAATATTTATTTGCGTTTGAATGTCATTTTGATCGTGGTGGAATGGACCCACAACCCATTCTTGCTCAAATGGAGGCAGCTTTAGCTCAGAAACGTGAACAGAAAAATAAACGTGCTCCTTCCCCAGGTGAGTGGCTGTCCCTTCTCGATGATATTTCATCGGTTCTGATTTCCTATTGATCATGGGGGAGGGGGGTGTTGGCCGAATGGTTAGTGTGTGTTCACTGCATCGAGGTCTGTCATTGAGTCAACTGGCATGGTTTTGATTCCCTGGTTGTACATGACAAGGAGGAGGTCGCCTGACCAACCTAGTGAGTTTTCTCGTGGTCAAATTCTATGTAGATGATTACACCACTAAAAGCAGATGAGTTGCACCTGGAGCTCAGCTCCTGTCCCAAAATATATGGTGATAAACATCCAGGATTATCAATTTTAAAAGATATTTATTCTTTTCTTTTCCAGCTGGATCCCAAGGCTCATCTCAGGATGCCTTCAGGCCTTCCAGTACACCAAACAGTCAAGGTCTGGATCCATTTTCTCCAGGACCAGGAGGTATGTCAGGGCACTACATGCAAAACGATGGTGGAATGAACCCAATGGGTGGAATGCCACATGGTGGAATGATGAACCCCATGAATCCTCACATGATGCCGCCTGGTCACATGGGCGGAATGCCGCACCATGGAATGATGTCAGGCTCCAATATGATGGGCGGAATGGGTCCAAATTCTATGATGGGTCACGGAGGGAACATGCCACCGAATTCCATGATGGGGCCCGGAAATATGATGAGGGCCAACAACATGATGGCTGGAAACATGGGTCCAGGAAACATGCCGAATTCTATGGGCCCGGGAGGTATGCCAAATTCAATGGGAGGAAATATGCCCAATTCTATGAGTGGACACAATACAATGAGTGGAAATATGCCTAATGCAATGGGTGGACCAAATGCGATGGGCCCAGGAAATATGCCAAACTCGATGGGTGGAAGTATGCAGAATTCTATGGGCCATGGAAATATGCCCAACTCGATGGGCCCAGGAAATATGCCAAATTCAATGGGAGGCAATATGCCCAACTCGATGGGCCCTGGAAATATCCCCAATTCAATGAGTGGCCCAAACCCTATGATGGGAAATATGCCTAACTCGATGGGACCTGGAAACATGCCAAATTCTATTGGTGGAAATAGCATGTCCTTTGGCGGACAAGGACCCAATTCAGGACACATGGGCCCCATGATGGGAGGAAATTTACCACATTCCATGGGTGGAAACATGCCCAACACATCAATGGCAGGCAATATGTCCAACAGCTCGATGCCTGGTAACCATCCCAACCATCCAAACAGCTCGATGGCTGGTAACCATCCAAACAGCTCGATGCCGGGTAACCACCCAAACAGCTCGATGCCGGGTAACCACCCAAACAGCTCCATGCCTGGTAACCACCCAAACAGCTCGATGCCTGGTAACCACCCAAACAGCTCCCTGCCTGGTAACCACCCAAACAGTTCAATGTCTGGTAACCATCCAAACAGTTCGATGCCTGGTAACCATCCAAACAGCTCCATGCCTGGTAACCATCCAAACAGCTCCATGCCTGGTAACCATCCAAACAGCACCATGCCTGGTAACCATCCAAACAGCTCCATGCCTGGTAACCATCCTAACAGCTCCATGCCTGGTAACCATCCCAACAGCTCCATGCCTGGTAACCATCCCAACAGCTCCATGCCTGGTAACCACCCAAACAGCTCCATGCCTGGTAACCATCCAAACAGTTCGATGCCTGGTAACCATCCAAGCAGTTCGATGCCTGGTAACCACCCAAACAGTTCAATGCCTGGAAATATGCCTAACAGCTCAATGCCAGGTGGTATGCCCAATAGTATGATGCCTGGCAACCATCCAAATAGCTCAATGTCAGGAAATATGCCGAACACATCTATGACGGGACATATGTCAGGTAGTTCAATTCCAGGAAATATGTCTAACAGTTCGATGTCGGGTTCGATGCCCATTAGTGGCATGCCAGGAAGCATCCCGAATAGCTCTATGGCTGGGAGCATGCCAAATACATCAATGCCAGCGAACATGCCCAACAGAGGAATGCCAGGGGATATGCCCAACAGTGGAATGCCAGGGAACATGCCCAATAGTGGAATGCCAGGGAACATGCCTAACAGTGGAATGCCAGGCAATACTCCCAATTCCTCAATGACAAGCAACATGGGAGGTAATGCATCCCCTACAGGAGTCATGTCAAATATGAATGCAGCAACAACAATGACAACAAGTATGCCCAATCCTATGCCTGGAAATATCCCAAATGCGTTGATGGGGACAGGTATGCCTTTCCAAATGGGCAGTCATGGGCCTGTTACTTCTATGTCTGGTAACATGCCCAATTCAATGACAGCTCAAAGTGGTGAGACGATGACAACAACTGCCACCTCGACACCCATGACAGGAAATTCTAGCGGTACCATGACTGGAAGCATGCCTCATACATCGATGCCAAATAATAACATGCCAGGGAATGCTCCAACGAGTTCCATGGCAGGAAACCGGCACAACATCCCCATGAACGAGACTTCAAACAGCAGTTCATCAAATGATGCAGCTCGTCAGACTTCTCCCATGAGAAACAGTGCTACACCAAATTCTGAGGCAACTAATACGACACCGGCTGCTCCTACTCCGTCAGTTTCTTCAGCTCCTACGATAGCGAACTCAGAAAGCGTCAGTGTCCAGGATCCTTTTGCAGACGATATGTCATCAAGTAGGACCAATGTAGCCCCGTTTCCTAAAATGCCACCACAAGGGAACACCTTCATACCTCGTGGACCAGGTGGTCCAAACATGCCACCATTTTCCAGCAGTAATGAAGGAATGCCACGGCCACCAAACCAACCAGATGTAAATGACCCCTACGGACGACCTGGCGTAAACATGGAAGGGTTTCCCCCAAATCGTGCTGGTGAATTTAACGCACCGAATCAGTATCCTGGTCGAACTGCCAATCAGTTTCCCTTTGGTCAGCAATTCGATAGACCAGAAAGGTAATGATGTACTTTATTTTAATCTCTCTTACTTTTGCTGTTCCTCATTGATACTAGCGGTTTTGGTGAACATCACCAAAGAAGTTGTAATTACTACATTTTAAGCTGTAAACACCACATTTTAAGTTGTAAATACCACATTTTAAGTTGTAAACACCACATTTTAAGAAGTAAAACCATATCACTTGTCCACACCACATCACTTGAAGACATTTATGTTGTAAACACCATTTCGCTTGTAAACAGCACATTGCTTCTCAAGATATTGGTGAAAACGATGTAAACACCACATTAGAATTTTTAAATATCTTGTGAAGTAACACAGAGTATTCAGCTTGTGCCCCATGTGGAGATTTAAAGATTCTAAAAACCAGTTCATTACAATTTGGGTGTCGCATCTGTTTTTTGTTTTTATTTCTATATTAATTTATTTCCCTGTCTGCAGGTTTAGTGAACCTTCTGCACCAAACACGCCAAACCAATCGATGCGACCCACTGGACCCATGCCACAAACTCCTCAAAATGCATCTTATGGAGGACGATATGGCAGTCAACCAATGCCCATAAGACCACCTGGACCCCAAGATCAATATGGCAGCACACCGGGTTACCATGGAAATAACTATGGACCTCGACCAATGGGAAATCAGGAACAGTATGGAAACTTCCAGGGATCTTATCCTAGTCCACGACCACCGATGTATGGAACGCCAAATAAACGATACCCAGACATGTCTGGTAAGTACCAAGGAATATTACTCACTGAAAATTTTTTTTTTTTTTTTTCGTTGATATTTGAAGTTGTCGAATGACCATGTTTATTTACTACCTTTACTTCAAGTAGAGTTACATTTTAAAGATTTGGATTCCTCAATAATTGTAGTTTTTTTAAAGGTATTATTTCCCAGATATTCTCACCATGATGGCCCTGAAATTCTCACCATGATGACCCAGATATTCTAACCGTGATGACCCAGATATTCTCACTGTGGTGACCCAGATATTGTCACCTTCATGACTGACTGTGATGACCCTGACATTCTCACAGTGATGACTTACCGTGATGACCCAGATATTCTCACCGTGATGACCCAGATATTCTCACCGTGATGACCCAGATATTCTCACCCTGATGACCCCAATATTCTCACCCTGATGACCCCAATTTTCTCATCGTGATGACCCAAATTTCTGACATAAAGACTTGATGTTAAACTTCTGACATGTTGAACTTTAATTTAAAAAATTGTTTCATTAAAATGTAACTTCATCTCGAGTAAAGGTAGTGAGATACATGCTTTTCTACACCAAGGTTCTGATAGTGGGGAATATTGCCATGGCAGCGGCATTTGTTTGACATGCCGCCAGTGGTATATTTGTCGTCCTGAAGAGACGATTTTGCCTGCTGGGACCTCCAAACTGCACATCTGACAGGAATTTAACACTGGAATATCTGGAGGAAATCTCTCAGCCAAACTGGGATTGAAACTCAGAAAGTCATAAGACGTGAGCTAGCGTCCTCACCCATTTGAGCAAGTCTTTGCAATATTCACATGTTATAGATCGATTGCCTTCAATTAACGAAATGTAAATCGTCAACCATTGAAATGACTAAATTACAATTTTAGAACAACCATTATAGGTCCAATGTGAGAATTAGTTTTCTTGTGTATTATGCAAAAATATATCCTTTAATTAAAAGAAAAAGCAAAAGTCCCAAGAAAATAAACAAGCAACCAAATTTTCTGTTTATGTTCATTTTCAAAATGGTTTTTAAAATTTCTGGGGTTCGTACTCTTTTTGACAGTTTATAATCACACAATGTACGGTGAACGTTCAACGATGGGTCACATGACCTATCCATCTCACCAAGATGCCTCAATGGGCTATCACGAAAGCCACATGTCTGGTAGGAACAAGTCATTTTAACAAGTTTTTTTTCTTGTTTTAATTTGAATATCATATCTTACTATTTATATATATATATATATATTTATCGTTGAGTGTTTTTTAAAAAGTTATAATATTCATCACTACATCTTTCATTTTCTCTCTCTCTCTCTCTTACAATACATAATATATAATGTATACATCTTTCTCTCTCTCTCCTTTGATTATGTATGTTTACAAACTGATGGTTGACCTTTGACCTTCTAACAGTGACCTCTGACCTTAAATGAACTTAGGACGTTGTCTCATTAAGAGTAGGAATTGTTTCGGACCCCATCATCAACAGATTTTTGCCGGGGTGGATGGTCGAATAGTTAGCGTGCGCACGTTGTATCGTAAAGCCTGTCATTGAGTCAACTGGCGTGTTTCAAATACCTGATTGTACGTGGCAAGGTGTAGTAGGGTCGCCTGTCCAACCTTTTGGATTTTCTCTGTGTCCTCCAGTTACCTCCCACTGCTAAAGACCCCTACACGCAAGCGAATTAGTGAAATAAAATTAAACCATATGTTAGTCCCGAATGACCTAATTTGTGTCGATTGGCTGTTAAACCCCATTTCTCTCTCTCTCACTCTTTCTGTTCGGATCCTATCATCAACAGTTTGTTGAAATAATGTTTAACCATGTTAGTCCCGAAATGACCTAGTTTGTGTCGAGTGGACATAAAGTCCTATTATTCTCTCTCTCTTCTTGGCTTTTAGATGTAGTTCATCAGTTTGTGAAGTACATGGCTTTATTGTATAACAAATTTTAAACAAAGTAGAAGTGCTGGGTCCGGTTTTTCGAAATTATTAACTGAAGATAAAATCCAAATTTTAGCAAATACTTCGCTTTTGATTGGCTAAGCAATTAAAATCAATCTAATATTATCCAATCAAATTACTAAAATTTGGATTTTATCTTAGTTACAATTTCGTGAAAAGGCCCAAGAACTGTAACTTTTTAATAGTATTCATAACATCTAATTATCATGGCTGGGACAAGTAAAGGGAGGTCACCCATCATAACCCATATTTTAACATTGTGTGCCATCCCGTTGTATTTGGAGTTCAGGTTTAATTATTATATGGGGTTAAACGTATAGAATAACGATTCTAATAAAACTAAAAACAAAACTACTAACCAAAATAAATCCTTTTATTTTTTGGGTAAATTGTTTGGTGAATGTTTATAACGACTGGATCGGTATTATTTTGTCTGAAAGATATAAATCGTAATAATGAAGAGTAATTGGACATAATATTATGGAAATAAAAAGGCCTTAGTAGAGATTGCTTTAGATTCGCTTTCATAGCATTTAATAAAAATACAATTTTGTGAAGTATTTTTAGATAAAAGGATTATGTCATTTGGTTCTGGAGTGATATTTTAAATTATATAAAAGCTTATTATTCATGTAGTATTCTTAAGTGATCTTTTAACGTTAATTCACTCACTTGGTATATGTAGTTAGCATCGCCGTTGCACAAATAACTCATTCTAGGACCTTTGAACGAACAAAAAACCCTAAATTAAGATATTTTAATAATGCTACTTATATTTGATTGGTCAAGTTCACTTACTTGTGTTCATGACCAATGAAAAGAGGTTATTTTTAAGGTATCTTTAGTTGTTTTTCGAGAGGTCCGTGTACTTAAAATTAAGCCTAGTGTATTTGAAAATAACTTTGCCTAAGCCTACGCATCACTCTATTTGCTTAGTGACTTATCGTTGGTTCGTTCATTCGTTCGTCAGTGAATTTGACTTTGGACACATGTTTTTCTATGCAATTCTATTAACTCGAGCTTTCGGTGTTATGTTTCATGAGATACTGTTCAGCGATAAAGTCAGGTTTTTTTTAATATATGAAATAGTTTCAAACAAAATATAAAATTAATCTAAATGAATCTGTAATATAATGAATTTGTTGTCTAAATTTGTATTATATATTTTAACTTAATAATTTTAATTTACAAAATATTTTCTGAACTTTATTTTTTTTTTATTTCAATCTTTTTAATGTATCTTGAATATCGTTTGCATGACCTGTAGTAATTGACAATTATTAATAATATTAACTTATTGTAAAATGAAAAAAATATATCAAAGAATTTCTAATTGATAATGATATTAAAAATCTAAACTTTTAGCCTATGAATAAAAAGCAGATACGTATATTTTTGTTTTTGATAAAAAAAAAAGTGAGAAAAAGCCTAGTAATAATAATAACGAATGTCTCATTACTTTAAGAGAAAAAAAATAATGAAGGAAAAAAAAAAAAAATTTAATGAATGAAATAATTCAAATGGGAATCTTTTTTTTTTCAGGACCCCAACGAGAGGGCAGTCAGTGGTCACCAATGAGATATCAACAGCATGGTGGATCCAATTATATGGGAAATATGCCACCTGGTGCACCTGGTACGCCACCTATGGGTCCGTATGGACAGCCAATGATGTCGAGACAGGGGCATCCAAGAATGAAAGGTCTAAAGGTATGTTTAGAAGATAGTATAAATTTTATTTTGGAATTAAATATAAGTGAATATGAGAATAATGCTCAATGTCACACACAGTTGTGAAGCTTGTTTATTCGGGGAATCAAATTCTGCATGTAATTTTTGGGTGGTGAGAGATGGGACAGAGAAGACCCTTTGAAGTACTTCAACCTCAGTTTTTGCTTCTCAGTATGCAGTAATTGTGCACGATTCTGAGATTTGAATGTCGCAGATCAATTCAATCATCGTTACACATTGATATGAACGTAAAAAAACTGTAGGACTACCATTTTTCTCCTACCTTGCAGATATTACTATGGAAACAAAAAAAATAAAGGCGGTTTTGTTTTCATATCCAGAGTATCGTGTTGATGGGGTATTTGATTGAACATTTTGGAATTGAATTCTCTCAAAGTCAAAATAGTGACCATCGAGGGAAAAGGGGTCTTTTCGGTTAACGCATGCATCGACTGAATAAGTAAATATCTCAACCAATCATGCAGCTGAAACATTCATTATGTTTAATTACGTAACAATTCTACTCACACCACCTCCATCTTCGGGACTAACAGAACTGTGACTGGACTGAATTCTGTGCCACTTGATTGCAATTCTGCCAATTCGGTACGTTCTGGACTGTGAATCAAGCAACCGCTGTATCTGATTCTTGGAATTTGTTCAGTACAATTTGTATAATGAAGAGATTATTTACTATTTATATCTATCTATAGTTATTTTTGTTTATTTGCCATATTAAAGACTTTTGCTAGATATGTAGAATTAAAGCTAGATGCTTGGTTAGTTTGTAGATATAGAAATGTAGTTATTTTCTTAAGTTTAAATTTAGTATTTAAACTTTTATTTTTTAAAATCTTACGTTAATTATGTATCAATAAGTATTGATATGGAAACTAGTATTTTCGATGCATACAGTCTAACCTCTTGTGGCATTCTCCCTTTGTCAAAACTCCTATGCATGTGAATTATTAAAAACATAAAAATGTATCCCTTGCGTCTATCGCAACACCTCTCTTTATCCCTCTCTCCCTTTCTTTCCCACCCTTTCTATGGTCCTGACTCTATCTCAATAGAATATAAATCTAGTTAATTATGTATTACAAATTGCACGAAACCTGCCTCTCCAATTCCATGAATTCTCCTCCTTTTACTCTTCTTGCCAATTCCTTGAATTCCCCCCCCCCCCTTTTACCCTCTCTCCAATGATACTCCTTGACTATCTACAGCTAGATTAATGGTTAGCTGTAAAAGATAATAATGATTTGTATGCTTAGTAGATTGCTTTAAAAATAACAGCAAAGGGAGTGAACTGAACAGCAGAAGAAACTAATTGCTGTTACATACTCCCTCTGATGATTGGGAAATCATTTTGATTTTATTGTGCATTTGAGCAAATCGATAAAAAAAAAAAAAAATTGCATAAATATCTAGGCTATTTGTTTAGTAGGTGTTCTCTGGTTTCCTTCTGGTTACTTCCCACTGCTAAAGACCCCTACACACAATCAATTATTGAAATGAAATCAAACCATTAGTCACAAAATGACTTAGTTTGTGTTAAGTGGAGGTTAAACCGCCCTTCCTCTCTCTCTCTTTCTCTCTCTCTCTCTGTCTTTAGTAGACATTTAGAAATTGAATTCTTTTCCTAATCAAAATGTTTTATTTCAGAGTTGATTTTTGATTTTTATTATAATTTCTGTATGATTTGCTCTCTGTTGTATTTGAGATTATGCATCATATATATAAATTATAATTTGAATTTTTTTTTTTTTTTCTATGAAGTGAAACAGTTTGATTGCTGCATTGTCTTTTAGCAAGCCATTTTAAAAAGTTCTTGTTTTCCTCCAAATCTAACAAAATATAATCAATGGTTTTAGTGAAAACCACTTTTTAAAATTTGATTTGGGAAAACATAAACTTTTGTTCTGTGTATGGCAGTGATTGAAAATGAGGCCTATTACACATTAGGCCTGAATTGATGGATTGATTTGCCAACTTACAATGCTATTAATAGATACAGAGTAGTGTAGTTAGTCAAGAAAGCTAGTTTCTAACCAAATTTCTTTGGGTTTTTGGTTATCTTATCAGCTAGTCTTAGTTTTTTTAAAACATAGATTTTTTAATTTATGGTGATCTTTTCTTTAGCTAGCTTTTGAATTGCGTTGTTTTTTATGGTGCTTTTTGCTGTTCTTTTGCAGCAGAAGGCCTCGTTCCAACCATGTGTTACTAATCAGTCTAAGAAAGAAATACCTTTTCCACCCGATACGATAGAAGGCGTCCAACCACCCCTTATCAAACGTCGTCGTCTAACCAGCAAAGACCTAGGTTAGTTCAAACAAAAATTACAAAAAAAAAAATAAAATAAAAATAACTGGGCTCTAAATTAACGTGGTTTGGTTACAAATTACTCCCCACTTGAACTAAAAAAAATATTTGAAATTAAATTATTACATCGGTGTAATCAGAATTAATATTTCGTGGGAAAATCTTGCAATGAAATTAAAAATTTCTAATTTATCAGGATGGAAACAGATTTGTGATCAAACCGTTTAAATTCGAGCCCCTATTGACCTTGTAATATTTTCATTTCTCATTTTACAATTCTTCATTTTTCATCTTCTGTCATTAAATTGTCACAAAGTTGCTCAAATTTAAATTTCTGCCGTTTTTCGAACCACATAAGCTTTATGCTGCAAAGGACGGGCTTGTAAAAAGTAACTTGTATATTATATTTATTATTATTCATAATGTGAGAAAACAAATTTCCAGCTTTTCTATATATAGTATTTTTACAGAACTCAAGTTTTTTTTTTTTTGTTTTGTTTTCTGTTTACTGGAGAAAAAAAGATCAAAAAAACAAAAACGAAAGGATTTTTCATGTTTTGTAGATTTTTATGTTTCAATTTTAGCAGCTGAATGTTGATTTATTTTTTGACTGCAGAAGTTTTGTAGAATTTTTATGAAATGAAATATTTTTGATATATATTTATACATATAGTTTAATTCTCTGATGGAACGTTGAATCTCTGAAGATCCGTCCCAAAATGGCTCTGGATTTACAAAGATACGATGAATTGAAAATGGGTCAAAATTCACCATTCACAGTATGCGTACAGTCGAGTCAAGGATTGCCTATCCAATCTCTTGGGTTTATATCTGTTTCTCCCTCACTGTTAAAGACCCCTACGTGCAACTGAATTATTGAAAAAAAAAAGAACCATCTTTGTCCTGATATGACCTAGTTTGTGTCGAGTGGACCGTAAACCCATTTCTCTGTCTCTCACAGTTGAATCAACAGAGATCAGTAGTGCCAATGTAGCTTACAACTCACTGCGTGGCTATTGCCCGTCGTCATTGCCGCATTACATTTTGAAGATTCAAGTGCGGGTTGTAACGTGTGCACATTGTATCACGTCATTGAGTCAGCTGGCGTGGTTTCGATTCCTGGACTGTACATGACAAGTATGGGTCGCCTGTCCAACCTCGTGGGTTCTCTCCTTGTTTCCTGCCACTGCTAAAGACCCCTACACACAAGCAAATTATTTAAATAAAATTCAACCATAGTTTGTGTTGAGTGGACTTTGAACCCCAATTTCTCTCTCTTTCAGACGTAATTACACACAATTACCCAGTAGGTGCAGAAGAGTAGGATGTTAAACCCCATTTCATTTAATTTCCTTGAATGTTCATTCCACATGCTGGTAGATTTGTCGGGATTTTACAAATTTTCTGCACAACAAACAATCCATGGTCATCCTAAAACATTCCTCGGATGAGAAATAACTTATTTCTTTATTTCTATTTTAGGACCAATAGAAGCCTGGCGTCTTATGATGGCCCTGAAATCTGGATTATTAACAGAAAGTACCTGGGCTCTGGATACGCTTAATATATTACTATTCGATGATTCAACTGTGTCTTATTTCAATTTGAGTCACTTGCCAGGACTACTAGATGTTCTCTTAGAACATTTCCGTAAATGTATTTTGGAAGTTTTTGCCGAACTCAAAGATAACGACAGTGTTGATGACGATGTTGGAGATTTCGAAATGTCTCCAGAAGAATCGGAAAAGAAACTTGATTGTGAAAATTATACATTGATAACGCGCGATGGAAAAACTGTACACATTGAGGAAGAGTCGAAAGACGCGTGGATGGTCAAACCTAAAACTTGGGATAAGGATAATCAGGAATTTCTGCCGACAGATCATTTTGCATACGGAGCGGGAAATCTGAGTCATATCATTACAAAAATGGAGAGCGAAAAAACTAATTCCTTACTTAGCAAGTTGTTTTCCAAGCATCTTGGAACGCATAAAGACAAACGTAAAGTGTTTACGAAGGACATTGCTGTGTGTGAGGACGAGAACATTGTCAGCGATCACGAAGAGAAGATGGACACTTCGGAAATCTCCATGGATACGACGTTATCTCCTGTTAAACAAGAGGAGAGTCCTACTGTGCGTAATAATTTTATTAAAATTGAAAAACAAGAGTGTGAAATGGAACATAGTGATTTGAAAGCCCATGAAGAACGTAAAACTGAAGTGGATGAACAAATCCTGAAGAAAGAAGAGATGAATGAGGATACAAAAATTGAGAACAAAATGGAGGCGAAGGATAGTGAATCAAAGGAAAGTGAGGCAAAGGATAGCGAGGCAAAAGATAGCGAAGTGAAGGATAACGAGGTGAAGGCTAGTGAGAAGGGTAGTGAAGTGAAGGATATCGAGGCAAATGATAGTGAGGCAAAGGATACTAATGTGAAGGATACCGAACAGAAAGTTAGCGATGCGAAAGATAGCGATAGCGAGGCAAAGGATAGTGAACTGAAAGTCGAGTCGAAAGATAGCACCAATGAGAGTAAAAACGAGGACGGAACATCTGATGGTGATAAATCAGACAATTCTAAGCTGCCATTTGTCGAACTTGTAACTTACCCGAAAACGGAAATAGAAACAATGGGTGCATTAGCGATGATCAACAGGCCGCAAGCTGTTAGCGATTTGGAGGAGGAGTCTTATGAACATGACACACCACCTTTATACAACGTAGTCAACGCCCACGAGGAATTAGCCAGACGGTGTATATGTATTTCTAATATCTTCCGAAGCTTGTCTTGTATCCCCGGTAACGGTCTTGAACTTTCCCGCCACTCAGGTCTCATGAGCACCCTGGGTAAACTTTTACTGCTGCACCATAAACATCTACCTCGGTCTAAAAATCACCGTTTTGGCGACGAATGGGAATCGGATGACGCGGAGGAGTCAGTAAAGGAAGGAGAGTGGTGGTGGTCTTGTTTAGACGCTTTGCGCGAGAATACGCTAGTCATATTCGCTAATATATCTGGAAAATTAAAACTCTCGGATTTTCCCGAACACATTTGTTTCCCTATATTAGACGGATTATTGCACTGGGTAGTGTGTTCCTCGTCTTGTGCCCGCGACCCCATGCCTAACATGCCGCCTAATTCCGTCCTGTCGCCCCAGCGGCTTGTATTAGAAGCTCTGTGTAAATTGTGTATACATGATGCCAACGTTGATCTGCTGTTGGCTACGCCTCCTTTTGAACGAATGGTAGATCTGTTTGAGACTCTCGTGAAATTATTAGCCAATCGTAAAGAGCAGGTAACGCAGGAATTCGCCATAGTTTTATTGTCGGAATTGGTGACTGGTGACTCGAGCATTTCACGAGCGATTGCGCTACAGCATCAGTGCATTTCTCTTCTTGTAGACTTCTTAGAAACAGCTGAACAAAATGCTCACCAGGTGGCCAAGTCGCAAGGTATCGTTGTTCTTCAGAATAACCCAGAGTCTATGGGTACGAGTTTAGACATGTTACGACGTGCCGCCACGATACTCGTACAGTTAGCTCGAGTGGAAGAAAACAGAACTCTGTTTGTGCATCAACAAAGTAGGTTACTAGCGCTTGTGATGTCACAAATATTGGATCAGACCGTGGCTAAGATCCTTTCCGATGTTTTATTTGAATGTTCCCAACTTTCATAGCCGTTTCATCTGACTTGATTAATTATTAATAAAAGAATACTATTTTAACAAAATAACAATTTCAGTGACTTGTGTAAAGATCAAACTGAAAAAAATATTTAAAGAAAATGTGTACAATAGTCGAAGTTTTATAAGGTGTGCGACGAAAAAATTATACGCAAGAATTTCTGTTATATATATATATATAATATACATATATATATAAAGTGTGTTGTGGAGAGTCTGGTAAAATGCATATCAACGTTCGTTTACAAACTAACGGGGAAAAGACTAGTAAAATTGGAATGTAGACTTGTATATCATGCCTATTTTATTTTCCCCGTAATCATTCATGGCTCATTGTTTATTAAAAAAAAAAGTCTTCAACTTACACACATTGGATTATTGGTTGATAGATGATTAAAACTTACATACTATATAATCAATTGTTGTACATAATTTATATATATATATTACCACTGATTGAATAAATGCTGCGTACAGTACAGTGATTATCTCCCTTTAATTCATCGTTTAAACTGCCTTTAATTATTATTATTATATAACTTACATGTAAATAGTGAAAACAGAAAAAGACATTAAACTGATGAATATTCATTAGATCAATTTGTGAATTTACTGTTTATATATATATAAATATATATTATAGCCAATTGGATTCGAATAATTTGAATATGAGCGAGACTTCCATTTTGTCGTGTAAAGTCATGTATATGTACATGTGAACATTCAGGTGCTGATTTCTGTTCTTTTTTCGTTTTTTTTTTTTAAATAAGTTTGGTTTTTTTTTTTTGCCTCTCTCGTAAATACGTTATGGTCATTTTCTCTCTTTCCTCATTGTTGTAATAATATAACACATGTCACCAGAAAATCAGTGATATAAATATATATATATACATATAAATATATATATACATTGTGATTGCCATTAAAAAAAAAAAAAATAATACAATGAAGTGTAGTGAAAATTTCTATGTTGTATTGCCACAGGGAGGGACAGTAGCTATACAATGGGAAGGGGGATCACGTGGGCAAGGCGCTAGTGAGGGGAGATCACATGGCTAAGTGGAAAGAGTGCTGGCTCGCTGGCCTGCTGGCCTGTAGGTAGAGTGTTCGATCCCTGCGTTGGCCGAGAAAGTGCATCCAGATTGTCCATCTTGGTTTCCCCTTGTCAGTGTTGCATGACTGAGGGTCTGACAAGGACAGTTGTCTAGTCGTTCGGATTGGATGGAAAACTGTGGTCCGGTGTACTCATTGATGTGTATGTAAAAGATCCCATGGCAGTTGGAATTCAATATAAGAGTAGGCTGTATTGTCACTGCCTGGGCAAAGTATCCCTCATAGCACCCTGTATGGGGTATGTCTGTCTACATTAGCCCAGGTTAGGAGCAGAACAGTAGGACGTTATAACCCATCTCATTTCGGCAGAGCAGTTATTAAATGGGTGGGGGGGGGGATAATGGCGCAGCACTAAAACACTGGGGGGAAAGTGGATACAATAGGGGGGGGGGGGGAATGGCACAGCAGTCAATTTAATACATTGTAATAGTATAGCAGTGACAAGAGGGAAGGCGGCACTAAAATTATACAATGGGCAGGGTAATAGCACACGAGTTGTACATTAGGGAGGGCAACGATACAGCCAGGAAAGCCTGTCACAGTTACAGAATGGGGAGGACAATTGTACAGCGAGGAGAGGTCACAGTTTCAGAATGGGGAGGGTAATGGTACAGCATTTAAACAAAGGGCTTGGTAATAAAAAGTAGAAGTAAATGTTGGGCATAATGGCAAGTCCATTGGCACAACAGTATCCTTAAACAATGTGGGAGGGTGATGGTCAAGCAAGCAGTAATGCGATAATGTGCTACAGAATTTCGTAAATGTAAAACTAGTCGGCGAAGAGGGGCAGCTAGCATTTTGCATCGTTGCTGTAAACTTTGTCAAAATAGTCCAAACCCCACCCTGCTCAGCTATATAAAAAAAAATTGAATGACTTGGATCAATGAAATTACAAAATGATCCTACATCATTACAAAAATGATTTCTCTCTTTAAAAAGCTCAATTTGTATGTATGCCTATGTAATTTAGAGACGATGATGACAGATGTCTTTAACAGGAACCTGGCAAACCCCCTCCTGCAAAAATTCCTGGATTCGCCCCAGCGTTTCAGGTGGAAATACTTAATTGTAGTTGGATGTGCTGAAATATAAATATAAAAATAACAATAATCATTCTTTGTTTTGGAGAAATATTTTGCCAATTTTAATTAGGCTACAGATTCCTATCTTTATAGTAAACGGACATGTCTTTTATTCATACTGACAATTCGGAACTAATCAGTATTATGTTAATTGCATATTTATTTTGGCAAGGATACTGCGTAAGAGTATCGGTGGAACGGAAAAACCGAGGTCCCGTGCGCACGCGTGACGTACGGCCACTTTCACGAGCCTATTCGATGCAGTATAGAAATGGTTCAACTACTGATGCCTTAACAGGTGCGGATCCAGGATTTTTTGTAGGGGGGGGGGGTCTAGGTTTGATAATTGCTCAACTAATTGCGCTCAACCGATAATTTGGTAAATTAGATTCAATTTGGTTCATTCTGACGTATTTCCGGAAGGTAAATTCCAAAATAACAGGTCTAAATCGCCAATAAAATCGCATAAAAATTTTTTCAAGCCTGAGCGGGGGGGGGGGGGGGGGGGGGGGGCGGAGGGCGGACCCCCTGTACCTTCCCTCTGGATCCGCGCCTGAGACTTAACCAGTTGACGTTACAAGATAGTAACTAGGCGCAGTAAAGTAGGACGTTAAACCGCATTTTCTTTCATTATGTGTCTGAATAAAGACCGAGCGAGAAAACTAAAAAATAAAATGCATGACAGTTAAGGGGAGGTAAATCCAGTTTTCAGGATTTTATAAATTTTACTTTAGTTCGAATTTATACATGTAGTCCGAATAATATTGGAGAAGAGTAAGTCTCCCACTCCCCCCCCCCCCCAAAAAAAAAAAACAAAAAACAAAACAATATATTCCTTTCTCGGCGAAGAGATTTAATTGTTTGATCATATTTATTTAATGGGCCAAGGGGAGGCAACTCTAAATAGTGTCAAATTTGATGCACGAGTTATTATGATTGCACGTGTTATATTTGTCGTCGTTTTTCGTCAGAAGATTTTGTCACGGGTCCATACTGTCAACTGATTTTTAATAATAGACGTATTGTGTGTGCAGTGCAATCGGCTTGTTTAGATAAAATTTACCTAAAGTAGAGCTAGCCGTTCAAGAATTTATGGTTGGTTGTTGACTCTGCAGTCGTGGTCAGCGGGTCAAAACAACAATGGCTGAATGCGCGGATAATGACAATAATAATGGCGATGACAGCAGCACGGTTCCACTGTGTAGTATTTGCTTGGATGAATTTAAAGAGCCCAAAACTATTGACTGTAAGCATTCCTTCTGTTCTTTCTGCCTTAATGATTATATAAAAAAATCTGCCGCGAACAACAAGTTTAACTGTCCATTATGCCGCTTTGAAGTCCAGATTCCTGCAGGGGGCGTAACCGAATTCGTTTCTGAAAAAACAGTGAACGCAGAAAAGAAAGCACCAGGGATGATGACAAATGAAGGTAAAAAGCAGAACTGTGATCTTTGCAGGAGTAATTCCACTTCAATGTCTCAATGTAAAGAATGTCAAAAGTGCATGTGCAGTTCTTGCAGGACAATTCACAGCGTTATTCCCCTTTGTAAGAATCATGTTATAATAAGTTTGGATGAAACTGTTGAAGTTGGTTCTATAAAACAGGCCGTGAACCAGTCGAAGAAACCAGACCCTGACAAAGACATCTGTGTGAAACATCACAACAGAAAATCTACTTTCTATTGTAAAAAATGCTCAAAAGCTGTTTGCTCCGACTGCTTTGTTATCAGTCATAATGGACACAGTTTCTATGATTTACAATGCAAACAAACTTGGCAAGATTTGAGAAAAAATCTTAAATCATGCTGCAAAGACTTGGAAAAAGAAATAAAAACGTTACAACATTTCTCTGAATCACTGAAAGCTCAGTTGTTAGAGGTAGAAGATCTGTCAAAAACAACAAGAAATGACATTGACAAACAAGTGAAACGAATTTGCGAAGAAGTTGAAATGGAGGGAAATCGACTAAAGCCGAAGGTAGAAATTACAAGTCTTAGTGATCAAAGGCAAGTAATAAATCTGATGAAAGAAAATTTAAAAATGGTGGAAAATTTAAAATCACTGGTGGATAGTACCGATAATGTTTTGCAGAAGGAATATATTGTTCCCGTTTTAGAGACAATTTCGAAATCCTTACATCAATATGAAAAATGCAGATCAAGAAAGTTGGAAGTTCCCGAAAAGAGCGATATTTTGTTTAAAGAATCTCTTATTGATTTTAAAGAATTGATCAAGCAGATAGGAAGATTAGATATAATTGATGAGGGAAGAAATGCAAATACATTTAGTGCTACTTTCGGCATAAATGATTTTTTTGGGAACAGCGTCCTCAGAAGTTCAGAATTTTCATTAAATAATTTGATATGTTATGTATGTGTTGAAAAAGATCACTTGTTTCTTAGTCAAGCTTCAGTAAAGGTGTTTCTACAAATCAGTGGGAACAAACAATTTTTTGGTAGATGCATTGTCAAACTTGTAAATTTTAGCAACAATAAAAATGCTTTGATACAGGCCCAAGATATAGAATTTAAGGGTTCAATTTATAGCTATATACCGGTACCGAATAATATCTGTTTACAATGTATTAACTGGCACAGTTTATCGGATCCAAAAAAAGGATTTGTAAAGGATGGAAAATTTACAGTTAAATGTTACATTGAAATGAATAAGTCATAAAAGGTCTAATTTGTAAACTTCAGGCTAAATAGAAGCCCATATAAAACCCCCAACACATTTCATATGGAATACAATCAATGGTACAGCACAATGTTTCAACAAGTTTTCTCTTATCTTTTTCCTTTGTGCTCGAAAGTATGTGCTATATGTGTATAAACCACGAGTGTTTTACATATAAATTGGGTTGAGTTTTTTTATTTTTTATAATGTGTACTCAATCACAAAATACCATTCACAGATTATATAAGCCTGAATAGTCAATTGTAGGCAAAAATTGCAAAGTGAAAGCCTATAGATGGACTTGCAGGGGGTTGGGATGGCCTAGTGGTCTAGAGTGCCGCGCTTCGACCTCTAGCTGGCTGGTCACCTCTGGCTTGCGGCTGTGGTTTTGAGCCCTGGTGTGAGCGTATGTGGCATGGAGATAAGGGCGCCTTCTCAACCTCGTGGGTTTCCTCCGGGCACTCTGGTTTCCTCCCACTGCTAAAGACACTTCGTGCAAGCGAATTATTGAAATAAAGTTAAACCATATGTTAGTCCCGAAATGACCTAGTTTATGTCAAGTGGACGTTAAACCCCATTTCTCTCTCTCCCTCTATAGACTTGCTAAATTCATTTCTTCATAGTTAACTGAAGTCTTTACTCAAGTAATATTTGTTAAATAACTGATTACTCACAGTTTCTACAATTGTAATATCTGTTAAATAAATGATTACTCCCAGTTTCAATGATTGTAATATCTGTTAGATAAATGATTACTCCCAGTTTCAATGATTGTAATATCTGTTAAAAAAATGATTACTCCCAGTTTCAATGATTGTATTATATGTTAGGTAAATGATTACTCCCAGTTTCATCTCTTGTTTTATGATTACTCCCAATTTCAACTCTCTCTCCCTCTCTCTCTCTCTCTCTCTCTCTCTCCCCCTCTCTCTCTGTATGGACTTGCTAAATTCATTTCTTCATTGTTAACTAAAGTCTTTACTCATGTAATATTTGTTAAATAACTGATTACTCCCAGTTTCTACAATTGTAATATCTGTTAAATAAATGATTACTCCCAGTTTCAATGATTGTAATATCTGTTAAATAAATGATTACTCCCAGTTTCAATGATTGTAATATCTGCTAGATAAATGATTACTCCCAGTTTTAATGATTTTAATATCTGTTAAATAACAGGGAACTGCCTATGGATATATAAACTCAATTATTGTAATATATGTTAGATAAATGATTACTCCCAGTATCATCTCTTGTTATATGATTACTCCCAATTTCAACCTCTCTCTCTTTCTCTCTCTCTCTCTCTCTCTCTCTCTCTCTCTCTGGACTTGCTAAATTCAATTCTTCATTGTTAACTAAAGTCTTTACTCATGTAATATTTGTTAAATAAATGATTACTCCCAGTTTCAATGATTGTAATATCTGTTAAATAAATGATTACTCCCAGTTTCAATGATTGTAATATCTGTTAAATAAATGATTACTCCCAGTTTCAATGATTGTAATATCTGTTAGATAAATGATTACTCCCACTATCAATGATTGTAATATCTGTTAAATAACAGGGAACTGCCTATGGATACAGGGCCTATATAAACTAGCAGAAGTCTGAAACAACAATTAGGATTAAGGACATGTGGGTAAGGGTGAGACGAACGAGAATCTCTAAAGACCGATAAAGCCCTATCAAATGTGGATAGGGCGACTAACACGAACCATCTAATGTCATGTGGTGGGACAGGCGCTGACCCAGAAAGGGGTGATAGGACGGGCATTTCGGAAAGTTCTGAAAAACAACGTTGCTTGAAACTCCTATTTCGGCCACTCTGGTGATATCTAAAAGTCGATTTTGTATTTTATATGGACGATTATTTTTACCCCTGCCCACTGGATTCGCTTCTGTGGAGGCGCCCCATAGCCCCCGCAGAGATGATTTTAGAGTGTGGGTGCCCTTAAAATGACCGATTGATCAGTGACTTAAGAGCATCACTGTGTGATCATTACCATTATAAAGGTTGACAAAGTTTTTGAGGGGGCGAAATTTCTCGGGTGCGCCTTATTTTAATGGGGGTGCTATATACCCATTGAACCTGCGCTAAATACGACCCTGCCCTTCGTTAGTACCCCCTCCCCCTCCCAAATACTCAAATACAGGGCAAACTCCTTGATCGCATGCTCCGAAATGTCGAGTTAAACTCCTTAATAGACCCAAGTAAAGGGCCTAGAACTACTGGTAAAATGTAAGAGAAGAAAACATTTTAATGTAAAAACACATGAAATAAACGTTTTATTCAAATTTTAATATAAATCACCCACAATAACTAAGTTCGGGTCAGAAAACCTCGTCTCGTTCATTGATCAATAGTCACACCAGCTTAAGTGGAACTGTGAACCGTTTGTATAACGAAGGTAACCGGGACAGGTTCAAATATCTTAAGCGACTCACTCTCTCTCAATATAATTGTCAATAATATTGCCAATACTTGATATAGACAATCTTATTGAAATGAAATGAAATGGGGTTTAACGTCCTACTCTTTTGCACCGAACCTGGGCTAATGGAAGACGGGCATACGCCATACAGTGTGCTATGAGGGAAATTTTGCCCGGGTAGCGGCGCTACGGCCTACTCTTATATCGAATTCCAACTGCCAAGAGATCTTTTAACTGCACTCAAATGTGTACACGGGACCTCGGTTTTTCGTACCATCTGAACGACTAGGCAGCTGTCCTTGTCAGGCCCTCCTTCTGCATCACTGACAAGGGGCAATCTTATTGAGCGTGTAGAGGCGATATTGAAGCTCGAAATAATTGATGTCAATATGATTGAAGAAATCAAAAGTCCGTAGAATTTTTATTGACAAAGCGTCAATTTTTGTACCGTCAATGATGGCTGATTTCCTAAGAATGAATATTGAGACAATATAATTGAACGTCTGTGGGAAACCGAAATTTGTTTCAATAAAATTGACAATCATATTGGGCGTGTGTGGGCCGCTTTAGTTATAATTTCACATATTGATGGGACCACCCCATCCCCCTTGTCTGCATCCCTGTACGACACTGGGTCATTCAGTCAAATTCCTGCTCAGTGGTGAATTAGACCAGCCCATTAAACAACATTATTATTATGTACAATATTTATAACAAAAATATCTTAATAATGAGAATATACATTTTTTAATTTATCACAAAATGAAAGCACTGTCAATTACATTTTGGTCCATTGTCTTATATGGAGTCAGACTGGCAATTATTTCGCCATATTTCGCCTGTCCTATCTCGTGGGTTTTCTCTGAGTTATCCGGTTTCCTCCAACTTCTAAAGAGCACTATACGTTAGTCCCGAAATGACCAAATTTTGTCGAGTGGATGTTAAACCCCATTGCTCCTCATCTCTTTTCTCGCCATATTATTTCAATATTATAATAACAATATCTTTCAGTACAGGTAATTATCTCCCCTTATTACATATGATTATCTCCCCTTGCTTACAGGACATGTAATTATCTCCCCTTATTACGGTACAACTAATTATCACCCCTTGATTCCGCGAATCCTCCCCAAAGGGGATATTCGATTGTCAGTCCAGAAAGTCCCGAATTGTCGGATTTGCTATTGAGTGACGCAGACTTCAGTCCAGGGGCGTGGTGAGGGCAATTATTGAGAAGAAATTATGAGTAACAAAAAAGATTTTGGCACAAAAACCCTTTTACTGACCGCGGAGCTGTGGCCGGCGAAGCCGGCCACCGTGAGCGCCGAATGCGCGAGCCCGCGGCGGGGGGTCCCCCGGAAAATTTCGAAAATTAGAAGCCCAGAAACGCAATCTCCAGCAATCCGAGACAAGAAATACGGTAATAAAATATTGTTATTTTCTCTTGGAGATTCCATTCTTTCCAAGAGAAAATCACTTGACTCTTTCAAAATTTTTTTAATTGGGTCAGATGAAACAATTTTTCCACTTACAAATGTTTTTCATTTTTTGAGTAATTTGATTGTGATTTTGGCGCAAAAACTTTTTGGCGCATGAGTATGGCTACTCATGAACTCATTCTCACCACGCCCCTGCTTCAGTCATGTCGCAGTTCTATCAGCCCTACCACGGAGGTGTTGTGAGTAGAATCGTGGTTTAATTAAACCGAACGACTATGTTTCGGCTTCATGGTAATTGGAGATATTTTTTTTATTCAGTCGCCGCATGCGTTGTAACCCGAAGTACCCCCTCTCACCAAAATGTCACTGGTTGTAGGGATTCGGATCATTCTGACGTGTTCAGAATGTCCCAAAAATTGTTACAGGTCGAGAAATGGCATAGATTAACCATTTAAGTTAACGAAGAGAGCATTACCAGTCTTAAGCCATTTATTTATCAAGAGTTTTCTCCCCTGAGAGTTTTCTCATGATTCACAACCCTAAATGATAGGTGGCGGAGCGGTGTATTGAACGTATGTACCGTATATCATAGGGTCTGCCATTGAGTCAAGGGGCGTGGTTTCGACCCCAGGATTTTAAATGTAGAAGACTCTTGAAGAGTAGGTTCGCATGTCTAACCTGGTGGGCTACCACGGGTCCTCCCGAATCTCCCCACTTCTAGTTGACCACATACACACAAACAAATCAGTGCTAGTTTGTGTTACGTGGACGTAACCCGCTTTTGGAATCTCTCTTTCCATGTCGAACGCCATGTTGGTGAACGTCATGTTGAGCTCCCAACTATCCACATAACAAATGAAATGTTTTACTCCGACTGGGTTAATTAAGATGGGCATATACCAACCGTTTGCTATGAGGGATATACTACTCAGATAGCGGCGCTATAGCCTACTCTTTTACCGAATTCCGAGTGTCAATGGATCTTTAACGTGCACTTTAATGTGTTCCTGGTACCGCGGGTTTTCGTTTTTATCCTGTATCACTGACAATTAAATTCCACATTGTAAAGTCCCATTCAGGGGCGTTTTAAGGTTTATCATGGCGGAGGCTATACTATTTTGAGGGCCCTCTTTCGCGGGGGTCCATAAGGGGGGTGTCTTGATTGATGATTTTCATACCAGTGCAATGCAATGCACTCTCATTCAGTAGTAGATTCCACAGTAACAGTGTAAACAAAACAATTGATTCGGGCACGGGGGCCCTTTCCCTTTGCCAGAGGGGCCCTTTTGTCATACTAGGGGCCCTTTTGTCTGCCTTTAAGCGCTAAATAGAACGCAAATGTTAAATAAATTATTAATTAGACATCTATTCACATGACAAGACTCTTGATGCCATCGGATGACTCCGGCTGCAAGTAGAATAGAACGATTCAGCTATATAATGAATGATAAAATTCAAAACGGAGAAGCGAGACTAAGACTCAAATGACCAGTACGGTGGTTTCGATCAATGCATGCAGTTGCATTTGGTCAAAACTACAACCATTTAGCTCTTAACAAACTAGGTTATTTCGGGACTAACACATGGTTCAATTTTATGTCAATAACTCGCTTGTGCGTAGGGGTCTTTAGCAGTGGGAGGAAACCGGAGGAACCCACGAGGTTGGACAGGTGACCCTGTTCCTTGTCACGTACAGTCGGGGAATCGAAACCACGGCAGTTGACTAAAGGACAAACTTTATGATACAGCTCACACGTGCTAACCATTCGACCAACCACCGCCACCCCACCCCACCCCACCCCCTGAAATATTATAACCAGAACGACCAGCTCTTTCCATTTATCCTATATAATGTCTCTTTAAGGCCGATTCGTCCTGATTCAACACAATCAAACACACACTAACAACATACGTGATTAAAAGTTACAAAAACCCTGTGTCCTTTATTCAGATTACATGCCTGTTCTTATCCAAGGAGATTGTTGTTTGGTTTCTCCAGAAAAGGGTATAACGGGTTTCTTATTAGAACACAGATATCTTCATGAACTGCGTTCACACAACACAGATGACGTCGATGATTTTAAAACGAGTTTAACTTTGTGGTCATCCTCGGTATCCCTATTGGTTTCATTCCACCCCACTCCACGTATTTAAATTATCTACCCTTGATGATTGTGCTATTTTTATCGACCAATGAAAAACATCGTTAAATACAGAGGAAGTTAGCCAAGGGAGGTAACAACAAACAACCCGACCTATTGTTGTGAACGTTAGAAATGGGACTAAGACTTATATGATTGGTTCTTAGTCCCGAAATGACCTAGTTGTGTTGAGTGGACGTTAAACCCCATTTCTCTCTCTCTCTCTATATGATTGGTTCGTAGAATCAAGTTACGGTCAAGGACAGACAATTTGAATACGTGAATACGTGGATGAACCCAGGGTATGGTTGAGCATAGCGGAATGAGACCACTGAAGATATCGATGATGGTTTGGTTTGTGGTTTGCATGCCCTAAAACATTTGTGTAAGAAATGGTTGATCACACAGACATAATCGATAAAATCTCTTTCACTTTAACAACAGTACACGTATAATGATTTTGACGAAAACGCCTTTCACAACACACCGCCCGCTCTCCAACCATTTTGAATTTCACATTTCTCGCCTTCAGCAGCCGACAACGCTGTAAAGTTGTATTTTGAATCGTAACTGTTCCCCCTATTAATTATTTGGGGATATGAGATGAAAGCGTTTCTACAGCTACTGGATTCTTCGAACGTGCTGAAACGCGCACGACGACTTGAGCAATATTTGTGTCTGCATAGTTGTTGCAGACGACCGTCTGAATGAGCATGCGCACTACCAGAAGAGGAAGAAGGATAGGATTGTCGCACGGAAGTCTCTTTTGTCGAAGGATAACCAAGTTCCTGGATACCGTGATGCTTCCGGAAATCTTGTTGACTGAACTTTGTCATTCTTATAGCCTTCGCGGGATGATGGTAATTTTCTTCGAGAGGTGAAGACTCTGCGACGCCATCTTTTCCAATGAATTTGGCTTTAAGTTTGTAAAAGGTGGGAAGCGAGTGAAGATCAATACAACAGCGACACAGGGTACGTTTAAAGGCCTGACGGTATTTACGAGATAACAAGTTGTATAAAATAGGATTAATCGTACAACTCAGGAAATACAGAACACCTGAAACGAAAGAAAAAATAAAATAAATATAAGGCAGCGTCAGAATCGTGACGTCATATTGCGAAATTGTCCAAAGAACAAACAAAGAAAATAAGATTAAATGAAATGGGATTTAACGTCATATTGCTCTGCTCCGAACTGGGCTAATGCAGATGGGCATACGCCATACAGTGTGCTTTGAGAGCAATTTTGTTTGGGAAACGGCCTACTCTTATATCGAATTCCAACTGTCAAAGGATCTTTTACGTGCACGCTAATATGTACACGGGACCACGGTATTTCGAGTCATCCGAACGACTAGACAGCTGTTATTGTCAGACCCTCCGTCGTGTAACACTGGCAAGGGGGGGGGGCACGCCGGAAAATCTGGATGAACTTTCCTCATTTAGCCCCCCCCCTCCCGGAAACAAGAAAAACTAAATAAATACAGTGTACTATGGTCAAGTCACCGGACATGACATTAACGCAGTCATCCCAGATCCGTGAAGTCATCATATCAATGCGAAATTATCCAATTAACAAACATACCAAGTTTCGAGCCAATTAAGGCATGAACGATGAACGCGGTGAATCCAAGTGTATTATGTCCATTTATGGAATTCATCTGTAGATTTTAAAACAACATGTTAATCCGCCAGGGGTCAACGTATCGGGGATGAGGCTCTCCACTGTCCTGTTATGTGTTTGATTGTCGATGCGTAATTGTCAAAATAACTAACATGCCAAGGTAAAATAGAGAGGGAGGGGGATTAACGCCCACTCGACTCAAACTGGTTCAATTTTATATCGTGAATTCGCTTGTGCGTTGGGGTCTTTCGCAATGGAGGAACCTCAAGAGGTTGGACATTCGACGTCACACCATTTGACCCAATGACTGCAATGCGCACGCGTTAACCCTTCATCCACCCAAACCAACTTCCTGTTAAAACACCAAGGACATAAACTTACCAGAGACATAAAAAAGATAACTCTGAACGACGAGTAATTCCGGTGTCCATTGTTCTCTTTTGACGTACAACGTCATCAGTCTTTGAGCATGGAACGGAGCCCAACAAACAAAAAACGCCACCACAACCGCCACTGAAAATATACAGTAAAATAATCTTAACCAATTCAGAACCAAGCCATTCGTAGTGCAGACGTCAATGCTGCTTGGAACAAAGGCAATGTGTTGAGGAAACAGACGTTACAAAGCAGCGAAACATACACACACCAGCAGCCAAATTGTTCCAATTGTTATGAGATCCAAAACTCTTAAAAGGGACAATAACACTCTTGCTGGCTTGGAAGCTCCAGAAAATAAATAATACCCTTATTCTAAGTAATAGATGGTTTAGTGTCTTACCTGTTGTGCAAATTATCCATTACATCCTATTTTACCTTTTCCCGAGGGTTCGAAAATATTTTAAAATCACATTTGAAAATGTTTACGTTAGACTTTTCAAATCAATAAGTTGAATTTTTCCAATTTCTTAAATTAGGTGTGTCAGATGAAATTTATATCATCAATTAATTTGAATATTGTAAAATAATACGATTTGATGACCAGAATGAAGATACGGACGGACATATTATTCAGTTACAACAAGAGTGGTATTGGAGCTTTAACTAATTGCATTAAAGTTTAACGTTCTACTTTCCTGCTTTACCCGACTATTGAAATTCGCCATACGCCAGGATAATAGCTATATGGTTGTACGGTCTAAACTCATTTCCAATTCCAGCTTGTATGTGTACGCCAACGTATACATGGAGGGGGGGCATGGTTCCTAAATGGGTAAGAGAGAAAGAGAGAGAGAAATGAGGGTTTAACGTCCACTCAACACAACCTAGGTCATTTCGGGACTAACACATGGTTTAATTTTATTTCAATAATTCGCTTGCGCGTAGGGGTCTTTAGCAGTGGGAGGAAATCGGAGTGCCCGGAGGAAACCCACGAGGTTTAGAAGGCGTCCCTATCTCCATGCCACATACGCTCACACCAGGGCTCGAAACCACAGCCGCAAGCCAGAGGTGACCGGCCAGCTAGAGGTCGAAGCGCGGCACTCTAGACCACTAGCCCCCCCCCCCCTAAATGGGTAAGACGCTGACTACGCTGACTCACTAGCCTTGAGGTCCCGGGTTTTATCCCAGCATTGGTCGCAGTATCCCCTTGTCAGTGGCGGAGAGTCTGACAAGGACAGTTTCTAGTTGTTCGGATGGGACGAAAAACCGAGGCCCCGTGTACACATTGAAGTGCAGGTAAAAGATCCCCTGTCAGTTGGACTTCGATATAAAAGTAGGCCGTAGCGCCGCTGTCCGGGCCAAATTTTCCTCCGCGCACACGCTATGGCGTATGCCCGTCTTCACTGTATCAGCAGAACAGGACGTTAGACATCATTTCATTTCATTTCATATTCCGATGAATGTAGGACAATAAAAAATATGTTTTGTGCGAGCCATCAATTATCTCTGCCTTAAGAACATAATTACTCCTTCATTTTTACAATAATAAACTTTTTATAGTCTGTTAATAAAAGGAATCTATTTAGATCGTTACATCTTCTGTAAAACAAAACAACACCACTCATTACAATAACAACAAAGACACGGATCTTTTTTTTAATTGAGAAATTAAATTACATTTTTATGCACTTGATGTATTCACCAATCAGTATAAAAATAAATAATTCCTTTTATAATAATATTATTTTTTGTGATCTTTTATTAAAGATGTATTCCCAATCATTTAAAGGGTACTAAAAATGTAGCGAATTTGGTCAATATAGAAAGAGAGAGAGAGAGAAATGGGGTTTAATGTCCACTCGACACCAACTACCGGTAGGTCATTTCGGGACTAACATATGGTTTTAATTTCATTTCAATAATTTGATTGCGCGTGAGGGTCTTTACCAGTGGGGGAAATCTGAGTGCCCGGAGGAAACCCACGAGGTTGAGAAGGCGCCCCTATCTCCATGCCACATATGCTCACACCAGGGATCGAAACCACAGCCGCAAGCCAGAGGTGATCGGCCAGCTAGAGGTCGAAACGCGGCACCCTAGACCATTAGCCCCCCCCCCCCCCAATATACAGTGTACAACAATGTGAATAAAATACAGACCTATATTTCGTTTATATTTTCCTATGGCCTCAACTACATGAAGTTCTGACCAGTTTGGGTAGGAGGTCGCATCAGGGGGTCATACGAGCGGCTTTTGACCCTATGACGTCAGACTTTGATTAATCAATCAGCGTTGACTTTTCGAGTGATTTTTGCACAGTTTCGTTCACAGTTCGCCGTAACATTTTATTGGCTAATTGCTCACATCAACTAGAACGCCTGTAATATAACAACTCTTCCAGATCCTAGTGGCGTGGAAACAAGTAAAACGAAATTTCGAACCATAAAGAACGAAACGAAATAGGATCTGTGTTTTAATCAAATTGATAGAAACAGAGACATCCAATAAACATAGCAACACCTTTGACATGCGCACAGGGCAGAATGTTCGGGGTGTGTGTGTGTCAATCCTACCAGGTTAGATCTACTTGATGGAGCCAACGGTAAGTTTGACCAAAGGTCACGTGATGTAAACAGTGTTACGATTTGGATTAGCGCGAGCTCTAACCCTGGACCTAGCTCTAAGGTTTAACGTCAACTCAACCAAAACATGAGTGCCTTTAACAGTGGGGGGAAACTGGAGAACCTGGAGAAATTCCGCGAGATTACACAGGCGTACCTACTTCTTGTCACGTGCAACCTGGAAACCGAGGAAACCACTCCAGTAACAGACCTTATGACACAGCGCGCACGTGCTAACCATTCGGCCATCCAAGCCCCCACGTGGGAAGGAAACTTTAAACAATTCAATTCGCCTATAAACGTGTTATAATTTCACATATTCCACAAAACACCAATCATCACAATGATGAAATGAAATGAAACGGGGTTTAAAGCCCCAATAACACTCTTGTTGTAACTGAATAATATGTCCCAATCTTCATTCTGGTCAACAAATCGTATTATTTTACAATATTCCAATTAAATGATGATATAAATTTCATCTTAACACACCTATTTTTAAAAATTGGAAAAATTCCACCAATTGATTTGAAAAGTCTAACGTAGACTTTTTCAAATGTGACTTGGATTTTAAAATATTTTCGAAACCTCTGGACAAGTAAAATAGGTTGTAATGGATAATTTACACAACAGGTAAGACACTAAACCATCTAGTACTTAGAATAAGGGTATTATTTATTTTCTGGAGCTACCAAGCCAGCAAGAATGTTATTGTCCCTTTAAAGTCCCACTGTTCTTCTCCAACTGGGCCAATGAAGATAAAATCATCACTAAAACAACAGAATAACACATTTGTTTTTATTTCTAAAATTAGGTAAATTAGAATCTCGTAAACAATTTGTTTTTTACGCAATTACATTCAGTGAAGTGTAAAAAATAAGAAATGTACTAAGTTGATCTTGGTGAAAATAAAACGACTACTGCCCCCGCAAGCCCACATAGTGAGACAATAGTCTTTTTAAACACTATCTTTTAAAACCTGAATTGGTCTAAAAACGCATATAAAACATGCATTATGCCAGAGCTCAATCTGCCTATTGAAGGTCTTGCTTTAGACCTGAAATGCTATATAAACTATTAATTAGACATTTATTAACAAAGCAAGACAGTAATCAACTCTCGATGGCATCGGATACTCCAGATTTAAACTAGATAAGAGATTGGATCGGATACTCGAAATTTAAACTAGATCAGAACGGTTCGCCATTTGATAAATTAGACATTTATTAACAAACAAGATCATAATCAACCCTCGATGAGATCGGATACTCGAGATTTTAACTAAATTAGAACGAATCGCCATTTAAAAAATTTAATTTAAAAATGGAAAATCGAGTCTACGTCGCGAATATACCAGTGCCCTAGTTACCACTATGCAAACAGTGATAACTTGGCTCAGAATAAAGTAATTTGAATAAAATTTTCAATGTTTTCTTTTTTATCATTTATTTTTGAATTATTATAGCAAGAATTGCCAACTCTTTATTAAAATCTTAACTAATCTATCTGTAATGTAATATGGGGGCCACGGTGGCTAAGTGGATAAGGCGCAGGTTCGCTAGCCTGGAGGTCGGGTGTTCGATCCCTGCATTGGCCCAGATTTTCCGGCGTGATTTCCCCCTTGTCAGTGATGCAGAAGGAGGGCCTGACAAGGACAGCTGCCTAGACGTTCGGATGGGACGAAAAACCGAGGTCACGTGTACACATTGGAGTGCACGTAAAAGATCCCTTGGCTGTTGGAATTCGATATAAGAGTAGGCCGTAGCGCCCTGCCCGGGCAAAATTTCCCTCATAGCACACTGTATGGCGTATGCCCGTCTTCCATTAGGTTACGTGCAAAAGAGTAGGACGTTAAACCCCATTTCATTTCTGTAATTTAATATGAATGTATATAAAGTGGTTAAAATACAGATCTATATTTCGTTTCGTTTTTTATACTTTCGATGGCCTACACTACATGAAGATCTGACAGGTTGTAGTGGAAGGTCGTGTCAGGGGTCACACGAGCGGCTTTTGGCCATATGGCGTCAGACATTTGATTAATAAATCAGAATTCATGTGTTTTTGTGGATTACCCACATTTCCGGGCACAGATTATTATTTTTGATTTATACTGTATTTAATTTTCAGTCTTTCAATGATTTACTTCCAAATGCTTAAACAGAAACCTATACCGTAAAAAAATAAAAAAAAAAATATCGCCGTAACAGACTGTTTCATTGGTTAATCCTTCACATCATCCAGAATGCGTGTTATATAACAACTCTTCCAGATCCTAGTGTAGTAAAGACAGAAAACAACATTTTGAATTTTAGAAAAACGAAACGAAATAGGATCTGTGTTTATATCTAATTTTTTATTTTGTTATTACATTTCTAATTATCATCCCCAGTGACTTACGTCAACAGTTCAAATTGATCGACAAAAGACGTTTCTTCTTATTTGTTTTTGTCGTTTGTAAATGAGCCATTACTAATTACTTCCACACTGTCTTCTGGGATATGTTTTCATTATGTCTTAATTGGTAAGCATTTTTTTCCGTCCACCGGAGCCAGGTCTTATGACGTCATATGATGATTGTGGGTTAGGATAAGGGTTAGGATAAGGGCTGTGGCCTGCAGATTTCGTCACAGTTTCGAGATGTAGACAGGGCTAGCCCTAACCCTAACCCTGGGCCAAGCCTAACCCTTATCCTAACCCACAATCCACATATGACGTCATAAGACCAGGCTCCGGTGGACGGTAAAAAACGTTTACCGTCTTAATTATTGGATATAGAATCTCATATTTTCACGACACGATCATAAACATTGAATGAATTGAACTCATACTGAACACTAATTCCCGTGACTTTTATTTTGTTGGGAATGCTGGAAGACATGTCCACTAACATTTGTAGAGACAAACAAGAACATACCCTCGTGCAGTGGTACAGAACGGAAGATCTGACAAGGGACAGCGCCCACTCCTTCGAATAGGGCAATAAACCGAGGTCCCGTGTATATATTGATGGTACGTAAAAGACCCCCTCAACTCGCTGTAGCGCCGAGGCCCGGGCAACATAGTACAGCGTATACCCATCTTCATTTTCCCAGTATGTCCAGAAAAGTAGGACGTTAAACTCCACTTTCATTTCATTTCATTTCAAGGATACTGCCCTGTACTTTTATTCCTTTAAGAGAGAGAGAGAGAAAAATGGGGTTTAACGTCCACTCGACACAAACTAGGTCACTTTGGGACCAACATATTGTTTAACTTTATTTCAATAATTTGCTTGCGCGTAGGGGTCTTTAGCAGTGGGAGGAAACCGGAGTGTCCGAAGGAAACCCACGAGGTTGAGAAGGCGCCCCTATCTCCATGTCACACACGCTCACACCAGGGCTCGAAACCACAGCCGCAAGCCAGAGGTGAGCGGCCAGCTAGAAGTCGAAGCGCGGCACTCTAGACCACTAGACCATCCCAAACCCCCCTTTATTCCTTTAAAACCGAAACACGTTAATTGTTTGTAAACCTCATTTCATTTCATTTCAAGATGGTGCCCTGTACTTTTATTCTTTTAAAACCAAAACACGTTTAATTAACTGTTAAATAATGATCATGTTACATGCCACAGTAGATGTTTATCAATATTCATCTACGGTAATTCTAATTAGTTTTATTTACATACGTAATAAAAAATAATTAGTTTATATTGTAATCGATTAAATATACATTATGGGAGATTAGATAACGAGCTGTCAGTCCTCACTATAATAGTTAAAAACTAAATGATGTAAATGAAATATGCAGGAAACTCCAGTCAAATTGCTGTACTCTGAACAGAGATTTCAGTGATTGAAATTTCCGCCTAGTCTCGATCATCATTACTGAAGTCAGTACGATAAAAAACATACTTGTTGATTAAAGATACATTATGGAGGATTGAATAAAGAGAGAGAGAGAGAGAGAGAGAGAGGGAGAGAGAGAGAGAGAGAGAGAGAGAGAGAGGGAGAGAGAGAGGGGGAAGGCACCCCTATCTCCATCCCACATACTCTCACACCAGGGCTCGAAACCACAGAAATTTCAGGCAAATTGCTTCACTCTAAGCCGAGAAAATCTCTGTAGCCCCGATTGTCACTGTTATCACAGTCACGATAAGTAAAATAGTCTCGATTATCCAATTTTGCGTTTAATCATCAACGGACATTGAACCGCAGATCGGATTCAAATCTAGTGACAATCGGATCACTAAAGATGGCGTCGAGAATTGATTATGGCCTTTTTATGTCTTATCTAGTTTAAATCTTGAGTATCCGATGCCATCGAGAGTTGATTACTTTCTTGCTTTGTTAATAAATGTCTAATTAATAGTTTATATGTCATTTCAGGCCTAGAGAAAGACCTGCTATAGGTAGATTTATCTCTTGAATAATGTCTCATTATCAGCCCGATGGTTTCATTTCCGCATGTTGATGCTATGAATTTTTAAAACAAACAATACAATTAGTTGGGGGGTGGGGATTGGCGCACATTGGCCCCAAAAAAGAAGTTTGGGAAGATTGGAGCACATTGGCCCAAAAAAGGAGTTGGGGAGATTGGAGCACATTGGCCCAAAAAAGGAGTTGGGGAGATTGGAGCACATTGGCCCAAAAAAGGAGTTTTGGAGATTGGAGCACATTGACCCAAAAAAGGAGTTGGGGAATTAGGGCACATTAGGACAGAGTGTAGAATTTTTTTCTATGAGCGTCCGCGAACCAGAATATATATAAATGAAAGGAAGATAGGTGATATATATCCTTCTTCAAACTTGAGTAGGACCCGGAGAAAACCCACGAGGTTTGACAGGCAAGCCTACTTCTTGTCGCGTACAACCAGGCGTGGTACCAGTGACAGACCTTATGATTGATGCAACGTACGCGTTAACCATTCGGCCACTCAACTGCACTGCCAGAAAACGAATAACGTCGCCGATAGCTGAATTATTATGGAGTAGAGTGAAATATGAGGACACAATCAATTTCCCCAAGAGTATGAATCTCGCTTCATATCTCCGGATCTACGTCTGGAGGGTCAAGGTTATGATCACTGAAGGAAGTTAATAGGAATTGATTCCCCGTATTTCTAACACCAGAGATAGCCGCAGTACTGGAATTCTATTAAATGTTGCATACAAATTACTCTCTTGGGCGTCGTTAAAATCTAAATAATCCATCTCTCTGTCACCGGGTAATATAGCTTTAATCAAATAGGCGTAGATTGAATAATAAAAAATAGAAAACGTTAAGGTCACATCAATATTTTCTTTTCTCCGGAGTCCAACGTCCAACCTTTCTTAGGACGTTAAACCCGATTTCTTTTAATTTCATTTCCCAACTTTTCCATTCCATCTTACTGTCCTGTTTAGGACAGCTGTCTAGTCGTTCGATTTTACGAAAAACCGAGATCTCGTTTATACATTGGAGACCACGTAAAAGATCCCTTAGAATTGAATTCGATATTAGAGTAGGCCATAGCGCCGTTGCCCGGGCAAAATTTCCCTCATAGCACACTGTATGGCATATGCCTGTCTTCATTAGGGGGTTGGGATGGCCTAGTGGTCTAGAGTGCCGTGCTTCGACCTCTAGCTGGCCGGTCACCTCTGGCTTGCGGATGTCTTTTCGAGCCCTGGTATGAGCGTATGTGGCATGGAGATAGGAGCGCCTTCTCAAACTCGTGGGTTTCCTCTTGGCACTCCGGTTTCCTCCCACTGCTAAAGAACCCGACGCGCAGGCGAATTATTGAAATAAAATTAAACCATATGTTAGTCCCGAAATGACCTAGTTTGTGTTGAGTGGACGTTAAACCCCATTTCTCTCTCTCTCTCTCTCTGTCTTCATTAGCCCAGTTTAGGAGCAGAACAGTAGGACGTTAAACCCCATTTCATTTCATTTTCCTACGCTTCTTAGGACGTTAACTACGGAAGCGTAATAGGGCCACACACTTTTTTTATTATTCTATTTTCAATTTTTCAAGTTAGTAACTTGAACCTTGAAAATTCAAGTTAGTAACTTGAAATTTCAAGTTAGTAACTTGAAAATTCAAGTAAGTAACTTGAAAATTCAAGTTAGTATCTTGAAAAATTGAAAATAGAATAATAAAAAAAAAAATATGTGGCCCTATTACGCTTCCGTAGTTAAACCCCATTTCATTTCATTATTCTGCTTTTCTCTCGCGGAAAACTGAAATCACGTTAAACATGTTTTTATTTGAAATTTCAAAACTTAAAAAAAGCCTTTATCCGGAACGCCGATTCTTACAGATCTTTCAGAACAAACAAAGAATCATAGAGACGTTGCCTTAATGATCTTTTCTCTGCGGAAATAAATCAGAAAGTTTTTGACAACCAAAGAAAATTAAACGCTTTAATTAAAACAATGGAAACCTCACAAATCATTTTAACGAGATGATTGAATCTGGTGGGTTTTTTTATCGACAAAGAAAGAATACATAAAAGTACAGCAATGATGCGATCAAGGTTAAATGAGGTAACTCGTTAACATTTGGGACCTAGAAATTGGCCCCAATGGGTCGCAGCGCATATAATACTGTACTATGATTGTATATAAACTGATTTACATTCAAGGGTTTCCGTTTTCACTCTAATTTCAAATCAGTTATGTCCGGCGAAGTCTCAATCGAATGCAAATTTCTAGGGTCTAGTTATTCCAGTCTACATACGCCGTTTGATTTGGTGCAATGCGTCGAACGTCGCCCCTCGAGTCTTTTGTTACAACTGGATCTGAAACGCATTATGGTACACGATTTTTCTTAAATATTAAGACCACAGCATCAATACTGATCTAAATTTACAAATAATTCCGTTTTTTAATGTTGAAGATTTGGGATAATATTGAGTTAGAGACTTGGCTACTTTAAATTACATGCATTTCGACGATAGTTTTAACGAAATGATATACATCCGGGACTTACGGCTAGCCCCCGAATCCATTCACTTTTTTTTTAATTGTTTGTTTATTTGTGCGATCGAGGTTGAATCTCGGGTATTTCAACGATAGCGTTAACGAAATTATATACATTTAAGATTAATCAGATACATAAAGCAGTGGGCTAGATATATTTGTTAAGGTATGTAAAACGGATGGTCTGACAAGGACAGTTGTCTAGTCGTTCGGGTGGGACGAAAAACCGAGGTCCCGTGTACCCATTGGCGTGCACGTAAAGATCCCTTGGCAGTTGGAATTCGATATAAGAGTAGGCCATAGCACACTGTATGGCGCATGCCCGTCTTTATTAGCCCAGTTTAGGACCAGAAATCGGACGACCCGGAAAAATCCAATAAAGTCGGAGAGGCGAACCTACACCATTAGACATATGTATTTTAAGTCGTCATAAATGCTTTTGTCATTATGGTCTATGAACGAATGCAATATCACTGCAATATTTAAAAGTTGGGGAATATCAATCTAAAATTGCTTCAATCCAATCATTGATATGATGAACTAAATTTTATTTTTAATATTGCAAGCATTAAATAACAAACGTATAAAATTATATGAAATGAAGTGAATGAACCCGGCTGCTCGTCTTATCAAGATTAAACTATTGCAATAGCTTGTTACCTCGAATACCCCACAAAAATACTACGACTCGAATCATCGGTCGATTAAACAGAACTCGCACATTACACCAGCACTCAAAGAACTACATTGGCTGCCAATTAAATCAAGAATAGATTTTAAGCTCCTGTGCCGTATAAGTGAATGTATCCGGCCGGTAGTCGTAAGAGAGTGGATCCGCCTGGTAAAACGGATCCAGTTGGTAGCTGTAAGTGAATGGTTCCGTCTGCTAGCTGTAAGTGAATGGATCCGATTGGTAGCGGTCAGTGAATGGCTCCGACTGGTAGCTCAATCTGTTTCACATAGAATTACTTACGAATTATCTCTGTAACAGATGACTGTCCAAAACACGTGCGTTAGCTGCACGCCCCGTAGTCATTGGCTCAACGGCTCGTGCAATGTTTACTTAACACCTAACTGCTTCGGGCAAAATGATGCATTTTACTCATTTTAATACCAATTTACACTAAATAGGAAATATTTTTTTAACTACAAATACTTCAAACGTCTTTAATTATTTTTCTTTTACCTCAAAAAAATGTTTGAGAATTTAATTTGTCGGGGTAAAAAAGTTAATATGCTGTACTGATTAAGCCTCGTCGATGTCATGCTTATCAGTGATTGTAGCGGCCAAGCGAATATTCACTGCGGGATCAGTTTGTTGGTAGCTGTCAGTGAATGGATCCGGCTGGTAGCTGTGAGTGAGTGGATCCGGCTGGTATGTAAGTGAGTAGATCCGGCTGGTAGCTGTAAGTGAATGGTTCCGGTTGCTAGTTTAAGTGTCAACGGGCTTCGCTCAAAGTGAAACCAAGCAGAGCAGTGAATATAAACAAAGGCAGAATTTAAAGAAAAATAACTTTGTGAATAGTTATCAAAAATTCATTTTTACGTCCTTTTGACACAAACTGGGTCATTTCGGGACTAACACATGCCTCGGTTTTATAACGGGCATCGCCACTCCTTGTCACGTACAAATTAGGGATCGAAACTATGACCTAATGACAGACTCCAAGACCTTCATCCTTCTTCCCTCCTGAACTGAATTATGGTCAAAACGTTGCTCCATATATTATACTAAACCTGTGGCTATATTCTATTTAAATTGTGGCCGTGTATTTAATCTGATTTTGATTTAAATACAGCTGAGCTTGGATGAAAATATCTTATAGAATATAGAACACGACGAAACCTAAAGTACATTATTAATTAAACCAAATGGGTAGAGAGACATTGAAGTGCACGTTAAAGAACCCCTGGTGTTTGGAATGCTAGGCCTTGAGATTGGAATGTGGGGCCTTGAAATTGGAGTTTTAACGTCGTCGTCAGATAGAGAGAGAGAGAGAGAGAGGGAGGAGAGAGAGAGATGGAGGGCGAGAAAGAGAGATGGGGTTTAACGTCCACTCGACACAAACTAGGTAATTTCGGGACTAACACGATGTTCAATTTTAAATCATTAATTTGCTTACGCGTAGGGGTCTTTAGCAGTGCGAGGAAATCGAAGGACCACAGAAAAAATACGGGGTTAGACCGGCGATCCTATTCCTTGTCACGTACAGCCGTGGATTCAAAACCACGCTAACAGACCCTACGATACAACGCGCACGTGCTAACCTTTCGGCCATCGAACCCCGGAGGACCAAGAGAAAACCTACGAAGTTGGACATACAGCCCTACTCCTTGTCACGTACAACCGAGGAATCGAAACCATGCCAGTTGACTCAATGACAGACCTTATGTACAACGCGCAACTGCTAACTATTCGCCCCGCCCCCTCACACCCTGCCTTCATTAGCCAAGTTGGTGACTATGTGTAACACTTAAAACTGGCTCCTTTAGTTTGTTGATTGTTTTTATTCAAGCTGTTGCACTATAAAGTGTCTATGAGGCATATAATGAATATTAGATACTTGAAAAGTACACAAGAACAGGTTAAATCTGTCAAGCCTTCTAGCAGACATGAATAAGGTTTCAATTTTATGACGAGTTGAGTGTTTTGTTTATATCTTAATATTGATTTAAGATGGCCGAGTTCAAGGATAGGAGTGAGAGATTGAGAGAGAGAGAGAGAGGGGGAGAGAGAGAGCGAGAGAGAGAGAGAGAGAGGGGGTTTAACGTCCACTCGACACAGACTAGGTAATTTCGGGTCTAACATATGGTTTAATTTTATTTCAATAATTCGTTTGTGCTTAGGGGTCGTTTAGCAGTGGGAGGAAACCGGAGTGCCCGGAGGAAACCCACGAGGTTGGACAGACGACCCTACTCCTTGCCACGTAAGAGAGAGAGAGAAGAGAGAGAGAGAGAGAGGGAGAGATGGGGTTAAACGTCCACTCGCCACAAACTATGTCTCACTCTCTCTATTATTGGGACTGAGATGTGTCTCAATTTTATTTTGGTATTTTGCTTCAACTGTTGGAGGACACAGGACTCAAGTGAGAAGGAGTGGGGTCGCCTGTCTAACCTCGTGTATTTCTCCGAGTCTCACTGCTAAATTGAAACATATGTTAATCCCGAAATGACCTAGTTTGTGTCGAGGGGACGCCCCCTCGGCCCCGGTTGCACGTGACAAGTAGCAGGTTTCTTCCAGTTTACCCCCACTGCTAAAGACCCCTACGCGTAAGCGAGTTATTGAAATAAAATTGAACCATGCGTCAGTCCTATAATGACCTAGTTTATGTCGAGTGGAAGTTACCCCCTCTCTCTCTCTCTCGGTCTCTCTCTCTCTCTCTCTCTCACACACACACACACACACACACTCTCTCACATTTCATTTTTAAAACAGAGTTGTCAAAGTTGTTGTTAGACGATGCTGAAGAGACGAGAGTTGACAAACTAAATGTCTGCTTCCAGAGATGTGAAAATGTCAAGTTAAATTACAGAACAGGACATATCTTATACACACTAAATCGTTTCAACAATTTCCCTCGAGATAATACAAAAACAACAGCATAATTTATTAAGTTACGTGCAAGCTATGAGCAAAAGCTCAAGCAGTTGGAACAAAATAGAGTCAATCGGTTGACAAACAAACTGTTAAATGCCGAGACTGATGTAAAAAAAAAAAAATGAAATGGGGTTTAAAGGGACAATAACATTCTTGCTGGCTTGGTAGCTCCAGAAAATAAATAATACCCTTATTCTAAGTACTAGATGTTTAAGTGTCCTTCCTGTTGTGTAAATTATCCATTACGACCTATTTTACTTGTCCAGAGGGTTCGAAAAAATTTTAAAATCCAAGTCACATTTGAAAATGTTTACGTTAGACTTTTCAAATCAATTGGTTGAATTTTCCCCATGTTTTAAAATAGGTGTGTTAAGATGAAATTTATATCATCATTTAATTGGAATATTGTAAAATAATACGATTTGTTGACCAGAATGAAGATTGGGACATATTATTCAGCTACAAGAAGAGTGTTATTGGGGCTTTAACGCCCGACTGTTCTGTTCCGACTGGGCTAATCAAAACGACCATACGTCATACCTGTCGGGTCTAACGTCCTACTGTTCTGCTCCGACTGGGCTAATGAAGACCAATAAAGATGGGTATGTGTGCCATGAGGGAATGGTAATCTGACAGCGGGGTCAAGCTGTCATGGATGCCTTTAAGTGCAGTACACCAATGTGTACACAGGGCTTGGTTTTTCGTCCCATTCGAAAGACTAGACAACAGTCTTTGCCAGGCCCCATGTCCTGAACGTAAATAATGACACTAATACCCCCGTCAGACCAGGGTGCCGTCCTTACTGTACTGATCTCGGAGCGCATCAAGATCTCCATAAACGTAGTTAAAACGTGGTGGAAACGCCAGATATCGTGATGTGGTCTCCATGTTCGCCGATGATCGCCGACCTTTTTCTCGCGTTGCGTTCACGTATGCCGGTGACCTGGCGCATTTTTTGGTCGACGTACGGTCGAAGCAGCGCATAAAGGACGAAAGCCTGGTCTGCGGGTGCATAAGACTGGTAAGTGGCGTGTTCAGTCTTCCATATTTAACAAGGCAACTGATTGTGCTGTAAACTGATTTCATGACGCTATCTTTCTCTCACGATCTATTAGAGTATAACACAGAATACAACAGGTTTATTATTTAATTAAATATATCGTTATATCACCTGAAAAAACATGAAATGGAGTTTAACATTCCGTTGTTCTACGAGAGAGAGAGAGGGAGAGAGAGAGAGAGAGAGAGAGGGAGAGAGAGAAATGGGGTTTAAAGTCCACTCGACACAAACCAGGTCATTTCTAGACTAACATTATTTCAACAATTTGCTTGCGCGTAGGGGTCTTTAGCACGGAAGAAAACTGGAGAACCCGGAGAAAATCCACCAGTTTGGACAGGCGACCCTACTCCTTGCCACGTACAACCGGAGAATCGAAACCATGACAGCTGACTCAATGACAGACCTTATGACACAACGCGCATGCATGCGCTAACCACTCGGCCACCTAATACACTGGACTGGTCCAATGATGATTAGCGTACGCTATATAGTGTGCAAATGGGAAAATTTTGCCCTCTTATATCGAATCCCAATGTCAAGGTTGTTCTACATGCATGCCAATGTGCACAAGCGACCTCGTTTTTTCGTCTCATCCGAACAATAACTTAATTATACTCTATCACTTGAGAAGTAAAAACCGGTAAAATGACATTAAAGACTGTTTAGACGAGTAACAATATTATTTTATGTCTCTTTTAGAAATGTGAAAAGGAATAAAAAAAGAAGTTTTATCTTTCAATTAAATATATTGCTGTAGCACTCGAGGAAGATATCGAGTAAAATGAATTTAAATTTCAATATTGATATTAACGGCTTTATTTTTGTGGCGTAAAATTAAATTTCTCTATACATTGATAGAAAAACGCTTTAATAACCTTCGATAAATGTAGATTTCAAAATTAAGAGCAACGATATTATTTTTTAGGTTTGAAATGGAATGAAATGACAATGTTCTAAAAGTTTTTTTTTTCTTTATATATTTTTAAAGTAGGATTTGAGCTAATGAAGACGGGCCAAAGGCGTTATGGCCTACTTTTGTATCGAAATCCACCTGCGTGGTTTGCCTTTGTCAGTAGCGTAGGACGGCGACATGACAAGGAAGGCGCTTAGATGTTCTGATGGGATGAAAAACTGAGATTCGGGTTTTCGTCTCATCGGAACTACTAGACAGCTGTCCTTATGAGGCCCTCTTTCCTGCACAAAATGGCAAGGGGAAACCACTCCGGACAATCTAGATGAACTCTCTCGGCCAACACCGGAAGTGAACTCGTGCCCATAGGCTAGCAAGCCAGCGTCTTACACACTTAGCCACCGTGACTCCTTTAAGTGGGATTTGGAGATTGATAAACAGAACAGGGGCGGATTCAGGAATTTTTGCAGGAGGGGGTTTGCCAGGTTCCTGTTAAGGAAATCTGCCATCATCGTCTCTAAATTACATAGGCATACATACAAATTGAGCTTTTAAAAGAGAGAAACCATTTTTATATTGATGTAGGATCACTTTGTAATTTAATTTCATCGATGCAATGCATTTAATTCTTTTTATGTAGCTGAGCAGGGTGGGGTTTGGACCCCCCTCCCGCCCTCTCTGGATCCGCCCCTGCAGATCAGATTAAACAAACATTATGCAAAAGCTAAGTCTGCCTATTGCAGATCTCTATTTAGGCCTGAAATGTTATCTAAATTATTTATTAAACATTAATTAACTGATCCAAGCCATAATCAACTCTCGATGTCACTGGGTACTCGAGTTTTCAACTAGATTAGAACCACTCGGCAAACCTCGGAAGATTTCGGGAATCTAAACTCGGCTGTATGATGAATTCCGCCATATTGGAACTACTTTAAAGGTCCCGGATGAAACATGGCTGCGCCCATTCCAAACACAAGTTGGCGACCTATTTGGCTAGCGACCTATTCAACCGATCCAGCTATAAGATAATGACGAAATTACACTTCTATTCTGACCTGAAGGAATGGATAAAAAATAATATATTCTACTTTCATTTGATAGACATAACGTTGGATTTTATTGGTTGACAAATAGAGACTGTTGTCTTTACTCTAAATAGGTTTCCAACGAACAGGTTGCATCTCGATCGGTCGAATAGGTCGCTAGCCGAATAGGTTCCCAATTTGTGTAATAGCGTCAAGTTTTCCTGTTAAAGTAAACCGGTAGCCGCATCGCAAATGTATGGGCGTAGGTACATATCACTTACTGTCATACATCCGAGACTAGATGTAGTCTACGTAGTTTACGGAATCTGTCGAGATTAGCCGAGTGGATTAGAACGGTTCGCCATATAAAATTGAGAAAGCGAGGCTAAGTCTCGAATATACTAGCGCCTTGGTTACGACAATGCACACATCTTGACAAAACCACAAACAGTGATAACTTGGCTTAAAATGAAGTAATTTAAGTGGAATTTTCAATATTTTTATGTACATTATGTATTTTTGAACTATTATAGCAAGAACGGCCAGCTCTTTATCTAAATCTAACATTATGCATCTTTAAGGTAATTTTTTTTTATCAAAACACAATTGTAATGGGATACAATCACTGGTTTTATTGTAACAGCACGGCGTTTCAACAAGTATCCTCTTGTCGTTATCAAGCAGAATAAAACTAATGAATAATTCCCATAAAAACAAATACATTGTATGTTCTTTTATTCTGTCGACGTTATCATTGCTTGATACAACAAGTTGAAATATCGCTCCAATAATTGTATTCCATCGAATGGTGAACAGGTAAATATTAATACCGTCCTCAATTATTTCATAATTATTTTTGCTGTCTCAGCCATTGCCAGGTATCCCCATAATATCCACTTGAACAAAATTAACTGCAACACAATTATTAGTTAAAAATGTGAAAATGCGTATTAAATCTTCCATTCTGGTGATTAATTCTAAGTACTTGTCATTCTAAACTCCCCGGAGTGGAAAACTTTATGGCATTTCAAGACATATTAAGTGCCCGGTATTAAAATGAGTCGATTAATTTTAACACAATCATTAGTTTTAGTGTGAATCTTGTATTGAAATTCCGGTGAATAACAAAATGGCTCTCAAGGACTTATCAGTGAAAACATGTTCCGAGGGGATGGAATTTATCTACAAAATAACATTTCTAGGAACATTAAGTACCTTACAGCAATATCTTTAAAGGACAGTGTTCGTGTCAGTCATTATCACATATGTGATAGAACTGGCCCTGAGTGCACGAAACATTCTCAGACTTAAGTTGAGAATTTGCGCAACTTTCAATTACGGTTTATGAAGAAAAATATCTTTGATCCAGAAACACAAAACTTTGCACACATATTCTTATTGATGTATTTGATACATTAAAACAACAAACTTATTATAAAGAGTATTATTTTAGTTAAAATGAGGCGAACAAATTTGAGTAAATTCTCAGCTTAAGTCTGAGACTGTTTTGTGAACTTGTGGCCTGGTTAAACACATTTCAAATACAATTAAAACACAGACATCATTACCTTAAACAATATTTTATTCAATAAGTTCCATTGGATTGAACAAAAGGCAAAGGCCTATATATTAAGTTCTCTCCCTGGGATTATTTCTACGATGGCTTCATAACGGAGATTTTAAAAAACGCGAAGTGACGTAAATAATGGAAAACGCGAGCGATAACAGCTTACAAATTATATTTAGAATGTATTTAAGCAGTTCTAGTTCTAGCACATATGTAATAATCGCTGGCACGAACGTTGTCCTTTAAAGTTGATACTGGTGGTACAAGTTTGTACTTTAATAAAGTTATTATTTATAAATGTGAACTAATGAATATAACTGTTGCTTTCCCAGAAAATGACAATAGAATTTTTATATTGATCATCCAAACTTCTTCTGAGAGAATGAGATTTGACTACACGAAGGCATAATCTTAAAGTTCAAACACCTCCTCGGGTTGGTGCTAAAATGACAGCGGAAATTACTGTCATAATCTGTCATGATTGAGTCTATAGTCAAACGCTTCCAGGAAATAATAGGGCATTTATTTCAATTGCTGTTTTGCTTTTCAGTTATTTGCGTAAATAATAGATAATGTCGTTGAGTGAAAAAATGGACGCATTTATAAACTTATAAAATATTTATTAGTTACGAGAGTATATCTTAAGGCTTTATTTTCAATTAGGTGAAATGAAATGGAATAGAGAGAGAGAGATGGAGTTTAACGTCCACTCGACACAAACTAGGTCATTTCGGGACTAACATATTGGTCATTTAAATTACAATAATTCACTTGCACGTAGGGGTCTTTAGCTGTGGGAGGAAACCGGAGTACCCAGAGAAAACTCACGAGCATGGACAGGCGACCCCACTCCTTGCCACGTACAACGGGGAATTCGAAACCACGCCAGTTGACTTAATGGCAGGCCGTATGATACAGCGCGCTCACGCTAACCATTCGGCCACCCAACCCGCCGTCGTACTGTTCTGTCCCAACTAGGTAACTAGGTTAATGAATGACATACGACATGCCGTTAACTATGACGGAAATATTGCCTTTAGGCCTACCCTTACTTGAAATTCCAACTGTCAGGTGCACTCCAATATAATTAAAATATAGATCTATATTTCGTTTCGATTTTTATACTTTCGATGGTCTACACTCATGTAGATCTAACAAGTTATAGTGTGAGCTCACCTTCTATGACGTCAGGTATCAAGCACGGGACATTTGACCCGATAACGTCAGTCACTCGATTAACCAATTAGCGACCGCCATGCTTTTTAAAATCTACTTTTGTTTTGTTTTGATTTCTATCCGCTGGTGTTAGTATAGACGCCATTGGCTGGTAATATCTACCCACAGTTCCACGCATGAAAAGGTCAAATGGTCGACCACTCATTTCAGGCAGAAATAACAAGTCCTCCAGATCCAAGAGTAGTCAAGACAAGTAAAAACGAAATTTTGAACTATAAAAAACGAAACGAAATTGGATCTGTGTTATAATCAGATTGAGTGCACTCCAACCTGGGGTGGCCTGATGGTTAGCATGTGCGCGCTGTATCATAAAGTTTGTCATTGAATCACGTGGGCGGGGTTTCGATTCCAAAATTGTACGTAACGAGGAGTATGGTCGCCTGTCCACCCCCCCCTCCCACTGCTAAAGATCCCTAAGCGCAAGCGTATTACTGAGAAAAAAAATTGAACCATATGTTAGTCCCGAAATTAACTAGTTTGTGCTATATGGACGTTAACACCCCTCTCCGACCCCTCTCTCTCTCTCTCTCTCTCTCTTTCTCTCCACTCTTTCTCTCTCTCTCTTCCTCTCCCCCCCTCTCTCTCTCTCTCTCTCTCTCCCTCTCTCTTTCTCTCCCCCTCTTTCTCTCTCTCTCTCCCTCTCTCTTTCTCTCCCCCTCTTTCTCTCTCTCTCTCTCTCCCTCTCCCCCTCTCTCCTCTCCCTCTCTCTCTCCCTCTCCCCCTCTCCCCCCCTCTCTCTCTCTCTCTCCCTCTTTCTCTCTCTCGCTAGCTCTCTCTCGTCACTAAATGATTCTGTTTGTATCGAGTAGAGCTTAAACCCATATGTTACTGACCTAGTGGACGTTAAACCCCATCTCTCTCTCATATATCTCATTACATAACAATGTACACACAACATTACACGTGATCCTTGACAAAAAATGTGCGAAGAGACATCAACAAGAACAATACAGCAAAAATCAGTCAATTTCTCGTCCCGTGGCAATAATAATAACTTTCACTAATGTATATATTATGATGGAGTTATTATGTATAATACATCTCTGGGGTGTTATTTATACAATATAACACGTGTATATTATCATATAGATATTATATGTAACACGTCCCTAGGGTTGTCATTACACCTGTATAATACGGTACGTGTGAAGAGATAATTATTTTCCTATCATTATAATTACACACATTAACACGAAACCAGTATACAATTTACGGCATGTGTACCATATGTATCCCTGTATTGGCCAAGAAAGTTCATCTCGATTTTCCGGCGTGGTTTGCCCGTGTCAGTGATGCAGAACGGGGGGGGGGGCGCTACAAAAGACAGCCGTCTAGTCGTTCGGATGGGACGAAAAACCGAGGTCCCGTGTACGCATTGGCGTGCACGTAAAATATCCCTTGGCAGTTGGAATTTGATATAAGAGTAAGCCGTAGCATCGCTGCCCGGGCAAAATTTCCCTCACAGTACACTGTATGGCGTATGCCCGTCTTCAATAGCCCAGGTTACGTGCAAAAGAGTAGGATGTTAAACCCCATTTCATTTCGTATCATATGTAGTGGAGACACGTTGGATAAATATGACTATTGTGGCTATTTATTTCTGGTTTCAAATATTATAAAAATTATTATTGACATATTCTGTCACATAATAATCATGTACATTTAAAATTGCGCTCACTCCATCCATATTGGATGCTCTAAGCCAGTGGGTCCCAACCTTTTTGTGATAGAGTACCACTTGGAGGTCCTGTACAGTCGCCACGTACCACCTGGTTCCAGAAAAACTCAATTCGATTAAATATCACTTTATTTGCCTAATTTTACAAGCAGAACACGCAAATGAACTAAAAAACCCAACTCAAGACGAGGACTGTATCTGCTTCTTCTCCACAAGCTTGTGTTAGTAGACACTAAACATTTTTGTGAAGTAAAAAATAACTAAAATTCATTTATGACCCCGAAAGTGTTCGCGTACCACCCAGAAGGCCCACGTGTACCACAGACTGGGAACCACTGCTCTAAGCGCATGGAAGACAATAACTAATCTTAATAATATGTAACAAACAAGAGAGAGAAATTGGGTTTAACGGCCACTCGACACAAACTAGGTCATTTCGGGACAAACATATGGTTTAATTTTATTTCAATAATTCGCTTACGCGTAGGGGTCTTTAGCAGTGAGAGGAAACCAGAGTGCCCAGAGGAAACCCACGAGGTTGCTTTGTGAGCCTTGTGGTCGATTTAGCTGATATGACTGAATGAGATCTGTGAGGTAAGATGGGAAGAATCATGTTGACACATATACACCAATATAAGAATCTTGAAAGTTATCTGGGCTTCGATAGGTAACCCTGAATCCCTTAGACCACCCACGGCCTGTGTATTAAGTGAATTGATAAAGAACTAATTGAAATGCCGCTCGATAATAAACACTAATTGTATTCCATGGAATAGTTACCCGTATGCAGGTGCGGATCCAGGAATTTTTGCAGGAGGGGGTTGCCAGGTTTCTGTTACGGAAATCTGCTATCATCGTCTCTAAATTACATAGGCATGCACACAAATTGAGCTTTTTAAACAGAGAAATCATTTTTATACTGATGTAGGATCACTTTGTGATGTAATTTCATTGATGCAAGGCATTATATTTTTTTTATGTAGCTGAGCAGGGGGTGGGGGGTGGGGGTGGATTTCCCCCCCCCCCCTGGATCCGCGCCTGGTATGTGGGTTTTCAGAATAAATAAATAATTATGTTTTACAGTTATCTTATAATATCGTATACCGTACTCTCTAGACCATCAATGGAGTTACGGTCCTCTGGTATTTTACAGTTATCTTATGTTGTCACATTCTGTACCAATCGGATTAAAAGTACAGATCTTTATTTTCGTTTTTGATACTTTCGATGGCCTACACCACATGAAGATCTGACAAGTTGTATTGAAGGGTCGTGTCAGGGGAAGTAGGCTTTTGACACTATGACGTTGATTAACCAATCAGCGTTGATGTTTCTAGTGGTTTATTCTCAGTTCCGTGCATGGCACACCGAGAAGTGGCCATAACAGACCGTTTCATTGGGTAATCCCTCACTTAAACCAAAACGCTGGTAATATAACCTAGTGTAGTGAAGACTGCAAGTAAAACGAATTTTTGAACTATAAAAAAAACGAATCAAAATAGTATCTATCAGATAATCGAGTAACTGGGTATTAAGTGGGTTAGAGCAGCCACGTCAATTAATCGGTTAAAATTAAATTGGAAATGGAATTTTTGAACTATAAAAAAACGAATCAAAATAGTATCTATCAGATAATCGAGTGACTGGGTATTAAGTGGGTTAGAGCAGCCACGTCAATTAATCGCTTAAAATTAAAATGGAAACGCGAGACTTGGTTAATCAATGTAGCAATGGCATTCGAGACTACACTCTACCGTAAACTTTTAAAACTTTCAAATATTCATAACTCTCCTCCAAATAAATCATTTTGACTGAAATGTCAATAATATGCTGCTGCAACCTTAGCTCGATCCTTCGTCCTGTCCAGAATAGACTATTGTGATTCAGTACTAACTGGTATTACGAACGAACAGATTACAAAACTCCACAGATTACAAAACCGTGCTGCTTACATTGTCACAAAAACTAAATCAAGATCACACATTACCCTAGTCTTGAACAAATTACATTGGCTCCGTGTTCGAGAAAGGATCAATTTTAAAGTCTTATCGTTAACATGTCAATCGATAAATAAATCCGCGCCAGGTTACCTTCAAAATCTAGTATCACTGTATCAACCTAAACGATCAGAAAGGGAAACTATTATTGGATGTACCTGAGAACATTTTCTAGCGCCTAGTGCATTCCCTAGTGGATTGAATAGTTGCGCGATAAAAAAAAAAAAAATATCATTATTATTATTATTAATACATTAATTTTTCATTAACATACTGAGTCCGGATTAACCAGATTTTTTTTGGCTGAAGTAATAAGGAAATAAATCGGGACATGAAAATCATGTCGGATGTCACAGAGTGCCGGAGTGATAAGAGGTCGGATGTGACAGAGTCCACTGTACTTATAATGACGAGGACGATCGGCTTTACATCTAAATCATACATAATGTGTCTTTAATGATAGTGCGGGCTATGCCTGTAAAATATACTAATCGACAGCGTAAACGCAACGCTAATAATTGGTCATTTAAACAATTTGACATGGATATGGATGTCTAAGGGGTACTTAATAATCAATTGGATATCACTGTAGTTTGTCAAGGCGGGTCCATCTTCTACAGAAGGTTCGATCTCAATTCAACTCCGTGCATATTATCAAAGAGAGAGAGAGAGAGAAATGGGGTTTAACGTCCACTGAACACAACTAGGTCATTTCGGGACTAACATATGGTTTAATTTTATTTTCAATAATTCGCTTGCGCGTAGGGGTCTTTAGCAGTGGGAGGAAACCGGAGTGCCCGGAGGAAACCCACGAGGTTGAGAAGGCGCCCCTATCTCCATGCCACATACGCTCACACCAGGGCTCGAAACCACAGCCGCAAGCCAGAGGTGACTGGCCAGCTAGAGGTCGAAGCGCGGCACTCTAGACCACTAGGCCATCCCAACCCCCCATATTATCAAAGCCTCCACGTAAAACCCTGCATTTTTTGTAATAATTTCGATTGGTCCTTGACCCAGCTCCTGACCAATCTGATTTCTAGATAGAAAATATCGCGAATGCAAAGACACGCGCTTTTTAACTGAAATGTCTAGCTGTGATAATCGAGTTGGGAAAGTTCAAGGTTCGTTCAATGCCATGGTTGCTGAGGGCCCGTAGCCAGCTCATAAAACTGGGGGGGGGGGGCTAGGGAATGTTTTGAAGGGACCGAGAATGTGGCTGGCTAAGAACACTCTTAAAAATCACTAGCAACTATTGATGATCACACACTAGAACCACGGAAACCACTAGGTGTACGTAAATGTAGTAGTAGCACTTGACATTTCATTTATTATTAATAATAAATAGTTCTTTCTAAACTCGATCTTCAAATAACGCACCTAAAACTTAAAGAATTTCAGACCTATCTATAGCAACGGTTAGATATTGTAAGAATACTTAAGGTCTTTAAGGACGTTAATAGACAATTACACATTCCATATCCAATGGGTCTTTGATCAGTCCCGTTAGATTTCCAGATCTTAAGGCCAGTATGTAATGAAGTAGATAGTTGTGTAATAAAAAATTTACATTGGCAGCCAGCCGCAGCAGCAAATGACAAACGTTTTAAATCACAAGGGGTACAAACGAGAATCGTTTACGTATTCAAGATTTGAGCGATATTCCTGAAAATACAGCCATGCAATATGCATAGTTTGTTTTTCAGCGAGCGAAATGGAATAAAATGGGGGTTTAGCGTCCTACTGTTTGCTCTGAACAGGGTTAATAAAGACGGGCATGCACCATACAGTGTGCTATGAAGGGCATTTTGTTTGGGCAATAGCACTACGGCCTACTCATATCGAACTCTAACTGTCAATCTGTACATGGGACTTCGGGTTTTCGTCCTATCTGAACGCCTAGACAGCCTTCCTTGTCAGGCCGGATGGTCACGGTGGCTAAGTGGATAAGGCGCTGGTTCGCTAGCCTGGAGGTCGGGTGTTCGATCCATGCATTGGCCGAGAAAGTTCATCTTGATTTTCCGGCGTGATTTCCCCATATCAGTGATGCAGAAGGAGGGCCTGTCAAGGACAGCTGTCTAGTCGTTCAGATGGGACGAAAAACTGAGGTCCCGTGTACACATTGGAGTGCACGTAAAAGATCCCATGGCAGTTTGAATTCGATATAAGAGTAGGCCGTAGCGCCGCTGCCCGGTCAAAATTTCCCTCATAGCACACTGTATGATGTATGCCCGTCTTCCATTAGCCCAGGTTAGGTGCAAAAAAGTAGGACGTTAAACCCCTCCGTCCTGAATCGTTAACAAGGGGAACCACACCGGAAAATCTGAATGAACTTTCTCAACCAATGCTAGGATGGAACATCCGACCTCCAGGCTAGCGAACCAACGTCTTACCCACAGTCTCCACCGTGACCTCGCGAGCGAGCAAGAGAGAGAGAGACAGAAAGAGAGAGAGAGAGAGAGAGAGAGAGAGAATCAGTTTTTATAATTATATATCACAGATGAAGGTAGGTTTAAACAGATAATTATTATATTTCTACTCCAGGGAAATTATCATTTAATTGTTTTTAATGTAGCGTATATTATTATATGGTGAATATAATAACAGACTGGGGAATATCTGTCTTGTTTCATCTGGATTTTATCACTTGATGTGTTATAACTAATAATTATATATGATAACGTCGTCTGCCACTCCAACAAACCAAACGTCACAAGGATTCAATTCTGATATATTCAATATTTGATTTATGGGACCTGACAGACTGGTGCCTTGGTTCTCAAGATCTAGCGCGTCTTAATCCAGCGAGTATAATGTTTTTGACACTATCGTAAGTTGTTCTTAAACGCGCAGGCTGGTGTAGTTTTAAGTCCAGCTTACAACTCGCCGTTAGTGTTTTGACACGCACGGGTTGTAAGTAATAGTTATTAGCACACTTTCCGAGGTGTATCGGTGAATATCAGGACAGTTTTGGTCGGGGGCTCAGCCGAGGCGGAGCCGAGGCGGCCCACGACCAAAACTGTCCTGATATTCACATATACACCGAGGAAAGGTGCTAATAAGTTACTTACATCACATTTCTATCGAGTATTGTGAAGCAAAATGTGAAAAATAGTATTTATTATCGAGTCGTTTCAACCGAAAAGTGACAAATAATTTCAGCTCTTTTTTTTTATCCCTTTCTGTGCCTCGCGTTACATTTCATGGTAGTATTTACACGTGCGTCTTGTTGTGAAACCCCGAGCGTGAAACAGCCACGTGTTTGTTTAGACCACATCGTCAAAACAATTTGTCTATGGCGTAGAGGACTGCGATGATATTAAATGTAGTGTAAAGGAAATTCGAAACGTGGGTCGTTCCTGGTGACAGTATGCATCGGCGCATAGTTCGTCCGTTGAAATTTAATTGTAATGAAATTTATAACTTTCTAGGCGTTTTTTTTATATCCTGCTTATTTTCAAGGCTTGTGAAGTGTCTAGCAAGAGAATCACAATTAGTTAAAATAATTATTCAATATTCTCATTTATATGTTTTGCATAATAAATCAAACCAAATTATGGAGTAGATGTCAATTGATATGTGTAATAATTGTTTTTTGTAATATGTTGTTATGTTGATTTTATGTCATTGCGTATATTTTTGCACTGCCATGGAGTTCCTACCGGTTCGTTTTGTTACTATGATTTTGATTAGTCTCATGTACCTTAGCCGAGTGCAGTATGAAACAAGTAGTTATCATTGCGATCTGGGTCGGACTAAACGTCCGCTTCTTATTGCTTGATAAGTTTCTTAAACGGTGTGAAAGTATCCGTGTATCAGAAATGAACAGTACTCTTTTTAAAAAGTGTACTGTTCATTTCTGATACACGGCTACTTTTACGCATGTATTGGAAATGAACAGGACAGTTTCATCAAAGGTTGCCATTGGCAACGAGTAGAAGTGGGATGTAAGTCTTGGTACCTCGCAGACCAGCCGCAAGACACTGGGTGAGAATTTGTCATGTGCAGGGCCAAAAGTGACGCGTACCTCTCACGCCTGGGTTTACTAAAATTTCCTCCGTAGAATACTCGTAATAGCACGTCATAATTCTTAGCTTTTCATACATAGAAACACTTATTTCATTGCATACACATAAACACTTTCCTTGCACAAATAAAACACTTTTAGCGCACTCACCAAAACACATTCGTTGCACACATAAAACACTCGCATTGCACTTCACAAAACACCTTCATTGCACACTTAAAACACTTTCATTACACTTCATAAAACACTTTCATTGCACACATAAAGCACTTTCATCTCACACATAAAAGTCTTTCATTGCACACATAAAACACCTGCATTGCACACATAAAACAGTTTCATTGCACACATAAAACATTTTCATTGCGCACATAGAAAGATACATATGTTAGTCTCAAAATAACCAAAAGTGTTGTGTTGACCAGACGTTAAACCCCATTCATCCAAAAGAAAAAAGAAAGAAAAAAACCCAATTTGTTTCAAATCTAAATTCAATCACTAAGTTTTATAACTAAACTTATTCAAAACATGTCTGCTTTTCCAGCCCCACTCGTCAATCCATCCGACGATTTGTGTTGAGAAGACATTAAACCCCATTCCCCCAGGGCCGTTGTAAGGTTTATCGTGGCGGAGGCTATGCTATTTTGAGGGACCGCTTTCGTGGGGGAAGTGGGCGACCTAGATCGACGATTTTCATGCCAACGCAATGACTGCATTCTCATTCAGTAGTAGATTCTACAGTAACAGTGTCAACCTGTTTCACACAGAGAATTACTTACGAATTATCCCTGTAACGGATGACAGTCGAAAACACGTGCGTTGACTGCACGCCTCGTAGTCATTGGCTCAACGGCTCGTGCAATGTTTACTTCACACCTAACTGCTTCGGGCAAAATGATGCATTTTACTCATTTTAATACCCGTTTACACTAAATAGGAAATATTTTTTAACTAAAAATACTTCAAACGCCTTTAATTATTTTTATTTTACCTCAAAAAAATGTTTGAGAATTTAATTTGTCGGAATAAAAAAGTTAATATGCCGTACTCATTAAGCCTCGTCGATGTCATGCTTATCAGTGATTGTAGCGGCCAAGCGAATATTCACTGCGGGATCAGTTTGTAACAGTGTATCTACAGTAACAGTGTATAGAAAAAGATTGATTCGGACTCGGGGGACCTTTCCCTTGGCCAGAAGGACCCTTTTGTCACACGTGGGGCCCTTCTGTCTGCCTTTAGGTCCCTCCTAACTAGTGTACATTTTCATTTTTCTCATCGGTTTTAGCATTTTTCTCCCGTTTTACTTTTTCAAATTCTTTGATTTTTTTGGTGAGGAGGCTGGCGCCTCCAGCACCTCAGCTATAAAACGCCTTAGCATTCCTCTATAAAAAAGGGCGATTTAATCACTAAACTTAATCCAAAACACGTCTGTTTTCAAACCCAACTCGTCAAGCCAACGGGCGATTTGTTCATATCTTGACTTAAACAAGATTTATAACTAAAGCTTATCGCAGCCACGACAGTTCTTCACACGTTTCAATAAACCCCAAGTGTATCGAGTATCTAAAATCAGAACGAATAATTAATGGCCGATGTTATAGAAAATAGCAGATAAATGGCGTGGATTATTTCAAGCTGACACAATATCCACTGAAGCTTTGAAATACCACTCTAAATTATATTCCCGGACGTAACATTCGAATAAAAATGGCGGTAATATTGTTCGGTAGTGGCGGAGGGACGCGGTGGGGGTATTTCTCTGTCGATAACAGGTTGATGATGATTTCCGGTGAATATCAGGATCGGAATAAAACATTCATATTGATCAGCTACAGCACCCGAAGTCTCCTGTACATATTGCCTGGCACGTTAAAAAACAAAAACGCAACAGGTGGATTCCGATATAAGATGTAGAGAGATAGAAATTGCAGCGGCGGATCCAGGATTTTCAGAAAGGGGGGGGGCGTGCTGCACCAAGTCGGGAGTGCGAAGCCCGACCCATGATTTTTGAGTGGACAAAAATGCTCACAAGGACTAATTTCTTACTAGTACTGTAAATCACGATTTCCAACCTAAACTGTTTTTGCTCTCCTTTCCCGCGAGAATATATGGAGCTAAAAATTGTTCGCCACCGCAAACATAGAGGGGGCGTGCGCCGGGTGCGCCCCCTTTGTATCCGCGCCTGAATTGGGTTTAACGTCCACGCGACGGGACTAAAACAAAGTTAAATTTAATTTCAGTAATTAGCTGGCCCCTCTTCAGCCCCAGTGACATAGTTGATTTTCATTTTCGTTTGCTTTGTTTAGTTCACATATCTGCTCTTTAATAGATGATATAAACATGATTTTCGCTTTGTCTCCGCCCAAGCAGGTAATACCCTTTGCTCCAAAGTGTGCCCCCCCCCCCCCCACCTCGACAAAATCCTGGATCCGCGCCTGCAACCCCTCGAAAGGTTATTAGTGTAATATGACTGGACCGTTCACACACCTGAATCCGCCACCGATGTTCAGCTAAACGTAAAATAATATTGAATTGATGATATCGAGAGGCACGTGAAGTAGAAAATGGCGAGTCGTCTAATAGGTAAAGACTGATTATCCTATACAAGTCTATCGTGTGACACTTTTATAATGAATTAATTATTGACGTGCATGATATGAAAGCAACGTTATGTAATTAATACAAAAGCATGAAATATGATTTATAGATGATTGAATATCGGGTAATCGGTTTTTGTCGTGTGCGGGAGTCGTCATCACAATACTCGACATTTTGTTGGCTTCAGATCGAAAGCAGTCAAATAAAATAGGGTGTAACCTGGGGAGAGAGAGAGAAGAGAGAGAGGGAGAGAGAGAAGGAGAGAGAGATGGGGAATGGGGTTAAACGTGGAGAGAGAGAGAGAGAGAGAGAGAAATGGGGTTTAACGTCCACTCAACACAAACTAGGTCATTTCGGGACTAACATATGGTTTAATTTTATTTCAATAATTCGCTTGCACGTAGGGGTCTTTAGCAATGGGAGGAAACCGGAGTGCCTGGAGGAAACCCACGAGGTTGAGAAGGCGCCCCTATCTCCATGCCACATACGTTCACACCAGGCATCGAAACCACAGCCGCAAGCCAGAGTTCGAAGCGCGGCACTCTAGACCACTAGGCCACCCCCCACTCTAGACCACTAGGCCACCCCCACTCTAGACCACTAGGCCATCCCACCCCCCCCCCCCCCAGAGAGAGAGAGAGAGAGGGGTTTAACGTTCACTCGGCACAAACTAGTTTATTTCGGGATTAACACATGGATCTATTTGATTTCAATAAATCGCTTATGCGGAGGGGTCTCTAACTGTGGGTGAAAAAAAAACACGACAGGGGACCCTATTTCTTATCGGGTAGAACCGATGAATCGAAACCACGCCAGTTGACTCATTGACAGACCTCTTGATACAAGTCACACGCGCTAACCACTCGGTCATCCAGCCACCCGGGCTTTTAAGCCCTTTTGTTCTGCCCAGACTGGAATAATGGAATCGGGTATATGACATACAGTGTAATATGGAGGGGGGAGGGGGGCTACGGCCTACTGTTATTATATCGAATTCCAACTGCCAAGGGATATTTTACGTTAACCAATGTAAAAGGCGTTTTATAGCTGAGGCGCTGGAGGTGCCAGCCTCCTCGCGAAAAAAATCAAAGAAATTGGAAAAGTAAAACCGGAGAAAAATGCTAAAACCGATGAGAAAATGAAGATGTACTCTAGTTAGGGGGCCCTAAAGGCAGACAAAAAGGGCCCCAATTCAGACAAAAGGGCCCCGAGTCCGAGTCAATCGTGTCTATACACTGTTACTGTCTAATCCATTACTGAATGAGAATGCAGTCATTGAATGGACATAAAAATCATCAATCAAGACGCCCCCCCCCCCCCCCACGAAAGAGGGCCCTCAAAATAGTGTAGCCTCCGCCATGATAAACCTTAAAACGGCCCTGACCACTGTGTACAAGAGACGACGGGTTTTCGTTCCATCCTTATCACGCCCTCCGTCCTGCATCACTGGCAGTTGGAGTTCGATATAAGAGTATAGGCCGCAGCGTCACTACTTTCTGGGCAAAATTTCCATAATGGTACACTGTATGACATATACTCGTCTTCGATAGCCCAGTGAGAGCAGAACTGTAGGACGTTAAACCTCGTTTTATTTCACTCTAACCAGTCAACCCCCATCTGGATCGAAATTAACGTATGTGACCTGAAACAGCAGCCTTGAAGGGACTTATGGGGCTACTTACCTAACATTTTAACTACGGCCTTTCTGGCCCTGGAAGCCGCAGTTTTACCCACCAGGGCGTTGTTAACACTCGCCGTTATGATTTCCTTCTGACGTAATTTTACTCCAATCAAAACGTACATGACTGTTATTATCGTCATCGGTATGACGAAAAATACAAATGTCGACACTTGAAACATATACGTCATCTTCTGGATCCATTCGTATGGAATATTACACAATAACGAATCACTGATTGGTTTCCCGTTCCTAGGGTCCGTAACAAAATGATAAATCCTAGTGTGAATAGGGTAAGGTAACGCACAAGTTCCCGCCAGAATCCAGATGAACACAATCACCTTGACAGCACGTGATAAAATGGATATTTTCTGTCCTCTCATTGGATGAACTATTGCTACGTAACGTTCACAGGTGAAGGCTGTTATTGTCATGATTGACGCATACGCTGTCATCTCCATTAAATACGATTTGAAAATACAAAATGGTTCCCCAAACGGCCACGGATACGCTTTCCATATTGTATACAGTTCCGGCGGAAGTGCTGAAAAATAAAGAGAAGAGAAATATAGTTTGATTATTTTATATAAATTTTAATAATGGTCGGAAAAAACTTCAATTGCTTTTACAAACCTGTATGTCAAGTTCTGATGGGTGTCGTACACGAGGCAGAACGTGCACGACTTTCACAACAACCCAGTTGTGACTAAGCTGAAATGTGAAATAGAATAGGGCTGTTTAAAGAATATCTGTGGTTCAATCTGATTAAAACACAGATTCTATTTCGTTTTGTTTTTTATAGTTCAAAATTTCATTTTTCTTGTCTTCACAACATTAGGATCTGGAAGAGTTGTTATACAAGCCACTCTCTGGTTAATAGTGAGGATAAGCCAATGAAACTGTCTGTTACGGCAAGCTTTAGGCGTGGTTTGCACGGAACTGTTATCATCAATGCTTAATTGATTAATCAAATATCTGACGTTATAGGGTCACATGTCATCTTTAACGGACTGCGTGAGATATAATATGGAACAGACACACGTAGCCTAGAATGTATGCCTACCCGAATGGAAACACGTGACTTACAGCGGACTGCGTGAGACCTAATATGGTAGGCTTACATTTTCATTTTTATTGTTCGTTTACATTTTCGTTTCATTTCTACAGCACGAATAGAGTTGGTAAATGACAAATGACAGATCCAGTTGTTTTCACATGAAAAAACCAAACAAACAAACGAAACAAAACATTTATTTACTGGGTAATTTGCAAGTTGTATATCACCATTAATTTTATATCACCCGAGTCATCATTGACATTAGCGTCATAACTTGTTATTTGCAAAATAACACAGAGCTAAGAAGAGAAAAAAAACCAACAAACCAATATCAAACTTCCAAAACATTATCAAAATTCTCAAAATCTATTATTCGGAACTGAAAACAGAAACATTTCTGAAGAAATTTTTTCTTCAGTACATAACTTTATCGAGATCTCCAAACGATTTTGAAAATTCCGTATGAATTCGAATGAAATTTAAACATTTTGATTGTGGTTTGTACATATCGTGTATATAGTGTATATAGCCATCTTATAATTGAATTGTTACTCTACTTTACTTAACCTTCCCTTTAACTGAATATATATTTTTCTTTGTACTTTTATGGATAGGGGGTCAATAGGCTTCTGCCTGTTCTCCAATCCAGTTTCTGTGAATAAATATTGTTTAAAAAAACCCAAAAAAACTCTTTCAGAAATGAAATGAAGTACGCCATACAGTGTGCTGTGAAAGAAATTTTGCCCGGACATTGGCACTATGGCCTAAACTTATATCGAATTGCAACTGCCAAGGGATCGTTTACGTGCACGCTAATGTATACACGGGACCTCTTGTTTTCGTCCTATCCGAACGATTAGACAGTTGTCCTTGTCAGGCCCTCCGTCCTTCATCACTGATAATGGTTTACCCTTGTCAGTGTTGCAGAATAAAGGGCCTGACAAGGACGACTCTTTCGGTATATATCCTGGGATGAACATTAATTAAAAAGGCGAAACAAACTTAAAGGGCGATTGAGAGTATCCACCTTAATGTCATTATCCTGTCCTAATTGCGCTTCGACCTCTAGCTGGCCGGTCACCTCTGGCTTGCGGCTGTGGTTTCGAGCCCTGGTGTGAGCGTATGTGACATGGAGATAGGGGCGCCTTCTTAACCTCGTGGGTTTCCTCTGGGCACTCCGGTTTCCTCCCACTGCTAAAGACCCCTACGCGAAAGCGAATTATTGAAATAAAATGAAACCATATGTTAGTCCCAAAATGACCTAGTTTGTGTCGATTGGACGTTAAACCCCATCTCTCTCTCTCTCTCCTCTCTCTCTCTCTCTCTCTCTCCCTCTCTCTCTCCTGTCCTAATTATAGAAAACCCCAAAAATCGAACCGCTTTGTGCAATCCACTCCCTGGAAACCAAAAATAAAAATTAGAGTGATTGACGCCAGAAGAAATGAAATGAAATGGGGTTTAACGTTTAGCTGTTCTGGTCCGACTAATAAGGCTAATAAGGACGGCATGACACTTGCACGACTTTTGGCCACGATTTTGTCTTGCCCATCAGTGTCCACATAGACACGAACTGGCACGACGAGTTCACGCATAGTTTGCGCATTGTTTACGCACTTCCTGTATTGGCACGACGAGTTTGCGCAAATCTGACGGTGTCGTGCCGACTCGAGTCGTGCCAATGCGTGCAATGGAATCGTGCAAATGTCAGCTTTGCTTTATAAAGACGACATGACGCCAACAAGCTCATTCTATCCCCATCATTAGCCAAGTCGGAGAAGAAATTTTCTTTTTCAAAACCATCTTTGGTAATTTTGTGTTTTGAAGAATTCACATCATCCCACGCTCTTTTATAAACCAAACCTAATAAGTCAAATCTGTTTCCATGGAAACATAAAAAAATATTGTGAGAAATGCTCCTGGAACAAAATAATGATACATGGACGGACTGAACCCATTTCAATGTGGTTCCCTTGGTGCAAAATAATTATTACTTTTTTCCAAAAGTGGTTGTACGCAAGCCATCAAGACAATAAGTACGACCGTACTGGGTTCATGTTAGATAAACGACTGCGGTGGCTAAGTTGGTAAGACAAGGCGCGCTATCCTGAAGGTCGCGTGTTCGATCTGAGCATTGTCCGACAAAGTTCATCGGGATTTTCCGTGGTGTAGGACAGACGGCCTGACAATGCCAACTGTCTAGTCCTTCGGATGGTACGTAAAACCAAGGACGCGTATCTACATTAGCGTGCAAGTAAAAAAAACCCTTGGCAGTTGGAATTCGATATAAGATTAGGCCGGGGCTAAACTTCCGTCATAGCACACTATATGGCGTGTATGCCCGTCTTCATTAGCCCAGTCGGAGCAGATGAGTAGGACGTTAAACCCCATTTCATTTCCCTACTGAGATAAAATATCGAAGACAAATTCTTCCCACCACGCACAATTTCGCTAGACATGCAATACTAATTAATAAAAATAACACATTGTTACAAGTTTATTTTCTTTCAACACAAATTTTGTCGGCTATAAACAATTAAAATGTGCTGTGAAAATAATGATTCACCTTTTAGAAAATACTAAAAAATACCTTTGATTTTTGATGCATTTGTTTTAATTGTTGTTGGTTTTTTTAAGTCTGGGAAAATTTTTTGTTTGGGTGGTCTCTTTAAACACGCGCAGTTGTAGATAATGGTTTGTTTTGTTCCATAAATTTAATTGATGAGCACGGGCTATGTTTTTAATTTGTTTATCTGTTGTTCAGATTTTAGCACAAATTGTTTTATGACAAAAACTGGATCTGGAGGATGGAATAGCTTGGTGCAAGATCTTAACTGTGTGCAGGATGCCCCTCCCTCTCTTTGTAGACGCAAGACAAATTGCAGCTCTTTCCCTGTAACGGAAATAAAATTAAAGAAAAATTGCATCTCTCACGTGCGAGCTGTATCATAAGGCGGACCCGTAGCCACTGGAGGCAATGGGGTGGGGGCCTATCCCCCCCCCCCCCAAAAAAAAATAAAATAGAATTAGCACCCCCCCAAAAAAAAAATTAAAAAATTCGCTAACCATAATGATTTCTTAGGAGCGTCCTAGCCGGCCACATCATCAGCCCCTCCAAAAAATTCCATAGCCCCCCCCCCCTCCAATTTTATGAGCTGGCTACGGGCCCGTTATAAGGTCTATCATTGAGTCAGCTGGCGTGGTTTTGATTCCCTGGTTGTACGTGACAAGGAGTAGGGTCACCTGTCCAACCTCATGGGCTTTCTCCGGATCCCTCCTTGTTCTCCCGCTGCTAAAGATCCCTACACGCAAAGTTGAAATAAAATTGAACCATATGTTAGTTCCGAAATAACCCAGAGTCTCTCTCTCTCTCTCTCTCTCCCTCTGTGTGTGTGTGTGTCTCTCTCTCTCTCTCTCTCTCTCTCTCTGTGTTTGTCTGTCTGTCTGTCTGTCTCTCTCTCCCCCTCCCTCTCTCTCTTATAAAAGATGTAAACGAATTAGACTCGCACAACATAAGAGCATACTTAGGTATGGCCCCCTCCTCTCTCTCTCTCTCTCTACTTCTCTCTCTCTAACACACTCTTATAAAAGATGTAAACGAATTAGACTCGCACAACATAAGAGCATACTAATGCGTAGGTATGGCGGCCAATTAAGAAAGAGACCAGGGGCCTATTTCACGAAATTTTAACAAAGATAAGATCCCAATTTTAGTAATTTGATTGGATAATATTAGATTGATTTTAGTGCTTAGCCAATCAAAATTTCGTGAAACAGGGCCATTTTTTTACAGTTGATAGTTCTCTATCTACAGAGTGATGACTTGCTGTTGTATTTCAGTAGCTTATAGAGACTGATTTAATTAATCGCTACGTCTGCCCCGTTCAGAATTCTGAATCAGTGCACTATTTTAGTTTGCTCAATTATTCAAACTATAATTGGCAATATGGCGGCACGATGGAGACGGTTTTAGGGGGATAAATTAATTACTTCACTTCATTAAATAACAATAAAGAGACCTCGTGTTGGATTAAATAAAATGGGGGTTTAACGTCCTACTCGTCTGCTTATATGCTGGGCCAATGAAGACGGGCATACATAATGCAGTGTGCTATAATGGAAATTTTGCCCGGGCTACTCTTATATCAAATTCCAAATGCCAAGGTATTTTTACGTGCACTCCAATGTGTACCCTACTTAGATTGTACCGGAATCTGCCGAGTGCAAACTGTATATATGTGTGATGTGTTAACTATGTATACACACCCCTTTGTTGTTTTGTTTTTCGGGGGTTGGTCATTTCGGGACTAACACGTGGTTGAATTTTATTTCAATAAATCGCTTGCGCATAGGGTCTGTAGCAGTGGGAGGAAACCGGAGGACCCGGAGAAAAACCACGAGGTTGGACAGGCCACTTTACTCCTTGTCACGCACAACCGAGGAATCGGAACCACGTCATTTGATTAATTAGAAATGACAGACCTAATGATACAGCGCGCACATTTTAACCATTCGCCCCCCCCCCCCTTTAGGGAAAATGGAAATGAAATGAAATGGAATGGGGTTTAACGTCCTACTCTTTTGCACCTAACCTGGGCTAATGGAAGACGGGCATACGCCATACAGTGTGCTATGAGGGCAATTTTGCCCGGGCAGCGGCGTACTCTTATATCGAATTCCAGCTACCGAGGGATCTTTTACGTGCACTCCAATGTGTACACGGGACTCGGTTTTTCGTCCAATCCTAACGACTAGTCAGCTGTCCTTGACAGGTCCCCCTTCTGCATCACTGACAAGGGGAAATCACGCCGGAAAATCGAGATGAACTTTCTCGGCCAATGCAGGGATCGAACACCCGACCTCCAGGCTAGCGAACCACCGCCTTATCCACTTAGCCACAAAGAGCCCCAAGGGAAAATGAAGACGAGCATTCGCCATGCAGTTTTCTATGGGTTAAAGTCAGTTTCACTACTCCATTTAGAAGAATGAATTGGGTTAACTTCCTACGTTTCTGCATCCACCGGGATAATGAACGACCAGACGTTTTTTTTTTTATGCCAGGTTCGCTCCACACCAATGGAAAGGGGGAGACCAGTCTGGAATATCGAAGTTTTCTGTCTTTTCACGATTAGATCTATTTGATAAGGCCAACTTCAAGTTAGATCAAAAGTCAGGAGACGTGAACCTGGCTAGCGCTAACCCCAACAACTAATCCTAACCTACGATCAGGCGCGGATCCATGGCAAGGCCCAGGAGGCCGTGGCTTCCCAGTCAGCCCCAGTGTGACGTAGTTGATTTTCGTTTTCGTTTGCTTTGTTGCTGTTGTGGTTCACATATCTGCTCTTTAATAGATGTTATAAACAAGATTTTCGCATTATCTCTGCTGGGGACTACACCAAACCTGATTATTACCCTTTGCTCCAATGTATGGAGCCTCCCTCGACAAAATCCTGGATCCGGGCATGACGACCTTGCCAACAATCACGAAATGGAACTAAACAACTCTTAATAGAAGCTGGACACTGCATATGCTTTCTTTTACCGTTGGATTATATTATTCGCATATTGTTTATATTTTATTTCTAAAATGAACAAGTAAAGCCTTATAATATAATTTAATTGGTCCAAGTTGTCCTTTTGGTTGGTTCGAGTAGCAAAGTAGGAAATATTGGTCCAGGTGCTCTTACAATATAAATTAATTCGTCCGAGTTGTCTGTTGATTGGCCCGAATGGTCTCTGTTTTTGACCGACTGGTCTTTTGTTTGGTCCGAGTGTTCTTGGTCCGAGTGGTATTTAGTCCGAGTGGTCTGGATACCTCATAACCTAATTTACATCTCAACGACCTTAACGAAAATTGAATTATTATTATAAATCTGAACGGTTGTCGTAAATAACGGGAGCAGACGACAGTTTGACTAACAGACGACAATGATTAAAAGGCGGGAGATTGGTAGAATTCTCTAGTGGCGTGATATCTTCGTGTTGTTGTTCTTAGATTCGATCAAATTAGCACAAGAAACGCATTAATGGGATGACATATCAACCAAGAATTGACACTTTCTTCATCAAGTCGTATCTTCATTTTGCGTGGAGTATACGTTGTGTAGACATTACTGAATAAGAACGGGGGGGGGGTGCCGGTTTACCAAATGGTCTTATAAGGTCTGCCATTAATTTAAGTGATTCTAATCTCTCTCTCTCTCTCTCTCTCTCTCTCTATCTCTCTCTCTCTCTCTCTCTCTCTCTCACTCGCTCGCGCGCTCTCTCTCTTACTCTAGCCCCCCTCTCTCTCTCTCTCGTTTTTCTTGGAAATGTTACGAAATGGCACTTACCGTCGACCAGGGGCTAAGTGGGAGAGGGTTACAATGACAAGCTTTGCGTCATGGTATTGAGTTTTTGCGCCCCTCGCAAATAGCAATTATCACGTGGTTTCAATGTGGTTTTCCACACATAATCACCATAATGCTCAAATAGTGTCAAAATATACCGTGGGTCAGATATACTACAAATATTGCTCGATGGCACTGGGAGGGACTCCTTCCTCCCCTCCCCACCCCCTCCCCCGAACATACATATAAATACATATTGTTTTTTTGAGGCCTGAACGGGATCTTATACTGGTATAGTCGTTCGGATTGGACGTAAAACGGAAGTCCTACGTACACATTGACGCGAATGAAAAAGATACCTTGGCAGTTGTGATTCCATTTAACCTTTCCGGGCTAAATTTCCCTCACAACAAACTGTATGGCGTATGCTCGTCTTCTTTAGCCCAGTATAGAAGCAGAAGCGTAGGACGTTAAACTCCGTTTCATTAACTTTCATATTTGAATCGAGCTCAAAGTTTATATTATGTAAAATTTATTTGCCTGAGAGCACCTTGAATTTAAAAGAAACGGGTAATTATCCGGATATACCAAGACCTAATACGTGAAACACTAAAAGAAGATCTATAATGATGAAAGAGTGATAGTACATCATTAGACTGTCTACCATTCTTTTAATATCATTGTTAAAGTACAAGCACAGAATGACATAAATGGCATGCCAACAATTATCTCAAACAACCAGCTTAGTGGCAGAGAGGGAGATAGAGAGAGAGAGAGAGAGAGAGAGAGAGAGAGAGAGAGAGGATGATATTAATTGATAGACTTTTCTAATTTCAGTCCACCGTCAGATAATGAGCCACTTAAAATATGATTGTGCTGTAATTTAAATTCCCCTACAGTAATTGAAGAATTTTTAAAAATGTGGCAATGGTTTTAGATTTTAGTGCAGCGATTTGATGTAGTGCCTGTCATCTGTGGCAAATGTTAAGATCGTCTCAATGACTGGCTTGTAAATGTTAAGTACAGCTACGTGACGAGGGAGTATCGACTTAGCGTAAAAGATCTTCTGCTTGCCAGAGTTTTATTATGGTTTAAAGGTATTAGTAGATGCTAAAACAGAATCAGTTCCATAGTTGAAAACATTGACATACGTGGTTGCAGGTTATTGTTTCGTTTAAAGTGTAGGCGTGTGGGGTCACATGTGATATGTTTCAAGCGAGGTGTGCGGGGTTACATGTCATTCGTTTAAAACAAAAGTGTACGGCGTCACATGTGATTAGTTTTAAAAAATAGGTGTGCAGGATCAATGTGATTCGTTTAAAGCGTATGTGTGCGATGTCACATGTGATTCGTTTAAAGCGTATGTGTGCGATGTCACATGTGATTCGTTTAAAGCGTATGTGTGCAATGTAACATGTGATTCGTTTAAAATGTATGAGTGGGGTTACATGTGATTCGTTTAAAGTGTAGGCGTTTGGTTCGCTTGAAGCGTGTGTGTGATTGGTTTAAAACGAAGGTGTACGGTGTCACATGTTATTCGTTTAAAAGGAAGGTGTTTAGAGTCACATGTGATTCGTTTAAAGCGTAAGTATCCTGGTCACGGTAGCAATGCCATTCGAGTCTGAGCTATTCTCCAAACAGCCTTAACTTAGTTCAAAAATTTGATTTAAATTTCAACATATTCCCTTTTCATTATCTATTTTTTAAACTATTATAGCCACGGTGGCTAAGTGGGTAAGAAGCTAATTCGCTAGCCTCGGGGTTGCGTGTTCTATTCCGGCATTAGCATGCATGTAAAAGGTTCCTTGGCAGTAGAATTCGATATAAGTGTATGCCGTAGCACAGCTGCCCCCTCATAGCACACTGTATGGTCTATGCTCGTCTTTATTTCCAGTCAGAGAAGAACAGTAGGACGTTAAACCCCATTTCATTTATCCGAATCTTACATAACTATTCTTTATTATACTTATACGAGATTGCACTTAATCCTGATGTCAAACCAACTCGTGATGTCTCCACTTTTATTATAAATACCCTTACACAACAATATGAAACATTCAACCATTCAACCATGTGGTATTTTAGGACCTCTTTTGTCCTTTGTTGCATTCCTCGCTTTCAATAAAGCCTCACATACAATAAAACCTGGCACGTTCTTACACGGTAGTTAATTTTCTTAAATAATGGTTCCTGATACTTCTTTATAAGAGCTGTTCAGACGGCTCCAGCAGATCAATTGTTTATATGTATATATCTATGTACACGGAACGCGCCAATTTGGAACCAGCCCGGCTTAACACTTGACAATAACAAAGAGTAACTATTTTTAAAAAGCACCAAGAATGAGAGCTGGAAGCGAGATTTCTAGGATTTTCAACATCGCCTATACTCGATATTATTTAATGAACTTAAAGAAACAAAAGCTGGGGACTTGAATAAAGAGGATTGGATTTTGTCGTTACAATATCAGCCCACTGAACATGGCATTTTAAATCCGGAGGTAAAAACCCTAAACAAAATGAGTGGTCTAAGTAGCATATTAACCAGTTTATAAAATAAACTCGAAGCTGAGGAGTAGGTTAACGTCCTCAAGTCTCCTATCCAATTACAGACATGTCCGCTTCACTACAATAACACGTGACTACTGCAGGGCTTCATAGATAAATCTATTTGTTAAGGTCAGTTGAATTATCGTCAAGGTCAATGAGATGTAAATAAGGTTATTAGGGCACGTGTGTGTGTGTGTGTGTGTGTGCGTGAGAGAGAGAGAGAGAGAGAGAGAGCTGAGGTTTAACGTCCACTCGACACAAACTAGGTCATTTCGGCACTAACATATGGTTTTTAAATTTTATTTCAATAATTCGCTTGCGCGTAAGGGTTTTTAACGGTGAGAGGAAACCGGAGTGCCCGGAGGAAACCCACGAGGTTGAGGAGGCGCCCCTAACTCCATGCCACATACGCTCACACCAGGGCTCGAAACCACAGCCGCAAGCCAGATGTGATCGACCAGCTAGACCACTAGGCCATCCCAATCCCCCATTGGGGCGCGTAAATAGGGTGTTAGTCCACTGGTGTGGTTTCAATTCTCCGGTAGTGCGTGACAAGGAGTAAGGTCGCCTGTCCATAGCCGTGGGTTTCTCCGGGTCATTCGGTTTCCTCCCATACACACACTTTTAAAGACTCATATTGATATAAAATGTTAGTCCCGAAATGACCTAGTTTGTGTTGAATGGACGCCCCCCCCCCCCGCCGTCTCCCTTTCTATTTTATTTTCATCTATCCATAAAGAAAAAAAGATATTCTAGACATTAAAAGATTGATAACCTCTCGATGTCTTCTGTAACGTTTCCTGTCTTCTTTTGATCTTAGATCATGTACGATTACAATACAGCACTAAGACCTAGGAGACTGATAATCCCTTCCGGTGTGAGCGGTACATATTCTCATTTCCTATGTTCGGTTGATGATTAATTTTTAGACGGAGTCGGGGACATAAAGATACATCATCTCTGTCTTGCACTTATCAGCATTAAAGATTCGCTAGGCCGTTACAATCACTGATAAAGACGACGTCGACGCGACTTAATGAACCACAAATATTAACTTTTTTTTCTTCCGACAAATTAAATCAGAAATATAGATAAAGACATTTGAACTATTTGTAGGTAAAAATCATGTACTATTTAGTGTAAATGGATGTTAAAATGAGTAAAAGGCACCATTCGGCCCGAACTAGTAACATCTTATATAAGCAATGCACGCGCCATTGAGAAAATGATTGATGCCACGTGATGTGACGTCATGTGTTGAAGGCAGTCATCTTTTACAGAGATATTAGAAGACTTTCGCAATCCTCCGTAAAACAGATTGTCTTTGTCTCTGTATTTTGAAGGGAGATTAATGGCCGAATGTTTCAACGTGTACGTTGTGGTGTGGTGTGGGTTATCCGTTTGTGCGTGACAAGGAGTCGAGTCGTCCTTCCAATCTCGTCGATTTTACTAGTGATTGGCTGAAATAAAATTGAACCATATGTTTTTCCCGAAATGACCTAGTTTGTGTCGAGTGGACGTTAAACGCCAACTCTTTCTCGGCCCCGTCTTAAAATTCTTACATTGTTTTTAAACAGTATTTATCCACAGGATTTGAAAAGGCAGAATTCTATTGACACTTGCCCCCCCCCCATTGCAGTAAATTGTTTGTTTTGATTTTACCAATACACATGTTTAACACAAGGTACAATTTTATGGATACACAATTACTGAGTTTGATACTAAGCGACGTTTCGACGAGGATGCTCTTGTCTTTATCAGGCTAGCCTTGATCGCCATTACTAACGTTGTTACGTTCATAAACGATAATCTTTCTCAAAATGTATTCAAATAGTAAGTGCAGGAGGACCGCACTACACGCAAAACAAAAATCTACAAGACAAACCTGCGGACAACACAGAACACAGACTTTGCAAAAATAAACAAATATCAAATCAAGTAAATGGATCCGGGGTCCAGTCGTAAGCTTTCAAATTCACTAAATACCGTAGGTTAGCGATGACATCGAGAGTTAATTAATGTCTAATTAATACTTTAGAGAACATTACATGCCTAAAGCAAGACCTGCAATAGCCAGATTTATCTCTTGCGTGGTTAACATAATTGTGTCACACGCGACCTATTATGGAACTGTGGGTTTGGCGTGTCGCCGTTTCTATATCTGACTGGTAGGTCGCCTCTGGCCCCCAGTCGTGATGGCGTGGGTTTATCCCGCAGCTCGCGTTTCCTCCTACAAGAAAAGCTCATGAAAAAAGCACTTAAAAATACTTAAATAAGACCAATTGTCTACGATTGTGGCTTTGTAGGGGGCACCTTCTCAACCTCGTATCCCGGTTTCCTCCCACAGGAAAGACCTGAACATCCTGTTTGCGATGTCATCACCGATGAAAGCGGACGTTAAAGCTGATGAACAAAAACGATCACAGATTTGACCGCCCAGCGACGATCACGCCTCTTCGTTAGTGTCGTATCTCAATTTAACTAAACATGGTCGTTTATATCTTGGTCTGCGGCAGTTCCTGTTTTTCTATCCGTTGCTGGTCCTCGCTGTTATTAGTCTGTTCTTGATACGAGTCTGATGATAATTATCGAGAGAGGTGACGGCGGATAAATCAGACTATCAAAGGCCATTTTTAAAAAATTCAATACAAGTCTTTTTAAATTGAAACATAATTAATGAAAAACTGTAAACTTTCCCTTTTACTTTTAAATATGGGGGTTTGAATGGCCGAGTGACTAGCGCGTGCGCGTAGTATCTTAAGGTATGTCAATGAATCAACTGGCGTGGTTTCGAGTCCGCGGTTGTACGTCACAAGGAGTGGGGTCGTCTGTCCAACTTCGTGGGATTTCCCCGATCCTCCGGTTTTCTCCCACTGCTAAAGACCCTACGCGCAAGCGCATTATTGACAAAATGAAACTAAACCAAGTCTAATGGGTTGAAAATGCTACGCGAATCAACGCTTGTAGATGTATAGGTGTTTTCTGTCAAATTTTTGTCCCCAACAGGCAAGAAGACGTTTTATTCTTTATTAAAGTTATTGATAGTCATATTATGGAGGCTGGAACTCGCGTGAACTACAATATTGTGGAAGTCAGATGCCGTGTGAATTACAATTTTATGGAAGTTGGATCTCTAAAATAGAGAAAAATGGGGTTTAACGTCTACTCGACACAAACTAGGTCATTTCGGGACTAACATAGGGCTAAACTTTATCAAACCAACTAGGTTGGACAGGCGACCCTACTCCGGAGTTTCGAAATCATGCCAGTTGGCTCAATGACAGGCTTTATGATACAGCGTGCACGTGCAAACCATCCCCCCCCCCCTTAAACGGAAATGATCAAAGCAAGTCAGAGCTATCTATATTCTTCGCGACAATCTTTGATGGGCCTCTCAATCTGCAGATGATAATTTGACTTTCTTGGTAATTAGGCAGTCAGCAAAATAGCGAAAGTAGAGCAAAACCTTGAACAATGAGGTGGAGGAAGCGGGTGCTCCATTTGTAAGACACTCTCGGCAATTCTCTACAGATTTCGGAACCTACATCTAGTCTCGGCTTTATGACAGTAAGTGATATGTACCTACGCCCATACATTTGCGATGCGGCTACCGGTTTACTTTAACAGAAAAACTTGACGCTATTACAAACAAACAAGACACCATTGGCGCAGCCATGTTTCATCCGGGACCTTTAAAGTAGTTCCAAGACACCATGGGTGCAGCCATGTTTCATCCGGGACCTTTAAAGTAGCTCCAATATGGCGGAGAGTGTTGTAAGACACTGCTAAATAGAGATACTCCAAAACTTGAACTGGAATGTGACAATGACATGATATAGACGAAAAAGGCCCAACGTCGAATTCTAGACACTCCATTAGTTGTTAGTCTTCAAAACAAAGATACTTCCAACCTAGAAAGGCTAAACCCCGAACTTTGATGTGACAATGCCCTAGGAAAAACAGATACGCCGGTTGTAAGAGACTACAAAATAAAGATACTCCATATCCTAATGGATCAAACTTTGAAATCGGATGTGACAATGACATCCAGACACTCCACCATCATTAGTCGTGTTTATCACGTTGTTTGAGCGTTCGTTCCTCGGGGTGTTTAGCAATTATTGGTTGCGTCGACCAGACAGCCATTGTTATAGTTTTACTATTGTTGTTCATTAAGAAAACCAACCTAGTTCCGTCTTTGTTAAAAGTACATGTAGCCACATATGGCAGCAAATAAGTAACCCCTCCTCCTTCCCTTCGCATCGGTCTGACAAGGACAGCTGTCTAGTCGTTTGGATTGGACGTGTACACATTGATATGCACGTAAAAGATACTTTGGCAGTTGAAATTCGAAATAAGAGTAGACTGTAGCATACCCGTCTTCGTTAGCCCAGTTTAGGAGCAGTGAGGGAAATTGTACCGGGACAGCACTGCTGCGATCTTTCGAATTCCAACAGACAAGGGTTCTTTAACGTGCACGTTGGACGTCACATCCGAACGATTACTGGGAAACAGAGAACCTAGAATGGCTTTAAAATGTGAAATGGCGAGAGAGATGAGATCCAATTACTTTCCATTTCCTTTTTATAAATCTTGTTTGACAGTCGTGGATTATTGAACATGTTAACTTGCTGCATTCTGAGCGAGATGAAATTAAAAGATGAACGTTTGATAGATAGACTGTCATGGTGGTGGATACAATTAGAACCAATTTTGTCCAATATAAAAAAAAACACCCTAAAGACAAGAAGAGGTGATGTAATACTGTCAACTGGTGACAAGGTTAAGTTAGTTGGTTGGTTCTGATGAGAGAGAGGGAGAGAGAGAGGGAGAGAGAGAGGGAGAGAGAGAGAGTGCGGTTCAATTTTCTTTCTATAAATCGCTAGAGCGTAGGTACCTTTAGCAATTTGAGGAAATCGGAGGTTAGACAGGCGACATGCGAGGAATGGAGACAAACCCACCCAATGATAGACCTTATGACCCACAGCGCACGCTTTATCCACTCGGCCCCAAACCCTATTTAGGTGGCCAACACTGATCCCCTGTTACCAAGATTGAGAGGGAGTTTGGTATAATGTCTTTCTTTTCGGTATCTACCACCTCAATGAAAACGAACCCGCGCCATGCAGTGTACTGCGAGGGATCTTTTTCCCCGGACACAAAGGCGTTTTATAGCTGAGGCGCTGGAGGCTGCAGCCTCTTCGCGAAAAAAAAAATTCAAAGAAATTGGAAAAATAAAACGGGAGAAAAATGCTAAAACCGATGAGAAAAATGAAAATGCACCCTAGTTAGGGGGCCCTAAAGGCAGACAAAAGGGCCCCATGTCTGACAAAAGGGCCCCTCTTGCCATCGGGAAAGGGCCCCGAGTCTGAGTCAATCGTTTTCTATGCACGGTTACTGTCGAATCCATTACTGAATGAGAATGCAGTCATTGCATTGGCATAATAATCATCAATCAAGACCCCCCCCCCACCCGCGAAAAAGGGCCCTCAAAATAGTATAGCCTCCGCCTTGATAAACCTTAAAACGCCTCTGCGCCGGACAAGAGGTTTCAGTTTATACAACGTCAAATTCAAACTTCCAATGGTTCTATAATGTGCATATCAACGTGTATGCGGGACCCTGGTGTTAATATCCAAACGGATTGATGCTGTTCCAATCCAGACTCGTCATGTACTAATGACACAGGGAAAGGACGCCGAAATGGGAACCCGGGCTGTTGTAAAGGCTTTTTTTTTCAGAATCAGATGCGCGAAATTAAAACCGTGGATAGACTGCTGTACGAGATAGAACTGTATTACCAGAAGCTGATTATTACGTCATCGACGCCATCTTGGAATTGTGACCTCAAAACCCACCAAACACATTTCGGGTCGATCGTACTTTAATTGGAGGATCCAAGGGATTTTTTAGAAGATCGTCGCCCACCAGCGCAACAAGATTCGTAATTCTTTGATACCATGTTTTTTTCCAAGGATATCGTTAACGAAAAATCGGCACACTTTTAGCTGACGTTCTCTAGTGAGTACATCGACGTCCAAATATAACCCCTCATTCCGCGATAAATGAGATTTTAATTGTTCATATTGTGGAACGATCAAACAAGTCGTGGACATTATTATCTTGTAACTTGGTAAATCAATCGGACATTATCAGCTTGTCACATGGCTAATTATAAACACGGTCTTTAATCACGCAATGTTCCATCAATAAACATAACGACTATATCAGTACATTAATTCAACTACAAACAATTTATTATTCAATAGACTGTATTATTTCTGTTGTTCGCTCATTTAGAAAGTATGGCATATTGACACGACCCGGGACAATCGTGCGGAACTATCAGAGACCACTCGATCACCCCACGCCCCATCCCACCCCACCCCACCCACCCACGTTTCTTCACCACCTTTTCAAGGTTAAATCCACACACGACTTTATTATCTAAAGGGTATTATACATTCAGATTACATTATTATATGGGTTGGGATGGCCTAGATGTCTAGAGTGCCGCGCTTCGACCTCAAGCTGGCCGGTCACCTCTGGCTTGCGGGTGTGGTTTCGAGCCCTGGTGTGAGCGTATGTGGCATGGAGATAGGGGCGCCTTCTCAACCTCGTGGGTTTCCTCCGGGCACTCCGGCACACTGCTAAAGACACCTACGCGGAAGCGAATTATTGAAATAAACTTAAACCGAAATGACCTAGTTTGTGTCGAGTGGACGTTAAACCCCAATTCTCTCTCTCTATGCGTTGTGATTCACTTGTGTCTATTTCTAGGTGCCAAATATTAACGATTTAGCTCCTTTAGCAATCACGAAATTTGTCTAAGGCGAAGACTCATGACGCGTGTCAACGTGCTGTTATTTCGCGTAAAATTGGAATCGGATATGATTGATTTAAACCCTATTGTGGGCGGAGACTATGGAGAGGTCAAATGACTTTTATGAACAGATCCCTCCCCCCTCGCAAATATTCCAACTGCGACAATTTACTTTATCGATGATGCTTGTGACTCTAATGATTTCTCCAATTAAGTAAAAAATAAAACTAGGTGAGTGTAGTTATCCATTATATCTCTTGTAGTACAAATAAATCGATACTCAAATCGATATCAATCTAATTGTAATCGATATCTGATAAGCCCTGTATAAATTGATACAGGAAACTGCTGATATTAGCAATCAGACCTAATCCCTGCCACGAATATGGCGCCAATAGATGGAATGGAATTATATCCAATTACAATAAGACAATACAGTGGCTGTTATTGACAATGGTAAAATAACCAGTGTTTAACGTCCGCTTCCACAAGGGTGATATCGCAGACAAGGTGAAATGAAATGGGGTTTAACGTCCTATTGTTCTGCACCTAATCTGGGCTAATGAAGAGGGACATACGTCATACAGTGTGCTATGAGGGAAATTTTGCCTGGTCAGCTGTGCTACGGCCTACTTTTATATCATGCACGCCAATGTGTACACGGGACCTCGGTGTTTCATCCCATCCGAACGACTAGACAGCCGTCCTTGTCAGGCCCTCCATCCTGCATCACTGACAAGGAGAAATCACGCCGGAAAATCGAGATGAACATTCTCGGCCAATGCAGGGATCGAACATCCACCTCCAGGTTAGCGAGCCAGCGCCTTACCCACTAAGCCACCGTGATTCCCTGCAGACAAAGTGTCTTATTTGGATTTTCATTATCTTAATGTACGTACTTCCCGTGGAAGGAAACCGGAGAACCCGGAGTAAAGACACGCGGTTGAGAAGGCACGCCAATCTTCAAGGCACGTACATTCCCATTTTAGATCAAAAACATAAGCCAATGCCAGAGGGTAACCGAATCGTTGGAAATATCCCCGAAACGTTGGAAGCACCACTGAAGCGTTGGAAATACCACCGAACCGTTCGAAACATCGCCGAATCGATGGAAATACCACCGAATCGATGGAAATACCACCGAACCGTTGGAAACACAGCTGAGAGAGAGATAGATAGAGAGAGAGAGAGAGAGACAGAGAGAGAGAGACTATGTCATTTCGGGACTAACATATGCTTTAATTTTATTTCAATAATTCGCGCGTTGGGGTCTGTAGCAATGGGAGGAAACCGGAGTACCAGTAGAAAACCCACGAGGTTGGACAGGCGACCCTACTCCTTGCCACGTACAACCGGGTATTCGTAAACACAGCTGAATCATTGGAAATACCACTGCGCCGTTGGAAATCCAAGTCGAGTTTTCGGAAACGCCCTGCCCATTCGGCAAGAAAGTTCCCCGGGTGTCTTCAGCGGCGTGTTTCCCCGTCCTCGGTGGTGCAAGGAAACTTTTACGTGCACGCCAACGTCTTACTTACTGTGCCACTGTGACCCCAGTGAGACACCAAACCACATTTCATTTCGTTTATATTAAAAACCAGATCCGATCCTAAAACAGACACCTAATTTCAATATATAAGATGCTGCCAGACGAGTCGCGTATCTCTCAATTTCCTCTCATTACCGACAAGAAACAGATACAATTTCCTAAATGTCAGCAAACAATCGTTATGTATGACTGGATAACCGAGTTAGGTTAGAGTTACATATCCAGTTATCAGGATACAATAGACGAATTGAAATTTGTTTTATAGTCCTACTGTTTTGCACCGACTGGGCTAATGAAGACAGATGGTGGGTATACGCCATCCTTTTAAACTTACATTGATATGATGTAGTGGGGTCATCTTACAGATCATACAAAGCGCTAAAAGATAAAATTCTGAAATAATTGAAAGGAAGAGTCTAAACGTGTCATGAATCCGCCGTCGGGGAGAGAGAGAGAGAGAGAGAGAGAGAAGGAGAGAGAGAGAGAGAGAGATGTCGAATGTTGCCAATTTTTCGACAAGAAAACGATGGTTACTAAGTAGTGTGCCAGTTAAATTGAATATGAAAGAACTTAATTGACCAGAATCGGTATCGAACACGAGACTTCCAGGTAAGCGATCCAAAGCGTCACTCAATGAGCCACCGCGGCTTACAAAAGGACACGAGTACGAATTTGACAACTGAATTATATTTTTGGAGTCAACGTCCCACTTTTCTGTAGCAACTGGGCCAATGAAGACGGATGACTTCAAGAGCGTATACGATCTATGATCTGGAATCAAGAATGATGTTTCTGTAATGGAGATGATAAATTCCATGTGTCAGCTGACAGTAGACTGATTTATAGTTATACAGATTAGTATCGATTACCAATAATCGATCAATCAATGATAGTTTTAATATTAACTTACACACACACACACACACACACTTTTACAGAGAGAGAGGGAGAGAGAGAGAGAGAGAGAGAGAGAGAGAGAGAGAGAGAGAGAGAGAGAGGGGGTGGAGTGTCACTCGACACATACAAGGAAATTTCGGGACTAAGACGAGGGGTTAAATTTTATTTCAGTAATTCGCTTGCGCGGAGAGACAGAGAGAGGGCAAGAGAGAGAGAGAGAGAGAGAGAGAGAGAGAGAGAGAGAGGGGAGGAAGTTAAACGATGAACGATTGATAAATAGACTGTCATGGTGGCGGATCCAATTAAAACCAATGTTGTTCAATATAAAAAAAAAAAACCAACCCCAAAGACAAGAGAAGGTGACGTACTACACGATTCAGTTAGTTATTTTGCCGCTCGTCGTATCTGTGTCTCTATTGATCCGAACTGAACCGTTTTGAGTCGATATTTCTTTTAGAGATCTAGCTTCCACATTGTATTGCATCATTACTTACAAAGTGAATATGTTGAGTGGGTCTTGTTTGTGGTTTGTATTCTTCTAGGGCGCTGTTTGCTTGTTAAGTGTACCTCGTTTCTCATTGTGAAAGATGGCGAGAAAGAAAGACAGGTAGAGAAATAGAAAGGAGAGGGACAGAGAACCAGACACACAGACTACTCACTAACATAATATGATAATTTGAATTTCAAAAAACCTGATTGTTCATAGAGGTCGGAAGACTAGGTTATGTCAACAGACTACTGACAAAGACAACAGCCGATGGCAAAGTAATCTATATAATTCAAAACCTTGATTCGACCTATCAAGTGACCAAGCCTCTTGAAAGGTAATATTGTATGAACAAAACCTTTATCGAGTGACAACGTCTCTTGGCGAAGTAATATTTCTTGCACGATACCTTGATACAGTCCATCGAGTGACCACGTCTCTTTAAAAGTAATCTAAATAATTCTTTTAAATGCAATATTTCTTGCACAGAACCTTGACACGGCCTAACAAGTGACCACGTCTCTTGAAAAATTAATCTAAATATATTGATTAGTGCCTGTCATCCAACATATTTAGTGGTCTGACCCCTGGCCTTAGCCCACTATAAGTCAACAATTAGATTATGTCACGTATACAACCTCTGCTCTTACTAGACACAAATTCAATATTTCTGTCATCCGGAAATTATCTGGATCAAAGTTAATCTGACCACAGTCAGCTCACTCCAGCCAATGTATCGATCGAGTACTATTACAGCTATGCCCAGTAGCGGATTACCTTAGAAAGGAAATGTCAGTAAAATTAACGTCGGATTTTAATGATAAAAACACCGAATCGCCGGCACGGAACTATTAAATATAACAAGCCTATAGCGAGGCTGAAGTCCTCCGCCCCAAACCAACAATAGAAGACGTTTATTAAAGTATCAATGCGTCAGGCAATCCCTTAAAGCTCCGTTTAGTAGTTTAGTGGTTCCCTCACTTCAATGGTGGTTCCATGTTCGATCGCTGCGTTGGCCGAGAATGTTCATTGAGATTTCCCCTTGTCAGTGAAGCAGTGGTATAGTACCAAGAGCCTGTCAATGAACAACGTAGTCTTTTGGATTGGACGAGGGGGTCACGGTGGCTAAGTGCGTAAGACGTTGGCTCGTTAGTCTGGAGGTCGGGTGTTCGATCTCTGCATTGGCCGAGATTTTTCGGCGTGGTTCCCTCTTGTCAGTGTTGCAGGACGGTGCGCCTGATAAGGACAACTATCTAGTAGTTCGGATGAAACGAAATCCGATGTCCTGTTTACACATTGGTGTGCATGTAAAAGATCCGTTGACAGCTGGAATTCGATATAAGAGTAAGCCGTAGCGCCGCTGCCAGGGTAAAATTTCCCTCATAGCACATTGCATGCGATATGTCCGTCTTCATTAGCCCAGTTCAGAGCAGACAGTAGGACTCTAAACCCAATTTCATTCTAGTTTCCCCCGTCACCGGAAGTGTCGATATAAGTGTAAGCCTTGTATGTCTATTTTCATTATGTCCAGTTGATGAAGACAATCAGGATTTTTAAATCCCAGTCGATTGAATTTCCTTTTCATTTACCAAATTCCACTGAAGTCATTTTTATGGTGAGAACGAGTCCAGTCCACATCGGAGATGAAGGTGCACTGTTCAACAACCTAAGTGGATAATTAGAGGATTTATTCTATTATCAGTCAGGTAGCGAATATATTGAAACAAAACATGAACTAAAATTAGATATATTTTAATGGGTAATCTGACCATCATGGTGGGATCTTTCTATTACCGTAAAATTTAACAATGGTAATTTCATTAATAACGACTGAAATAATATCATATAAAGTCGCTGACTGACAATTTTATCACATGATACTAGGTGTCTAATGGGTTTTCTCGGGGTCCCCCGGTTTCCTCATATTGCTAAAGACCCCTACGCGCAAGCGAATTATTGAAATAAAATTAAACCATATGTTAGTCCCGAAATGACCTAGTTTGTATTGAGTGGACGTTAAACCCCATTTCTCTCCCTCTCTCTCTCTCTCTCTCTCTCTCTCTCTCTCTCCCCTCTCTCTCTATTGTATTTATATGTTTCAGCCTTACTGTTATATTAAATATGAAAGTCTTTTAACGCATTTTTATTCCACCGTTTAAATCTCGGATGTTAAATCTCTCTCTCTTGCTCGGAAAATATCTAATATTTCACGGTTAATATTTCGACACAAAATGTACTCAAATGGATATTTTAACTTTGAATTAAAGATGTATTATGTCCGACTTAGAGAGAGGGCGAATGACTACAAAATAAAAATTGCAAAGGGAATATTTGAAATTTTTTCAAATTACTTTTTCTGAGCGTAAGGGGGGTTTGGAGAATAGCGGAGATTTTATTGTCATTAATTACCGTTGTTAAGAGAGTAAACAAAGTCTTTATCTCTTGCATAATCTATCTTTAAAAGAACAGAATACTAAAAAAATGCTAGATAATCGCTTTGCTTGGATTTAGTCGGTTTAACAAGAGGCCCATCAATCAAAGGATTTTAGCGGGGATATGGGATTGCTGACAAAACCATTTCAATCCATCATATCTCTGTAGATACTAGGGGGATTGGTGGCTAATTGGTTAGTCTGCGCGCGCTGTATTATACGGCCTGTTATTGAGTTAACTGATGTGGTTTCCAATCCCCGTTGTACGTGGCAAGGAGTAGGCTTGCTTGTCCAGCCTCGTGGGTTTTCTCTTGGTACTCCGGTTCCCCCTCTGCTAAAGACCACTAATCTCAAGTGAATTATTGAAATAAAATTAAAACCATATATTTGTTCCGAAATGACCTAGTTTGTGTCGAGTGTCCGTTAAACCCCATCTCTCTCTTTCTTTCTCCCTCTCTCTCTCTCTCTCTCACTCTCTCTCTCTCCCCTCTCTCCCTCTTTCTCCGTAGATACCAAAGGGAATTGAGCCATGATGATTAGACTTATATTTCCTTTACTTGAACGAGATTACAAGGAATTATTTATCCTTTTAGAGATCTTTATCCATTGAGCTACCATATCAGGTTAGTAGGCTGTAGATGTAAACATACTCTTACAGGTACATTATGGGAGATTAGATAAAGAGTTGGCACTCCTCACCATAATAGTTTAAAATTAGATAATGTAAAGGGAATATGCTGACAATTTCAGTCAAATTGATCCACTCTGAACAATGCGAGGGTAGGTCGCGATTAAAGAGTAATATTGCTACAGAAATAAACAATATTTGTCAAAGCTCGTCTGAGTTTAAACAGTGAAAATTTAACTCACAATAAGTAATTAGAAGGCAATTTTCAATATTTCTATATTTGAACTAATATTTTTAACAAGAACGGTCAGCTTTTTATCCAAATCTTACATAATATATCTTTAATTGTGACCAGGAAGTACATTGGCTAGAAGTCGATTAATCGAGCCATTGCGATCTCAGGCCATTACCACATGACTAACCTCTGACCTCTGTAACATAATTACGTGGCAATAGATCATGGTAATGGGAATTTAATTCATGTCGTGATCTAGAGTTATCTCACTTGTATCCCACAGATTTTGATTTTATTATATGTCTAATTAGATATTATCTCGCGATGAGGTTCAGAATTCTTACCGGATTTACTCAGGATTAATAAACTCCACTTCCTCGTCACGGAAGCCTCGAGCGTCAGGTATTGAGCTACTTAATCCTTATACAGCATTACATGCGACCTTGTCAGAGTTATCTCCCGTGGGTTTTTGACAGTGTCAACATGTTACTTACGAAAGCAGAGTGTAAGATGTTGAAATATCTATTCTAATTAATACGGACACGTATACGGATATCCAAAGGACCATATTCGGACAACCAAGCACGTGCAATGATAGTCAGTGTTCTGATTTATTCCCTATTCTAAAGGGAACTTTTGAAATATTAATAAATGAAAGAAAATGAAGTGTAATGAAATCGGGTTTAACGTCCCACATAACGATTGCTAAAATGAAGCAAGAAATGAAATGGAGTGGGGCTTAACATGCCTGCGGTTCTGCATAGTGTGGACTAATTAACCCTTAGAACCCGAAATGCCGCAAAACCGGCTTGAGGTTGTATCGCATATACCCGAAATGTCGGTTTTGCGGCTTGGGGCATGTTCAAGCTCCAATTACGTTGACGTCATAATTAATATGACGTCCTGTAAATCCAGGGAGGGACGTGCAACACCCCATGTAAAGTCAGTGTTCAAAGGGTTAAGGCGAGCATACATCCATCTTTCAGTGTGCTATGAAGCAAATTTCATCCGGTCAGAGGCACTACGGTAAATCCTTATATCGAATTCCAGTTGCTAAGGGATCTTTTACGTGCGTGTACACTAGAAATCGGTTGTTAATTTTATCCGAACAACTAGACAGCTGTCCTTGTTAGTACCCCACCGCGTCCCGCACCTCTGACAGTATATCATCTGTTTCTTTAACGGTGTCTTCCCAGTGCCTTCTCTTTAACGGTGTCTTCCCAGTTCCTTCACTTTAACGCCCCTCCCCCCCCCCCCAAGCACCCTTTTAACGCTCACCTTTCTCTTTAACGGGTTCCTCCCAGCCCCCGGTCCCAAAAGGCTTCTTCCGTTCCCCTTGTCCGTAACGGTTTCTTCACAGACTCACACCCACCTTTTTAACAGTTTCCCTCTCCCCCTCTTCTTTAACGGCTTCTTCCAACCCTCCCACCACCGCCCTATCTCCAGTTCTCTCTCTTTAACGGTTATTCCTAACCCCGCCTGTTATCGCGTTCATTGGTTTGTAGATGGCAAAATGAAACGGGCTCTCTCTTGTGCACTTCTTCGCAATGACGTACTTCGTATTAAGTGGTCTGCTCCCCTTTAAAGTTTTCTCGGGAAATTTAACAGCGAAATCAACAAGTCCCCTTAGGTTTGTCGTCTAGACCAGTCCATCAGTTTATTGCATTAGGACACTGCCAGACCTGACCGGAAAAACTGCCCAATTAGCCTAGAACTCTTTGAGAGTGGACGTCGAGAGTTACTTGAAAGACCAAATCATTACTTAAATCAATCTATTAAAAAATTGATGTGAACGTGAGAAAATTAACAATTTATTAAATTATCAGAGAAGTACACAATGTCTTGTAGGACTATTGTCTAGGTTTTTGTCTATGGAGAAGAATCATTGACATATCGTGTGCGAAGAATTGTAGAATTAGAATAATCAAAATGGTACAAATGGCCATTTTCGAGATTTTATGCTAATCAACAACACTGGATAGATATTAACCCCAAGTAATTCATTAATGTTGCATCAAAACATGTGTTGCTCGCCTTAAATTGACCGGTGATAGTGTCTATTTAATATGGCAACGATTCTGCTCCATATTACTCTTCGTTCGTCTCGGTATGACAGACATCTCACTTTTATCTGATTATAATAGGCTTTATTAAATCATAAAAGTTTTAGATTCACAGTCGGAATTCTTCGATAATTTCCGTTACATTCCTGTCGAGTGACAGGATGTATTTTGTTCCTGTTCTGGTGACGGTACCTGGGGAGTACCAGCGGGATTTCGTCGTTGATTCACTAAATAAATAAATGAAATCAAATCGGACGTGCACGTAAAAGATCCTTTGGCAGGTTGAATTCGGTATAAGTTTAGGTCATGGTGTCGCTGCCCTGGCAAAACTGCTCTCATAGTACACTGTATTGCGTATGTCCGTCTTAGCCCAGTCAGGGGGGGGTGGGATGGCCTAGTGGTCTAGAGTGCCGCGCTTCGAACTCTAGCTGGCCGGTCACCTCTGGCTTGCGGCTGTGGTTTCGAGCCCTGGTGTGAGCGTATGTGGCATGGAGATAGGGGCGCCTTCCCAACCTCGTGGGTTTCCTCTGGGCACTCCGGTTTCCTCCCACTGCTAAAGATCCCTACGCGCAAGCGAATTATTGAAATAAAATTAAACCATATGTTAGTCCCGAAATGACCTAGTTTGTGTTGAGTGGACGTTAAACCCCATTTCTCTCTCTCTCTCTTAGCCCAGTCGGAGCAGAACAGTTGGACGTTAAATTCTATATCATTTCTATTCTCGCTCTGTAAGGAAATAACGAAGCATGTATAGATTGTTGTATCAACAGAAACATAACACGTCACCTAAAATTGATGTTTTGAGATTGTAAAAGTACATGAGAGAAAGTACACAAGTAAAGACGGGAATCGGATAAACATCCTTTGTTCGAGTTCCGTTCAATCAATCGATCAATCACTGTCGGCTGTTTAATGATTCAACCTTGAGGCATCACTGAGAATTAGCCTTGAATATATCAATTAGAAGATCTAAAGAAAGAGAGAGAAAGAGAGAGAGAGAGAGAGAGAGAGAGAGAGAGTGAGGGAGAGAGAGCGGCATTCTTTCAGCAGTGGGAGGAAACCGGAGGACTTGGAAAAACCCGCGAGATTGGAAGGCGATCATATACTCCTTGTCACCAACAAGCACGGATTTCAAACCACGCCAGTTGACTCGATGACAGGCTTTATAATTCAGCGCGCACGTACTTACCGCCCCCCTCCCCCGAAGCTCTAAAGAACAGGAAACACAACGAATCATAAAATCCACAATGAATAAAACAGGGTTTAACGTCCCACGATTCTGCTCCGACTCAAGCTGATTAAACCACAGATCCTATTTCGTTTCGTTTTTTATAGTTCAAAATTTAGTTTTACTTGTCTTTACTACACTAGGATCTGGAAGGGTTGTTATAATATCGGTGTTTTGGTCGAAGTGAGGAATTAGCCATTGAAACGGTCTGTTACGCTACAGTGCTATGGCGTGCGATGCACGGAACTGTGGATGCAAAGACTTGAAACGTCAACGCCGATTGATTCATCAATGTCTGCCGCCATAGGATCAAAAGCCGCTCGTTTGAACCCTGACACGACCTTCCAGGACAGCCGGTCTGGTATTCATGCGGAGTAGGTCGTCGAATTTATCCAAAAAAAAACGAAACGAAATATATATGTCTGTATTTTAACCAGATTGCGAAAATCGTGACAACGAATTAAGATTAATTAAAAAACATAGATATGATGTTAGTTATTCAACTGGCAAAGCAAATGGAGTTTTTGAAATAGCAATGCTTACATTAATTAATGGGCGTTGACTCCCTTAGATTTTGATCATAATAATGTTAAAGACCGGATAATCTAGCAAATAACCTATTATTCTCAAATGTTGACAACCCATCCAGACTAATATTCGTCGGACATTTTTCTGGATGATAGAGACTATCTCAAATATTGACAACCCATCCAGACTAATAAACCCACACTGATCAGCAGTGAATATTTGCTAGGCCGCTACAATCACTGATAAGGATGACATCGACGAGACTTAATGAATTCGGCATATTAACTTTTTTACTCCGACAAATTAAATTCTGAAACATTTTTGTATGTACATGTATTAGAAAAATAAATAAAGACGTTTGAAGTATTTGTAGTTAAAAAATATTTCCTATTTAGTGTAAATGGGTATTAAAATGAGTAAAAGGCATCATTTTGCCCGGAGCAGTTACGCCTTATGTAAACAATGCACGCGCCATTGAGCCAATGATTGAAGCCGCGTGATGCCATTGCACGTGTTGAAGACAGTCATCTGTGACAGAGATCATTCGTAAGTAATTGCCTGTGAAACAGATTGTAATATTCGTAGAATTGTTTTTGTCTGGATGATAGAGACTAAGTCACTGGTTGATTAACCCTAACCCCTTGAGTGCTTACGTAGCAATACACTTATTACTCATCACGGCTCGTCAACCCTCTGAAACGACCAACTGATGGCCATTATAGGAGTGGGCGAATCAAAGCAACTTATTACTTAACCGAATGACATAGATTCCTAGACACGAACTCTTACGAAGTTTTTAATAAGATATTATTCTCCAGTAATTATATCGTCAAGTATGGTGTTTAGATCTAGAATAGATAATAAATATATTGACTTATATTCATAAACAAACTCATCAGAGAGAGAGAGAGAGAGAGAGAGAGAGAGAGAGAGAGAGAGTACGAATATAATGAAAATGTAAAATGAAATATAATGAATTCTTGTAACCTGATGATTTTCGTGAATAAAGATTATATTATAATAAAAAAGAGAGAGAAGGGAGAGGGTGGGGTGGGGTAGTATCTTCTACTCAAAACAAAATAGGTCAATTCGGGACAAACATATAGTTCAGTAATTCGCGTAGGGTTCTTTAGCAATGGGAGGAAACCGGTTCACACGAAGCTGTACAGACGGCCACGCCAGTTGACTCAATGACAGACCTTGTGATAAAGCGCGCACGTGCTAACCATTCAGCCATCCACGGAGACTAACAATAAGACTTAAATTAAAGTAGCTAAGTCTCTAACCCAATATCACCCTAAATCTTCAACATTGAAAACACGAATTTTTTTATCAATTTAAATCAACAATGATGCTGTGATCTTACCTTGAAAAGGTAAGTGTCTGATATCCAATATTCAAGACAAATGAACATTGGTACACGAATCGTGTACCAGAATGTGTTTCTGCGCTAATTGTAACATGGGAATCGAAGAACGATGCTGGGCATATTTAAGATTTACAGATAAAGAGTTGACTATTCTTCCTATGATTTTTCCAAAAAAGATAAAGCAAAATAAATTTATAGAAAATTTCATTCACATTATTTAAATAGAGCCACGTTATCACTGTTTCTGGTTTTGACGAGACGTGTCCTTAGATTTTTTTTTATTATCGTAAACTACGGTACTGGTATATTCGAGTCGGGGTCTCGCTTTCTCATTTTCAAATCAAATTATTAAATGGCCGATCCGTTCTAATCCATTTAAAAACTCGACTACCCGATAGCATCGAGAGTTTATTTTGCTCTTGTCGTGTACATGTATTGTTTTAGTGGAAGTGATAATAAAAATTATACAAGGAAAGGTTACATCCGTTATTTTAAAAAAAAAAACAAACAAAAAAAACCAAAAAACCCCAAAACAACCAAAGTACTAATCGATTTTATATAATATGATAAAGCTTGTTATCGTATCCTATATTCATTATATAAATTCTGTAAATTTAAATGAATAAAATATTGTTTAAATAAGTACTAATCGACAGTGGCCTGTAATACAACGGTGGTCGCTTAGAGGGGTTTCACTGTATATTTACTGACTCTGTAAAACTGATTGTATATTTATATATACAAGGGCAGAACTATGAATTTTGAATGGGGGGGGGGGGCGCCGCAAAATGAGGGCACTGACCGCGGAGACGGGGCACGCCACTAAGAGGAGATAGGGTCCGCCCTCAAAAAAATTATTCGTCATTTCCTTGCATTTGTAGCCATTCCAAGAACGGACATATTAGGTTCTTGCAGCAGTAAAAAGGGCACTGTCGAAAATGCCCCCCCCCCATTGAATCCACCTTTGATTTATATGTCCAGGATGCATTACATCTGTTACATAAATCGACCTTCAAGTTTTATTTACAACTACTAATAATAATAAAATATGTTACGGTATGATCAGTGATAATGATAATGTATGATTGTTAGTAACCGACAATAACATGGCCATTGTTCGAGTTTTATTTACCTCTTTATACAATACATAACAACACGTGTTACACTATGATCAACATGGCCGCGATTACAGACGGAAAGAATAATTACACAAATAACCAGGATGTTGTCATAGATTAACCGAATGAATTGACCAGCTTGTTTATTTGTCGGTTCGATCCTTGCATCGGCCGAGAAAGTTCAACCAGATTTTCCGGCGTGGTTTCCCCTTGTCAATGATTCAGGACTGAAGGCCTGACAAGTACAGTTGTCTAGTCGTTCGGATGGGACGAAAAAGCGAGGTCCCGTGTACACAATGGAGTGCACGTAATAGATCCCTTGGCAGTTTGAATTCGATATAAGAATAGGTCGAAGTGCTGCTGTCCGGGCACAATTTCCCTCATAGCACACTGTATGGCGTATTCCCGTCTTCGTTAGCCCAGGCTAGGTGAGATGAACTTTCATGCAGGCATTTCATTAAAGCTCGTGCAGAAGTCTCGGGAGTATTTATTACATGATTTAGCCATTATAACTTTAATCAGTATATGTTTATGGTTGGAAAATACTGGTAAATATTTTCAATAAGATATCCCTTGAGAGTAAAACAGAAGCCATCTAATGTCTCAGCGGGATACAAGAATCGTCCATTATCAAATATATCGGTCATTTGTAAAGACGGAAGAGAGATTAGAAATATACCGCAGCTCACTGAGGTATTCAATTGTATTCTCCCGACATATATTGAAATTTATTTGCAGAGATATGCCTGCCACGTGCTGCTGATTCACAAGCATGTTACTTAATTTAAAATCCTGACAATGAAATAAAAATGTAGTTTACTAGTTTAGAGAGAGAGAGAGAGAGAGAGAGAGAGAGAGAGAGAGAGAGACCCAAGAAAACCCACGTAGTTAGCAAGCCGAACCTTCTTCTTGTTAGGTACCACGCCGATGGACTAAATGACTAAACCTTTGATTTCAAGCGCTCCTTTAACCCTTTATTAGTGATCACAATCAAAGAGATCCCGTTCCTTTAACCCTTAATTTTAACCTAAATCAAAGAATATTATCACCTTGTCTTGCGATTGCGTGACTTCAAATCCTTCTTTTTGTCACGCTGATAAAGGAAATAAAAAGAGAAATGACGCCATTCCCATGTGTAACATACAAGGAAGTAATAGGGAAGTTTTTCCCGTGGATTGATTTTATTTTAACGTATTATAAACCATAACAGATCTTTTGTTCCACGTCCAGTGATGTATGAAGATACAGCACGTCATGTTTTTCTATTTAACCTCTCAGTCGGATTAAATGTCATACCTATATTTCGTTTCGATAGCCTACAGGAGAACGCTAGATCGGAGACGGTCCTACGCATTTTAGCACATATGACGTCATATATAGATTGTGGGTTAGGGTTAGGGTAAGGGCTAGGACCTGTAGATTTGGTCAAAGTCCCGAGATATAAACAGGGCTAGCCCTAACCCTAACCCATGATCAAGCCTAACCCTTACCCTAACCCACAATTCACATATGACGCCACAATTTGCGTAGGACCGTCTCCGATCTAGCGTTCTCCTACATGAAGATCTGGGAGAACGTTGGTCGGAGACGGGGCTACGCATATTATGACGTCATATGTGGGTTATGGTAAGGGTTAGGCTTGGCCCAGGGTTAGCGTTAGAGGCAGTCCTGTTTACATCTCGAGACTTTGACGAAATCTACAGGACCCAGCCCTTATCCTAACCCACAATCTATATATGACATCATCGGTGCTAAAATGCGCAGGACCGTCTCTCAGAGGTCATTCGAGCGGCTGTTGACCGCATGACGCCAGACATTTGATTAACCAATCAGCATTGATGTTACGAGTGATGATTGGCGCAATATAGCCCGGTTGGAGTTTCCGTGCCATAAAACCACATTTCATTCTTATCTTAAATTACTAGTGGATTACCCACAGTTCCGTGTCTTCATTAACCAAGTCGCAGCAGAACAGTAGGGCGTTAAAATACATTTTATTTCACTTCATTTAAAATCATCGTGAATGAGTTGGGGGGGGGGGGGGGGGGAGAATGTTAAGCACGTGCGCGCTGTATCATAAAGCTATCATTGAGTCACCTGGCGTGGTTTCGAATACTCGGTTACGTGACAAGGAGTAGGGTCGCCTATCCAGTCTCGTGGGTTTTCTCCGGGTCCTCCGGTTTCCTCCCACTGCTAAATAGCCCTACGCGCAAGCGACTTATTGAAAAAAAAAAATTAAACCATATGCTAGTCCCGAAACGACCTAGTTTGTGTCCAGTAGATGTGAATGTCAAAACCCCATCTCTCTCTCTCTCTCTCTCTCTCTCTCTCATCGTGAATAGTTTGCTGTGTATTATGTTTAGCCATATTAATCATCCAGTTGTACGGTTTCTACCTTCTAAGCTAAAGATCTTTTATCTCCACTGGACCCGCTGTCATTTATATTTACAGATTTCATATCGGCTTTTCACCTATTAACATTTAAAGTAAGTTAATGCAAAATCGGTTCAGGACAGTAGGGCGTTGAAGGCCATTTTATTTCACTTCACTAACTTAAAAATGTCACGATGGCATCGACCAAACATACAACATTTATCCCATTTTTTTTTTTAAAATTTATTCGGTGCAGAAATGTAGGATGTTACACCCCATTTCATTTCATTTATTTAAAATTCCTAATCAGCCGAACAATAAACAAATATCGAGGTTTACATGATGCAGCTAATCCATCCAGCCATCGGATGTGTGAAGGCTGTTTACACGATACAGCTATCGGATGTCAGATGTTTCAGGGCTGTTTACACAAAATGACCATCGGACGATGCAACCATCAGAGATCACACGTCGGGAGGCTCTCTACACGATACAACCATTAGAGGTCGGGGGCCGTCTACACGATACAACCCAATCTCCCAAACAGAGTTGTCTTCCTTTGCAGTCCACACTAACGAATGCTCTATAGAGCGAGACTTGCGTGGAGAATGGATACAACCGACAAAGTTCATATTTGGCTGTGACGCCAAAGATGATGACGTCAGACACCATATTATGTAACGTTATTTGATTGGCTATTGCATGTGTTCGGCACTTGAGTTTAACGTCCACTTGACCAAAACTAGGTCATTTCGGGATTAACATAATAATATGGTTCAATTTTGTTTCAATAATTCGCTTACGCATGGCGGTTTTTAGCAGTAAATGGGGGGGGGGGGGGACTGGAGGTCATCAGTATTTACGACGTAATTATAATTCATATTTCCAGGTTAATAATGATTTATTTTATTCACCGATTTGACGGGGGGTGGGGTGAGGTGGGGTGGCCGAATGGTTAGCGTGCGCTCGCTGTATCATACGGCCTGCCATTGAGTCAGCTGGCCTGGTTTTGAATTGCCGGTTGTACGTGGCAAGGAGTAGGGTCGCCTGTCCAACCTCGAGGGTTTTCCCCGGGTACCCTAGTTTCCTCCCACTGCTAAAGACCCCTACGCACAAGCGAATTATTGAAATAAAATTAAACCATTAGCCTAGTCCCGAAATGACCTGGTTTGTGTCGAGTGGGGGTTAAACGCCATTTCTCTCTCTCACCGATTTAACATTTCAGTTTTTACAAATGGCCCCATTATTACTTAAAGGCTCAATAACTGAATAATATGTCCCAATCTTTATCCTGGTCAACAAATTGTATTATTTTACAATATTCCAATTAATTGATGATACAGATTTCATCTTAAATCACCTAATTAAAAAAAAAAAAAATGGAAAAATTAAACTAAATGATTTGAAAAGCCTAACGTAAACCTTTTCAAATGTGAAACCTTTGGACAAGTAATTGATAATTTACACAACAGGTAGGAAACTAAAACATATAGTACTTAGAATATGGCTATTATTTATTTCCTTGAGCTGAAAAGTCAGCAAGAGTGTTAGTGCCCCTTTAATTGCTTAGCTTATTTTTAAATGTCACAATGACATCCCAATAAACAACCAACTTCCCACTTCAATAAAATTCATAATCAGTCATGTTTTTTTGTTTTGTTGTTGCTTTGATGTTCGTGTTAACCTGTTTATGTTTCTACAATATGTCACATACATCACTTTTTATAGCACGTGCTTAACCGCCATATTCAATAGATATGCTAATATATGGAGATACACATAAACTTCATACATGTGTTAACTATTGGTGCTGAAACGAGGAGTTAAATGGAATAAAATTATATCTGTCAGATTTAAAGGGACTAAAACACATTAATCAAGAAATAAATCCGCCAATTGCAGGTCTTTCTTTAGGCCTTAAATGTTATCTGAATTATTTAATAGACATTTATTAACATGGCAAATCTATAATCCACTCTAGGTGCCATTGTTATCATTCGATATTTATTGGATTTGAATACGGTTTGTGAAGGATGAATTAACGGAGACTTTGTTTATTACCGTACCAACGGTAGTAATGGCGATCGAGGCTAGCTTAAAATTGATTCGCTAATATATCGGTTCAAAGTGAAGTAATTTCTCTGGAATTTGTAGCATATATTTTTTTTATTATCTATTATAGCCCCTTTCAGTGAGATACGTCACACAGTGTGGGTTGTTGCCAGGACAACGGCCATTCCGTCTATTCTGCATCGAATTCCAAGTCTCCGCCCCCGTAGACGGAAATGTCGCTATGTTTGCAAAGGCGTTTTATAGCTGAGGCGCTGGAGGCACCAGCCTCCTCGCGAAAAAATCAAAGCAGTTAAACAAATAAAACGGGAGAAAAATGCTAAAGTCGATGAGAAAATGTAACCTAGTTAGGGAGGCCCCTCGTCTGACAAAAGGGCCCCACTGGCCAAGGGAAAGGGTCCCCGAGTCCGAGTCAATCGCTTTCTTTACACTGTTACTGTCGAACCCACTACTGAATGAGAATGCGGTCATTGCACTGGTATGAAAATCATCAATCAAGCCACCCCCACCCCCCGGACCCCTGCGAAAGAGGCCCCTCCAAATAGTATAGCCTCCGCCATAATAAACCTTGAAACGCCCCTGTATGCTTGCAATTTAAAACAAGAAATTGCACGACAAATACCTGCCCATGGCTTCCTTTCATTTCTCTTGTTCAATGTCATAACCTATTTTCTTTAAATAGTCGGGAGCCCCAGGAATTCGAAGTACGAGTAGGCCGTAACCCCGTTGTCCAGGCAAAATGTCCATCATAACACACTGCATGCCCGTTTTGATTAGCACAGTCGGAGCAGAAGAGTAGGACGTTAAACTCCATTTCATTTCATTTTTTTCCTTTATATTAATCATAGATGCATGAAAACATTATAACACGGAAAACGCATTATTACTGACTTTTAATGTCCTGAAATTAGAACAGCTTGTACCAAATCTTTTTGTTAGGTTTTAGAATCTGATTTTGACGCCCACTTTAGATTTTGAAATGAAATGAAATTGAGTGGGCTCTGTCACTTATATCGAATTACAACTGCCAAGGTATCTTTCACGCGAGACAAGTGACACGCTTATGCCAGTTGGCAACTCTAAACGACGTTACTGGTTTGTGCGACCTCAGGGCAATCAATAAATCTGAGACTTTACGATAGATTTTAGCAATGTTAGGAACAAAAACGCAAATTGTAGACTGGTATCCGATCCTACACAGTTTCGTTTTCGATAGTTTTCAGTATTATTACATAAACGTTTCACGACTGCATAGTTAAAGTCGATAATCACAAAGAATTTTCTATTGCACTACTGCAGTAGCCAAAATATTGAATTGTGTGCTTTCAGTAACCAAACTTGCAAAAATAGAAATGAATACAGTAGGTGCTTAAACATCTATCATACTGTGAATCTGAAATTGTCAAATCTAATATTGCAGAGGCGGCCATTTTGAATCCAAAATGGCGACTGGAATTTAGGTCTGTTGTGCGTGCCCCGCTTGATTTTGAAAGACTACCTGTGTGACATTTTTTCATGTTTTTTCTCTAAAAACAATCAAGTAACCTGGGCTGGAAATGAAAAACACATTCATTCATCTTCATCTGTGTGTATTTACTTCAAGAACCATCAACACACTGCGTAAGTGTGGAGACCAGGAATTTTAAATAAAGACGTCCGATGATACCTAGTCCTCTTGTTTAGTAATTACATTAAGTTATGGATATATTACAGCCTTTACGGCATATCGGGAGTTGAGATTCCGATGTGGTATGTTACCCCATTACTAGCTCGCTATTCTTCTTTGACAATTAGTTAAATGTGGTCTGGGACCCTCTTAAAACGATTATGCTGTATTGAGTTGTTTCCCTTGTTAATAAAAGGCCTTAATGGCTATATTAAAGCAACTTACTGCATATTGAGAGTCGATACTCTGATGTGATATGCACCCCCATTACTTGCTCGCTATTCTACTTTGAACCCCTTTAAAACCATTATGGTATATAGAGCTGTTTCTCTTGTTAATAAAAGGCCTTAATGGATATATTACAAAACTTAATGCATATTCTGATGTGGTATGGAACCCCGTTACTTGCTTGCTATTCTACTTTAACACGTTTCCCTTGTTAATAACAGGCTTTGATTTAGAGATTTTCTGGGATAATTTGAACTTAAGATGGATATGTGTTTTCGGCGAACTGTTGATAAGTAGGCTAAGTAGACCAACCCAGGACAATCCTACGGAAACACATCCCAACACAACACTGAATTAAATTCATTACTTAAAGGTCATGAACCATCTGTGTCCGTGGTATCATACACGCATATTTTGTTTCACTCTTGTAACATGTTCCTGTTGTAAATAAAGTTAACATTTACAATGCCGGTCGTCCTGTTAATTTCTGATATTAAAACAGATAGATTTTCCGATATAGATTTTTGTCTAAGAAGAAATCACAATGTAACAATAACAATATTAACATAGCTCGGGCCCGCGTAGCAACGGTTTCATTATACTACACAGGACATAACTATAGGATCTGACAAGTGTATGGACATAATGAGACTTTTATTAAATACAATAGGTAATTAAGTTCGATTTTATTCCGTGTCTAAAAGTACATCAAATCACAATGTTTCAGTTTACAATAGACTATTTTCAGACACGGTGTTACGCAGACGTCAACTGTCGTCATTCTACCACAAGGAAGCACTTGTCAAACTAATTGCCATTTTCGTCTAAACTATTCCTATCTTTTTCTAGTCTCGGTCACCTAGAACCCCCTAGTCTTCAACGCGCGGAGGGTCTGGGTCGGTTCTCAATTTTTGACGAAAATTACTGGATAATCTACCACATAAAAAACCAAACATTTAGTTACGCATGGGTTACCGGGCCTTTTGGCTAAAGTCTCGGTAAGTGCTAGATCTTATGAAGCCGGGCCGATTTTGCTAGATTCTATAAAGCGTGGTTGAAATATATTCCACAATTCACTTGACACATCTATTATTAGAAACAAAATAGAGACGAAGAATTAAGATTGTGATAAGCCATACGTCTGATTCATGACGAGAGAAAATTACCATTTCATTTGAAATCTTTACAAACAAAATTTTAAAGAGTGCCATTGTTGACAAACGAGCTGTTTTGATAGATTCAGTACGTGGTAATTTAAAAGACTGGATAATTTTCCGTCAAATTTTGAGGACCCATCCAGACTAATATTTAGAATATTAGTCTGGATGATAGAGACTAATCTTTTTCATGTGGCCTAATAGAGTGGTTGGGTGGAGTTTTGTATCATGTACGGTCTGTCATTGAGTAAACTGGCATGGTTTCGTGACAAAGAATAGGGTCGCCTGTTCAAACTCGTCGATTTTCTCCGAGTCCCTCCCGCTGTTAAAGACCCGTACGCGCTGTCTAATTAATGAAATAAAATAGAACCATATGTCAGTCCCGAAATGACCTAGTTTGTGTCCTGTGGACGTTAAACCATCTCTCTCTCTCTCTCTCTCTCTCTGTAGCCTAATACTAGTACTGTTACTATGCTAGTCCCGAAATGACCTAGTTTGTGTCCTGTGGACGTTAAACCCCATCTCTCTCTCTCTCTCTCTCTCTCTCTCTCTCTCTCTTTGTAGCGTAATACTAGTAATGTTACTATAAACCTCTGGGAATATTCGCTATTAGTAATAAGTGATTTAAGACAATTGAGAATTGAATTATTTATGTGTTATCGAGATTGCCAGTACAGATCGGGCTTATAGTCTAACTGTCATAACACTTTTGTGTTTTGTTATCCACCGTAGTATCTGTAAAATAAATAAGCTTCCGCTGTCTCGGAACTAACGCGATTAATACGCCGATCGGCCTATGGCGTATAATGACGGAGTTTGAGAAGTGGGTGAGGTTGTGTGTGTGTGTGTGGGTGTGTGTGTGTCAGTGTTTGAAAGATGGATCAATGAAAGAGAGAGAGAGAGAGAGAGAGTGAGAGAGAGAGAGAGACGAAACGACGACTGAGAGTTTTGCAACTTAAAGCTACGTTATCTGCAGTAACATGAACAGTAGCGTCCAATGACAGACCTTGACATAGGAAACCTTGACATTGAACTAACCACGAACTTTGCAACTCGATTATCACAGGTGAACATTTTAGCCGGAAATTGCAAGACTTGGTATTCGCGAAGATCGAGGAATCTGATAGGCTCACAAGCTGGGTTAATACCCAATCAAAATTAGCGCCGAAATATGCAGAGTATTGCGTTAAGACATTGATAAGATGTACGGAGTCAAAGCTAGATCAAGCCTTCTATTGAAGATGGGAGGGGGCGGAGTACCCGGAGAAAACCCACGTGGTTAGGTACTACACCAAAGGGCTAAATGACAGACCTTATAATCTAAAGCGGGTCATTTCGAGACTAACATATGATACAATTGTATTTGACTACAAAGGTATTGGGAATCGTGTCGTTCGTCTTTGAACTGAAATGAAATAGTATTTATTATAGTTAATGGAATCAAACTTCATATCAGATAAACCCTGACGTGTAATTAACAGGCAGTTACATTTATATTTATACACACCGTATCAACTGAGAGAGAAAGGGAGAGAGAGAGAGAGAGAGAGAGAGAGGAATGAACTGCAATGACGTCCTACTGTTGTGCTCCTATTTACCTGGGCTAATGAAGGCGGGCATACGCCATACAGTGTGCTATGAGGGAAATTTTGCCCGGGTAGAGGCGCTACGGCCTACTCTTATATCGAATTCCAACTGTCAATGGATCTTTTACGTGCACGAAAATGTGTACACGGGACCTCGGTTTTTCGTCCCACCCGAACGACTAGACAGCTGTCCTCAGGCCCTCCGTCCTGCATCACTGGCGACACGGAGAAACCACGCTGGAAAATCTGGATGAACTTTCTCGGCCAATGCAGAGATTAAACATCCGACTTCCAGGCAACTTTCCAATATCCATTTTTCAAATTATTAACCAAGTTGTTTTTCTGCTTTCAATTTCTAGATTGGTTCAAATCCAGAACTTCCTGTTCTTCAAAACGCCCTCGTGTCTAATTGTCAGTGATTTATGTATTGTAGTGAAAGAACTCCTGGCAATTTCCAGGAACAAAAGTACAGAAAATCTGCTCAACGAATGCTGCTACAAACAGCGTTTTTATAATAATATATTGCTCAAGGAAAAACAATATCTAATTCTATGTGGATGTCATTGGTTCGCAGGGGAGGGTTATTAATCTCTCTTCTGAAAGCGATTTACGATTATTTATTCTTTCCTGTGGATCAACGATCACCACAGAATATAATACAGTACAATTATATTAAACGGCCGGTTCTCGAGTTAAACCAACAGTTTTGCGGAATGGCGGGTCTTATTCGCTCGGAGTTCACGTGTACACGTGGAAAATGAAATGAAATGGGGTTTAACGTCCTATTTTTCTGCACCGACTGGGTTAATGAAGACGGGCATACGCCATGCAGTATGCTATGAGGTTTTTATGCCCGAGCAGTGGCACTATAGCTTACTCTTATACCGAATTCCAACTGCCAGGGGATCCTTTACGTGCACACAGTGTACACACGGGTCCTCGGTTTTCTCCGAAGGACTAGACAGCTGTCCTTGTCAGGTCCTCTGTCCTGCATCACTGATAAGGGGAAACCACGTCGGTTGAACATGTTAAAGTGCACGTAAAAGAATCTGAAAGTTGGAATTCGAAATAAGAGTAGACTGGACGTATTGTTTTTATATCAGCTGATTGTGGTTGTGGTTAAAAAGATTGAAACCATCACAAGAATATACTAGACTTCGACGCGTTTTCTAAGTACGTGTTTACGCGCACGTTTCCGCCCCTGTTTGCGTCGGTTACATGGAAACGGCCCCATTTACATTCGCATATTTTCACTTGTTCACCCTATTTTCATGTCAATAAGTGGTGAATAGCGCGCTGAATGACACACAGCCACCGACACAGGGCTTGTTTTTCATATTTTTTTTTAGAGGAATAGATAAGTAGTCTAGTCTATTTGCATCGATTTGTTTCTATTTCATAGAACAGGAAGCTGGCGGCATTATTATGGAATCCAATTTATCTAATTGTACCTCAATAAAACATCTTATTTAAACTGTAAACTCACATTTACCCCTCATGACCATACACTAATGGGGTTTAACGTCAATGCAGCACAAACTAGATCATTTCGAGACTAACAAATGGCTCCGTTTTATTTCAATAATTTGCTTGCGCGCGCCTAGGGGTCTTTAACAGTGAGAGAGAACTGGAGGAACCGGAGAAAACCCACGAAGTTGGACAGGCGAGACAACTCCTGGTTACGTACAACTGAAGAATCGAAACCACGCCAGTTGACCAAATAAAAGACCTTATGATACATCGTGCACACGCTAACCATTCGGCCATCCAACCCCCTGGCCAATGAGTTGAAATTAACTGCAAGAATGATGAAGGAGCTTCGTTTAACTTCTAGGCTATTTTGGTTGGAAGCCGATTACAGCACTACATGTATTTGAACGAGGTGCGAACGGGAAGCCTGAAGCTGCGACAAGTGGTCCTTATGTCAGTGTGTCGCGACTGACTTAACTGTGCGTAGGCAACAAGCAGGTGTTTATTAATGGTATCTACAACACAAGAAGATTCCCCGCCTCTTCAATGCTCTGGCCCACTTTCCATAATAAGTAAATGTAAAATATTAAACATTATGCAAGATCTAAACCTGTCTATTGCAGGTCTTTCTTTAGGCCTGACATGTTATCTAAATTATTAATTAAACATTAATTAACTCATACAGGCCATAATCAACTCCCGATGTAAATATTAGCCTGCGATATTTACTGGATTGTGATCTGAATTTGCTGCATAACTTTCATTCACGAGTTAACGGAAAAATGGATAATCGAGACTATGATTTTTGTCGCATGGACTTTAGTAATGATGATCGAGGCTAGGCGAACTTTCAATGGATTAATTTGTCAACAAATTGCCCTTACATTACACCGTATCTAGTTTTTAACTATTATAGTGAGAACTGCCAACTCGTTTTTTGATCTCCCATAATGCATCTTTAAGGAAAACAGAAATGTAGCATGTAAACAAAATCTGGAAAAACTGGTAGCTCGGAACGGGGAGTAGCACGGGCCGGGCGGTGTTGGTCTACCGCCGCTCCCAGTTTCAAAGTTATTCGGAGTTATAGTACTTTCAACCCGTGCAGCCCCGGACCATCCGCTGATATTGTAGATGAATATATGGTTTTTCAGATTAATATAATATAATATTTCTAGACCAATATGTGATATTTCTAGATTAATATAATATGGTATTTCTAGATAAATATATTGCATTTCTAGATTAATATAAGGTGTTTCTAGATCAAAATATGGTATTTCTAGATTAATATATGGTATTTCTAGATTAATATATGGTATTTCTAGATTAATGTATGGTTTTTCTAGATCAATATATAGTATTTCTAGACTAAAAATTTTATTTCTTGATCAATATATGGCAGTTCTTGATCAATATATGGTATTTCTAGATCAATATATGGTATTTCTAAATCAATATATGGCATTTCAAGATAAAAATATGGTATTTCTAGAATTATATGGTATTTCTAGATTAATGGCATTTCTAGGTAATATATGGTATTTCTAGATAAATATATATGGAATTTGTAGATTAATATTTGGTATTTCTAGATTAATATAATATGGTATTTTTAGGTTAATATATGGTATTTATAGAGAAACATATGGTATTTCTAGAGTAATATATGTTATTAATAAGTCCCTGCAAAAAATGCTCATTAACCTCGTGTTAAACGCATTTCACCTCATTTCATGTCCTGTTATTTTTATTCATTTGATAACTTACTATTATTGATATTTTGTGTGTGCTGGGCGAAAACCGGATTGAACCCACGTTTAGACAAATCACAACTGTGACTATCAGTTTTGGAATGTCGACCGGAAGACACGTAAAGTAAAACATATCGTCATGCATGCTAAAACATAAAGGAGGCTTAGTAATTACTGGAAACAGTGGGCTTATTTCCGATGTACAATATTTATGAGAACTCGTCTATAAAATAAATGGTTTATAGAGTTAGTCTTGTGACCATGGGCAACCGATATTCTGCACACAGAGAACTATCTGGTTTGTGAATAGATCTCTGCCCCGAGTGACCGCCATGTTGTAGATAAACAACGTAAGTTTAGTATGGGACGCCGAGCCACTAACTAGGCGGTCCGGGGTTCAATCTCGCGGTGGTCCCCAGATATTACCTAGGGATTTCCCAGCGGCAAGTAACAGTGTATAGTCATTCGGTAGAAACAAAAAACCTTGGAATACATAACAGAACAGCAGAAAGTTTTAAAAATTATCTCGGATGGGCAAGTTCTCCTTCTATTACACCACAAATTAACGCGACGACCGGTGGCGGCTCCATGAACGTAACGATTGATTGGTTGTTTGGAAACCAGGTAAGACCACATTCACAGGCTGGAATGACGCGTTTACGGTAGTCATATCAAGTTTTCCAAACTTTCTTGGAGTGGCCCCTACACCGCTATCCGGGTAAAGTCTCTCCATGCAATCGGGCTAAATCACTGCATCGGAAAACATACCTTACGATTAAAGTGTTCAGGTACCGGATATGTGCATTTCTCACCATGGGCCCTGCTAATGCTTAAAAGAAACGTGATGTGCAGCTGTCATATTGGTAAACGAACTACAAAACAAGCTAATTTGGTTATTCCCCAGCTCCGCCATTTTCTATTTTATGGCGCTACCGGAAACATGAAGGAAGTAAAGTAATTATTTATGGGACGCGATCGTCTATTTAAAGGGATTCTTGTTTCATTTGCCACGGTGACAGATTACCGCCAAGATAATTGGAACTATTTTCGGAATGTATGTATCCGGGAATCAAGTTTAATATAACGAACAAAGAAACAACAAAACATTAAGAGTACGCAATAGTCTCGCCACGGGTGTCGGCGTAGGATGTTTTCTTTTAAACACAAATGTGGTTTAACGGCCAACTCGACTCAACTAGGTCATTCTGGGATTTACCAATTCGAAGAACTAGACGCTGTCCTTGCAGATCATCCGTCCAGCATCACTGACAATGGGAACCTGGTCGGAAACCTCGGGGAACTTTCTCGGCTACCACGTGGAGTGAGCCCGAGAACTCCTGGTTAACTAGTCAGTGTCCTACTTACTGAGCCACCGCGACACACGTGATAGTGGCTTTTCTCTGCTACTCTCCGTCTAACTGTCACGGGATCATTCATCTCACTCAAATGTTCCCATGGTTAGAGGTAGGAGAGAGAGAGAGGGAGAGAGAGAGGATTAACGTCCACTCGACACAATCTAGGACACGACGGGACTAACATAGGGACCTTTAGCAGTAGGAGGAACCCGGAAGATTCGGAGAAAACCCACGAGGCTGGACACGTGTTCCTACTCTTTGTCAGGTACAACCGGGGAATGGAAACCACGTCAGCTGACCCAATAAGACCTTATGATAACTATCCGGTCACCCAACTACATCAGAGGTAGGAACGTGTTGTTAGCCTGTCGGGCACCACGCGAAAAAACATTAGAAGTTGATCAACAGTATATGGTTGCTGAAAGCGTCCATTTAGATCGCCGTGTTTCTAGATACAATGCAAGAGTTGCCGTTAAGCAACGAACGGTGGCGTTTTCGTCGTGCTAGCTTAACGGCGACTCTAGCGTTGTATCTAGCAACACGACGATCTAAATGGACGCTTTCAGCTACAATAACATAGACGGAAATGCGATTGTCCAGGTCCAACCTCGGGTGCTCCGGGTTCCCCCTACTGCTAAAGAACTATTGAAATACAAATTAAACCATATGTTAGTCCCGAAATGACCCAGTTTGTGTCGAGTGGACGTTAAACCCCATTTCTTTCCCTCTCGATTGTCCAGGAAATAATGCGCTTCTCCTACATAGGGCACGTGATCATAATACCTGTGAGCAGGGTAAACCAATGTCGAGGCTTGATTGGTTACCAGGTTTGGCTTCGTTCTACACGAGACTAAAGCAAAACCATATAAGGCACATCCGTTTTCGCAAGTGACTAGACGAGAATTGATTAAATTCTATTGCTTCATTTGGCACACTAGAACGGGTGTCAACAAGATGATTAATTAATGTTCAAATTGAGTATTGCTGTAATTCTATTAATGTCAATTGTTTTCTTTATCAAGTTTTTTTATGTCTATTGGGTACTATATTGTATAACAAACGAAATGAGATGAAATAGGGTTTAACGTCCAACTGTCCTGCTCCTAAATTGGGCTAATGGAGACTGGCATATGAGGGAAATATTGTCCGGGCAGCGGCGCTACGGCCTACTCTTATAGTGAATTCCAACTGCCAAGGAATCTTTTACGTGCACACCAATGTTTACACAGGACCCCACGTTTGTGTGATATTGCCATGGCTGCACCATCCTCGGGATACCCCAGTGGTTTCGTCCCGCTCGACTCCAGTAACACGTGGGTTCATCCATGGGATATTGACTTATTCAAATTATCTGCTCTTGATCGTAGTTTTATTCCACGAACCAACCAATTCCACAGTAGGTTCATCCATGGGATATCTACCCTTTATTTCGTTTCCTTTTTTATAGTTTAAAATTTCGTTTCACTGGTCTTTTCTACACAAGGATCTGGAGAGGTTTTATGTGACGAGATGGATTAGCCAATAAAACTGTCTGTTACGGCGACATCTTCACGCTTGATGCATGGAACAGTGAGTAAACCACTAGAAACGTCAACGCTAATTGATTAACCAATGTCTGACGTCATAGGGTCAACAAATGCTCGTATGACCCCTGACGCGACCTTCCAGTACAACCGGACAGATCTTCATGTAGAGTTGGCAATCGAAATAATAAAAAACGAAACGAAATACAGATCTGTATTTTAATCAGATTGGCTGTACCAGGAGTTGGGTTGTCTGTTTAGTCACGTGGGTGCAAAAAGAGTAGCATGTTAATCGAGACTCAATTCCATGTTTTTATTATCACGTCTCGGATGTCCATTATGAACATTCACTCCCATGTTTTTATTTCTATTCAGTGAAAGTAGAATACCCACTAAACAAAATCACCTTTTCTCTTTTAACCAGACACTTATATCCCATCGCCTGTCGAGTCTGATTGTGTAGTATTCTATTTCTGGGTTTAATTATCGATAGTGTTTTCTTTTAAATTTAACACATTCAGTAATATAGATATTGCGACACACATATTAGGTGTTGGACAGTCTCCCGGCCTTGACGTTAATATTTTAAAATATAAACCGGCTATGCAGTTCTGTTTAAGTGACGCGGTGGAGATATTTATATGACGTTAGTGGTAAAGTTAGGTTAGGTCTTCAGAACACAAAAATGCCAGAATATAACAAGCGTTATCCAAGGAAGACCATCAATGCCACCAGCACAGACAAAACAGCGAAATCACATTTGTATTTAAATCTAATGTATTGTATGTATTGCACGTATTTTTATAAAATTAGAAAATATCACGAACTAAATTTTCATCATCCTAGAACAGTACTTATTTGGAGACTTGCCCCCCCCCCCCAAACAAAAAATATTCTTAACCCTACCCCACAATCATGTCAACAAACACGAGCACTAATGACATCTCGATGAAATCTGTAGTTGGCCTTAATATTAAAGACCCAATCGTTAAAGTTATTCCTTTCATTTTTAAAAACCATCTCACGAGCTTGAACCTTGACAATGACAATCGTCTGAACCCCTTTTCTACAAAGTATAAGGAGCATACTCCGTTAGCCCCCACGGGATTAGGTGAATTATAGTTTCCGTGTTTATCCACGACACTGTGTGTGACTTGATCTGTCAATGAAACAGACAGTTTATAGATTAAATCAAGTCATTGAGGAGTAATCATTGGTCTGAAGCTTGACACGAGCCAATAAAATCAACTCCTTCATTTAATTATCGACTTCTATCTAATCCAATAATTACTCCCTCAAAGAAATAAATACAACATTCGAGCCTTCATTTAAGCAGACAAAGCTATTAATTATCCCATACCATACCGACACAATGTGAATCACACACTGACACTAAGAGAGAGAGAGAGAGAGAGAGAGAGAGTGATGGGTTACACAAACCACTTCTATTTTTATTACTCGCTTCAACTCTGGCAGTTGTCAGAATTGTCAGAGGTGTATTTAGCGTCAACACGATATACAAACTAAGTCACTGTCTTGGGACTGAGATATGGCACATTTTCTATAAACCGATTGGGCAACAGTTGGCGGATCCAGAAAAAGCACACGAGGTGACACTCTGCCCTACTCAGTGTCACATACATGCGGCGAATCGAAACTACTTGACTCAATAGCAGATCTTGTGATCTAAAGCAGATGTGTTAAATGATTCAGCCACCCCTCTTTAAATCCAACAGGAGGGCTGGATGACCGAATACTTAGCTGTTGTATCATAAGTACTGTAGTTGAGTCTACTGGCGTGGTTTCTATTTCCTGGCTGTACGTGACAGGGAGTAGGGTCGCCTGTCTAAACTGTCGCGCAAGCGATTTATTGAAATAAAACTAAACCAAATGTTAGTTCAAAATGACCTAGTTTGTGTCGAGTGGACGTTAAACCTCATTTCTCTCTCTCTCTCTCTTTTAGGTGTACATCAAAGGGCATACAAAAGCCCCCACCCCTCTCTCTCTCTCTCTCTCTCTCTCTCAAATCCAACAGACAAGCTGTTAATGATTCCATTCAGCATCGATTCCAGTGTGAATCAGTGTCTGTCAAGTAGAGAAAATTGTATATTATTTTATACATCATCGATTCCAATATGAATCAGTGTTTATGAATCAATGGTATGAGATTACTGCACGTGTTATTTATGTCTTTATTTCATAGTAATAGTGCAAGAAGTTGTCATGTCTCCTGCTAAATAGATCTTTGATGTCGTATTACTGGTGAATTGTATGGTTATTATCCGCTCGGAGTCAATTTATTATTCATTTGAAACAGCTCCCCTAACTCCAGCTCGTGTATTATTCGGACAAAATCTAATTGATCACGTCTTAATCTACGCTGTAGTCGAATAGATAGACAGTGGTGTAATATCGCCTTAAACATTCACATTACTGCAATATGCTAGAGAAATCATAATGCTGTGGTGTGCAGTATGCCGGAGAATACTAATACTGCAGTGAACAAGGGAATACAATACGACAGTGTACCAGGCAACCCCAATACTGCAGTGTGTCGTTCCAGGGGACTCCAATACTGCAGTGTGCCAGAAAATCACAACAATGCAGTGCGCCAGAAAATCAAAATACTGCAGTGCGCCAGTGAATCACGACACTGCAGTGTGCCATGGAATCAAACCCCTTCAGATGATGGTCAGCTAATATTAGAAGAAAAAGGGGTAAGGGCGGGTCAGCATTATTTGTTTTTCTCTCAAATTCATGAAAATAGCTTGCGATGCATTGTTACTGTTTATCTTCACCCCACCCACTTAACACCAGACATGTATGTGTGTAAGAGTAGAAATTATGTCACTGAGCTACTGATTCTAACATTACACAATTTCCGAATAATCCCGAAGACCCTACGCCAATCTGGACACTGACCCTACCCTCTGCTCCCCGCTGGTCAAATGAGAAAATTACTTGTTTCAGAGCTTATGATTTTATAAAATTTTGGCGTGATCCCTAAGACCCCACGTCAATCTTGACACTGACACCCCCCCTCCTTCCTCCACCCTGGACACGCCCCAGATTAATATAAATAAGAAGATATCTTGTATCAGAGCTTGTGATTTTATAAAATCTTCACGTAATTAACGACAAGCACGCCTCTGGAAATATAACAACGTATCCCTAATTACAATCTTTAATATCATCACGTCGTCTCTTAGAGGATCAGAACCCTCATCGATAATCTATCAATTATTGCAACCTACAAATAAATCACCAAGTTGGCAAAAGAAATTTATCAGAGTTAGTTAACTAAGCACAGCTTGTCACTAAATCGGTTAAAATCCGCTAAGTTAGTTCCTGACCTAGAACGATTCTTAGCTAATCACAGGCGATAAATCCCAATAAATCACAACTCACGGCTACAAGGGTAATTGGTAAAGCCGAACAAGAGGGAAATTGTGTTATTAGAGGCAATTTAATTTGTAATCCGATTGATTTTGTAATACTGTTCTACTTTTCATTTGGGACAACGTGTGAAGAATTCGGCAAATCGATGCTGTCGTTTTTATAAAACTGCAATTTGGAACTAGAAGAGTAGTCGAAAAAGTCACTGTCCTGGAACATGTTTTACCCCAATGTCGAGGTTCCATTAGACACCGAATTTCAAAAAGCACGACTGCGCCATTGTTATCGGTTGGGTCAATCGGGTTAAAGTACAGATCTATATTTCGTTTGTCTTTTAATACCGATGGCCTACACTACAGGAGGACACTAGATCGGAAACTGTCCTACGCATTTTATGACGTCACGTGTGCATTGTGGGATAGGGTAAGTGTTAGGCTTGGCCCAGGGCTAGCGTTAGGGCTAGTCCTGTTTACATCTCGAGACTTTGACGAAATCTACAGGTCCTAGCCCTTCTAACTCTAACCCACACTCTATATATGACGTCATATGTGCTCAAATGTCTAGGACCGTCTTCGATCTAGCGTTGTAGTGGAAGGTCGCGTTTAGGCTTTTTACTCTATCATGTCAGACATTCGATTAACCAATCAGCGTTGATGTGTCTAGTAGGATACTCACAGTTACGCGCATCGCACGCCAAGAACCCACTACAACAGACCGTTTCATTGGCTAATCCTTTATATTAACAATACCGCGGGTTATATAACGAGAGATGAGTAAAACGAAATTTTAAACTTTAAAAAACAAACGAAATAGGATCTGTGTTTTTTAAAAATCAGATTGTAGATGAGATATTGTGTGATGAATTCGGCAACTGTCAATTGGATAAATAGTGTAGTTTGAAACCCGCATTCCTGACGAATGTTAATTCCTATAGCGATGTTCCATTAGCGGGCCCTTTATCTCACGAGGCACGAGTTCGGCTTTGATCAGGAGGAAGGGCCCTAATTTTCCCTTTTTGTTCTTCCATTTTTCCCTATGTTGGACCTGCCTCTGAAACACTTTTTGTAACTTGCATAGTAATTAACAACATCACCCTCATTGGAAGCCGGCGTTAAATCCATATTTATGTTGAAGAGTCTGTGCTGCCGAGAACATTTTGTCTCCGATATCCTTTATAACAGGGTGTGTTGATGAACCATATGTTAGTCTCGAAATTACCTAGTTGGTGGTTCTTCCCATGTGGGGCGTTCATCTGGAAAGTTTGATTTAACGTGTGAGTAAAATAGCGTGTCTGTCCAATAATCATTGAGTGGTAGATGTTTGAAGTAGGTCGAGGGGGGGTGGGGTGGTAGCACGTGTGCACGTGCGCGTTGTATCATAGGGTCTGTCATTGAGTCAGTGGTGTTGTTTCGATTCCCGGTTGTACGTGACAAGGTGTAGGGTTGCCTCTCCAACTTCGTGGGTTTTCTCCGGGTCCTCTGACCCCCCGCCCCACCACACACACTGATAAAGACCCTACGCGCAAACGGATTATTGAAATTATATTGAAAAATGTGTTAGTCCCGAAATAACCTAGTTTGGGTCGAGTAGACGTTAAACCCCATTTCTTTCTTGAGTGCGTCTCTCTCTCTCTCTCTTCTCTCTCTCTCTTTCTCTCTCTTTCTCTCTATCTTGTCCTCGTTTATAGAAATAGACAAGCCATAATATAGTTATAGAATTTGATAATAAACATGATTTCTACTGGGTAATTGACCTTGTCTAACGAGTAGAAATAGAGTTATAAAAGTAGACTGGTGAGTTAACTGAAAATAAAATAGATTTTTTTTATCATTGAGATTTGATATCTAAATATGGTCTGTCATCGACAAAAGGTTGATAAGTGATGAGAAATAGGGTCATATATCAAGGGGGGAGAGAGAGAGAGAGAGAGAGAGAGAGAGATGGTTTAACGTCTACTCACACATCTCGGGACTGACATTATGGTTCTATTTTATTTAAATAATTAGATAACGCGTAGGGTGTTAAGTTTTGGCAAACATGTCTTAAAGGGACATTCGTACGTATCTGACCTGAAAATAATTTTACTGAACCAAAGCATATATTGAACATGTTGGAACAGAACATCTAGATAAAAAAAGCACAACATATGAAAACAAAACAACTCGGTGTTAACAAAATATCAGGATGTAATCATTAAATAAAATATAATTTTTAGTATTTCCCTCGTGAGAATGTCCCTTTAAGAAACCCCAAATTATCATCCGAATTGTACATAATATATGTTTTATACTTAATATCTGTGTTAATATTATGACTGCGATTTGTAAATCTGTTAAAGATCCGTTTTCGGAAGCGATTTTATATAAGCTGATAAAGGTTGTTATCGTATCCTATATTTATTATATAAATTCTGTAAATTTAAATGAATAAAATATTGTTTAAATATGTCTTACAGGGTGAACGTGAAACCAACAACAAACAGCCGAAAGGAAGCCGGAAGTTTAATGTCCACTCGACATAAACTATAGGTCATTTCTGGACTAACAAATGGTTTAATTTTATTTCAATAATTCGTTTGCGCGTAGGGGTCGTGAGCAGTGAGAGGAAACTGAAGGACCCGGAGAAAACCCACGAGTGTGGACAGGCGACCCTACGCCTTGTCACGTACAGCCGGCAATTGACTCAATAACAGGCTTTATGATACAGAGCGCACGTTCAGCAACCCAACCCCCGTACTCGCCCATGCGTGTGAGTTAGTTGTATTTTACGTCCGCTTCCACCATAGGTGATATCGCAGATAATATTCGCCCAAGAAAGGAAAGTAAGATTTATCTTTTTTTATTAAGACGATCAGTTCGTCCACTGCTAAAGACCCCTACGCGCAGGCGAATTATTTAAATAGAATTAAATCATATGTTAGTCCCGAAGTGATCTAGTTTGTGAAGAGTCGACGACAAACTCTCTCCTCCCTCTCTCTCTCTCTCTCTCTCTCTCTCTCTCTCTCTCTCTCATTGACACGATGAGTGTACCCAACCTTAAAAACCCATTCCAGAGACTAGGGCTTATTGATTTAGTGAATAAACACACCGGACATGGCCTCATATTAACCATGCTACTTGTACTACGGAGCTTTGAGACATTCTGGAACCACACTAAAGATATTTTAGTGTTTGTTCTAAGCTTTTACGACTTTCGGTAAGAACGGATTTGATTAGAAAATATTATGAATGGATTATACGACGGTAGCAATCAATCAGCAAAAATATTATTTCATACATAGAAATGTGATGAATCCTCCTGTCTTGGTCTCTTTGGAAAGCGAAATTACAAGTATTCAATATGACGCATTAAAAAAGTTAATAGCTTTAAATGTCTGGCTTGTCTTCACCAACCAAGTAATGGAATCGGGCGTAACGTCTCAACTTTGTACACTAATAAAGACGGCCATACAAGGGAGACTAACTGGGTCATTTTCAGTTTAATATCCGGTTCAAATTTATTTCAATATTGCACTTGCGTATCTGGTGCTTTAGCAGTGGATTGAAACCGAAAACCAACGAGATTGGACAGGCGACCCAAGGAAAAACCGGGAATCGAAACCACACCAGTTGACTCAATGACAGACCTTATGATACAGCGTGCACGTGCTAACCATTCGACCCTCCCCCGTTAAGTCAATGTGGAAAGATTTATTTGACTCATACAAAAAAATTACAGCATTTAATCTGAATGTTACAGCATTAGATCTGAATGTTACAGCATTAGATCTGAATGTTACAACATTAGATCTGAATGTTACAACATAAGATCTGAATGCTACAATATTACACTTGAATGTTACAACATTAAATCTAAATGTTACAACATTACATCTGAATGTTACAACATTACATCAATGTTATAACATTACATCTAAATGTTAAAACAATACATCTGAATGTTACAACATTACATCTCAATGTTACAACAATACATCTGAATGTTACAACATTACATCTGAATGTAACAACATTAAATCACGACAATTACTAGTGAGAAAGATTTTAAACGATCGAGTAGACGGACTATAGACCACTTCTCTAAAACACAAATTAATGAATTTGAAAGAAACGGAAATGTTATGAGATAATATTGATAATTTCGCCCACCATCTTATATCAGCACAAATCAGTCGAGTCTGATAAAATAAGTGCCATACATAATTAATGTCACACAATAAAAACTAGTATTCATAGACTGGAAGCCAACATAGATTTCTCTCTCATCTATTTTGATGTGATTATTAAAAACTTGGACAGATTCATAAATGTAGTGCTGTCGAACCAAGGATATGACATTAGAATTAAAGATACATTATGGGAGATTAGATAACGAGTTTAAAGTTTTCACTATAATAAACTAGATAATGTAAAGGCAATTTGCTGAAAATTTCAGCCGAATTGATCCACTATGAACCGAGAATTAAGCGAATGAAAGTTTCGCATAGCCTCGATCATCATTACTAAAGTCGGTACGACAAAAATCATAGTCTTGATTATCCATTTAATCGTTAACGCGTGCGGAAAAGTCATGCAGCAAATCGGATCTTAATCCAACAAATATCGCAGGCTAGCATGACATCGAGAGTTGATTATGGTCTCGATAAGTTCATTAATGTCTAATTAATAATTTATATAATATTTCAGGAGGTGGGCTGAATGGTTAACGCGTGCGCGATGTATCACAAAGTCTGTCATTCCCCCGTTGTATGTATCACAAAGTCCGTCATTCCCCGGTTGTGCGTGACAAGGAGTAGGGTCACCTGTCCAACCTCGTGGGTTTTCTCTCGGTCCTCCGGTTTACTCCCACTGCTAAAGACTCCTGCTAGCGATTTATTGAAATGAAATGTAATTATTTTAGTCATCAAATGATCTAGTTGATGTTACCCCCCCCCCTCTCTCTCTCTGTCTCTTCCCCCCCCCCATATTTCTCTCTCTGTCTAACATGGAGCTAGAGGCACAGTCTCACATTGTGATGTATTGAGTTAAAACTACTTGGGATGTTTCATCTCTCTCTCTCTCTCTCTCTCTCTCTCTCTCTCTCTCTCTCTCTCTCTCATCTCTCTCTCTCTCTCGTCCGGGGCTAGCGGCACAGTTTAACATGGTGATGTATTGGGTTCAAACCACGTGAAATGTGTTTCATCTTTCGTTTGATATTGATGAATTTATATCTGAATACCCTTTAAATCAATGGTGCTTTGTCTTATTGTAAACGGTGGTTTGTTGTCATCTTAAGGGATAAACAATACAGAAGTAATGACCTCATTTTATTTCATTCCGGGCGGAGTTATCGCTATTTGCAGTGTAGTCTTGGTTATCATTGCTGTTGTTGCGATAATAAACAAAGTCTATAGTGGTATAGACTGTCGCGCTTTGAGCTCTGTCACTCGGCAAACCTCGGCAGATTCCGTAACCTCCGGAACCTACATCTAACCTCGGCTGTATGATGAATTCCGCCATATTGGAACTACTTTAAAGGTCCCGGATGAAACATGGCTGCGCCCATACCGAACACAAATTGGCGACCTACTTGACTAGCGACCTATTCGACCGATCCAGCTGTAAGATAATGACGAAATTACACTTCTATTCTGAGCTAAAGGAATGGATAAAAAATAATATATTCTACTTTCATTTGATAGACATAACGTTGGATTTTATTGGTTGATAAATAGATGAGTTAAGGCGACCGTTGTCTTTATTCTAAAAAGGTTTCCAACGAACAGGTTGCAGCTCGATCGGTCGAATAGGTCGCTAGCCGAAAAGGTTCCCAATTTGTGTAATAGCGTCAAGTTTTCCTGTTAAAGTAAACCGGTAGCCGCATCGCTAGTCGAACTTGATCTGGGACTAGGGTGAGTCATCTGGGCCCTGTATCACAAAAACTTAAATCTCCTTAAAATCGTCTTGAACTAAAATTTCATCCTAACTTAAGATAAATGAGTTTCACAAAACGATTTTAAGCATTTTAGTTAAAATCCACTAAAATAGTATTGTAAGTTAGAATCTAATCTTAACTTAAAATAGTAGCGTTTCACAAACGTATTTTAAGGACAATTTTAACTAAAATCAATTTTAACTTAGGATAGCCGTCACCCTGTCCTAACTTAAAATCAAGACTTTAACAAACATTGATTAGAGCTACACTGTTACATATATTCATATATTGCGATATATAGATATAGAATAATGATAATATTGTGAACGTCCCGGGTCACATAATTTTAATATTCCAACCATCATTCACAAAAACAATTCTCATTCAAATTCTTTTCACCCGTTTATTTTATTGTAAGTCAATTCAAGCATTTTGATGGCGCTCCATATTAGAACTCCAAGAGAAAAAAAAAACACTCAAAACCCCAGTAAACTAAACACTAAAAGAAAATCAATCATTCATATCCAATTTCTTGGAAAGAAGAGCCTTCTTATCTATAAAGAAAATATGTTCGGGTACAATTGTTTAATATGCCCTATTTCTTGGTTTTAGAAGGCCTAAAGGCCTATAATACTAGGCAAACCATATGTAGTATTTACGCATACTTTTGACGGTTATGATGATATGTAAATACTAAAGAGATAAATCAATAGTCTCAAATGTGTTTATTGAAAAATGTTATTGGCCTAGGCCTATTTGAAATTAAATTTTAATATAAATTTATTATTATTTCTTAATGAAGTCTTACGTTAATAAAACAACAAAAATAATTGGCCTTTTAGCAGCCAAAGCTATTTTATCTTAAGGAAAAAAAATTATTTAATTGAGTCAGTATCATTTTCAAAGTATCATTGAAAGGGTGGGTCTATGAAAATGACATGTCAAATCGCTAAGGCATCGGAACATTGGCTATTTGGTGTATTAGTTTCAAAGTTGATAAATACTTTTAAAATGCGATGAAAATTACAACCTAGATTAGCCGTTTGAGTCAGAAATATCATAATATGTTTGTGACAATTCTCAATAAAACTACAAATCCATGCGATTTAGTTTATCGATACACATTATTTCCATTGAAGCCTGCGAGTATATCAAATTCCCATGTCACGAATCAAAGGCCAAGTTCAAGGCCAACCCACCGATACTTTTCGAATCACATATTATGCAGTACACTCATTTATTTCACCTCTCTACGAATGTCTGACCGTGTGCAAACATTGCTTCAACGTATGAAACTCTCCCCATTGATATTGCAACCGTTAATTCAACTTGCCAACTTTCAGTTTCGAAGCGTATTTGTTTTCACCGTAAGTACCCGCAGCGGAAATGTGCACTGCGCGGGCGCAAGCGATTTTAACTAAGATCTATTAAAATCGCATTTTAGGTTACAATCAATCTTCGTAAAACGCAAAAAAATTAAAATTTCATTTTGATTTTAGTTAAAATCTATTTTAGTGATTTAGCTTAAGTTTTTGTGAAACAGGGCCCAGTTCTTCAAACCTTTCACGAGCTTGCTTTATTATTTAAAAATACAGCATTAACTTGGTAATCTTATTATTAAAAAAAATCCAGAATTTGGGGGTAATCATATTAAAAATATATCTTATCTACGAGGTAATCTTATTTAAAAAATATTTTATTTACGAGGTCATCATATAATAAAAGACTGCATTTACGAGGTAATCTTATTAAAAATACACTATTTACGAGGTAATCGTTTTAAAAATATACTATTTACGCGGTAATCTTATTAAAAAATACCCTATTCACGAGGTAATCGTATTCTAAAATACCCTCTTGAGGGGGTAACCTTATTCACAAATATGCTATTTACGAGGTAATATTATTTAAAAACAAACTATTTACGAGGTAACCTTATTTAAAAATACACTATTTACGAGGTAATCATTAGCACTGTGTTTACGAGGTAATCAAATTTTAAAAATCCGATGCAATCAATATGGATAAAAACTGTGTTTACGAATTGCGTCGTCCATGTGATGTTTAAAATATTGAAGGAACTGAAACAGTTTGGTTAAACAAGAGAAGTGTCACGTTCCATCTATCAATAACAGAATCGTTTCAAAACAAAATGACAAATCTTTTAGAAAACAATTAATCCCAGAAATAGAAACCGAACGGAGACTAAAAAACAAAAGACAAATAGCACATGCATCTGTGATTCTCCAGGAAGCACCATGTGATGTTCAATGTGTTGTTGTTTTTTCATAATATTATCAATCAATTTCTGTCACGGTACTTATTGATTTCGTAAATACAAAATACCAGAAAAACAAGATCTCAAGGCGGGAGACAAGACATAGTTTAAGCTCGGTTATTAACACAGCTGGACGATAAAGATAGTTTGCCAGGCAATATAAAACTAATAGACAGCATATTGAAGAGAGAGATAGGCCGTTGAAATACGTTTATCGTAAAACAAAACAGATTGTGCAGCTTTATGGTTGTGCGAGAGAGAGAGAGAGAGAGAGAGAGAGAGAGAGAGAGAGGGGAGGGGAAGGGAGAGAGAGATGTGCACTTTTCCGTGCATAAAGCTGGAAAATGGTTCAAAGTGATGAACTTCAACTGCCGTTTGAAGAACAGTGGTAAGAAACAGTGTATAGTCCTTCGTTGGGTACCAAAAATTGGCGTGCAAGAAAACAACCATTGGTAGGTGGAATTCGAAATAAGTGTACGCCTTGCGGTCGGCTATTAAAGTAACTAAGTCTCTATCTCAATAGCATTCTGATATTCTATATTTAAAACAAAATAAATATTTTACAATTGGTACACGGATCATGTACTATAGTGCGTTTCAGTGTCATTCGTAAGAAAGGACTCGAAGAACGAAGCTTGACATATTCCACAAGTTATGTCAAACGGTGACCTCATTTTCCTATATAGAGAGCATGCGCAATAAATGCAATCGGTGTAGATTGGAATAACCAGACGCTAGAGTTTGCCATTCGATTGAGACTTCTGGCATATTTCGCGGAAAAAGGTATACATTGGGTTAATTTATATGTGCGGTTTTGCTCCTTTAAGACCGCATTTCCACTATAGCATACTTTATGGCGTATGTTTAATTCCTATTAGACACAAACTAGGCCATTATGGGACTGACATATGTTACAATACACCCCATTCATTGTCAAATACAAGCTTTTTTTATAAGCAATATTTTTATTCAGAAACAAATCTGAATAGTGATTAGAGAACAGGCATAGCCTATATTAAACCACACCCCCTGTCCGATACAGATACATAATATATTATTTACATTTTAGAAAAGTACACACTGGGATGAAAACCACGTCACGTGACAGAGCGTTAGATCATTCGATCAGCAAGCAACACCGCCCATCGCGTTCTGTCAAAATAGAACTTCTTATGGAAGAACAGCATGTAAAACAAGATGGCCGACATCTAGACAGCAAGGAGTAAAGGGAAAGTAAATAAAAATTGAGTTATTCATTCGAAAACGCCAGGGTGCATGTTAACCGGTTTCTAGAACATATGAGATATGTCATATTTCTCGCTAGGATTCTGTACTTTAATAAATGGATGTATACGACAGGGTGGACGTAAAAAGAGGTAGACTATAAACATGTTGTCAGGGAATTTAGAGATGTCTATTACACCTGTCATATTCAAGGACAGAGTAAAATAAACCCATACAACTGTTTCAAAATGAAATGAAATGGGGGTTAACGCCCTACTGTTCTGCGTCTAAACTGGACTGACTGATAAAGATGGGCATACGTCATACAGTGTGCTATGAGGGAAATTTTGCCCGGGCAGCGGCGCTACGGCCTACTCTTATATCAAATTCCAACTGCCAAGGAATCTTTCACGTGCACGTTAATGTGTACACGAGACCTCGGTTTTTCGTACAATCCAAACGACTAGACAGCTGTTCTTGTCAGACGCCCCCCCCCCGTCCTGCATCACTGACAAGGCAGCTATTACGACTTTAAGATGCATTATATAAGATACTGACCATTCTTGATATAATAACTCAAAAAAAGGTAATGTAAAATAAATATATTGAAAATTTCATTCAAATTACTTCATGTTAAGCCAAGTTATCACTGTTTGATGTTTTTGATAAGATGTGTGCATTGTGGTAACTAGGGCACTGGTATATTCGAGACTTAGCCTCGTTTTCCCATCGAGTGTTGATTATGGTCTTGTTTTGTTACTAATTGTGTAATTAATAGTTTAAATAACATTTCAGACCCAAAGAAAGGCCTGCGATTGACACATTTAGCTCTTGCATAATGTATGTTCAAACTGGGCTCATATTGATCCGAGATAGAGAGAAATGGGGTTTAACATCCACCCGAAACAGACTACGTCATTTCGGGACTAACATATGGTTCAATACAGACTACGTCATTTTGGGACTAACATATTGTTCAATTTCACTTCAATAATTATCTTGCGCGCAGCGGTCGTTAGCAACGGGGGGAAACCGGAAGTACCAGAGAAAACCCAGGGCACATACTGATTCGAATAAACATGGATTTGGTTACCTGGATGACTTTCTTGGCCAATGCAGGGATTGAACACGTAACCCCCAGACTAGAGAGCCAGCGTCTTACCCACTTAGCTACCGTGGCTCTTACCGCTGCCTGTAGTAGCACGTGCAGAGAGTTGAGAGTCGGGCTTTAAATATAGTCCGATGGCGACATAAATCTGTTTATTTTAATTAATGCGGAGCAGAACAGTAGCACGTAAAGCCCCATTTTCTTTCATTGCATATCTATTTTAACTAGTGTGCACGCGGCTTTAGACAGTTGATGTATTAACAAGTGCGCGAGAACCGCATTACACGCAAAACAAAACCGACAATAATAACAAAAAAACTAGGTCGCGAGTGGATGAAACCATATTTATAAACACATCGAGCTATTAGCGAACAGTTAGAAAATATAAAACCAAATGTACGCCTACTTCTAGACAGGAGAACATGAAAGCTGTTCTTAAAACAGAATTAAAATGTCAGGAACACACACCAGGGTATTAAAGGACACGATCAAACTATAGAACAATGGTGCCAATTATTTGTTATTTTATGCCTACTTCAAGACAAGGTTGTTATATTCGAAATACACCAGGGTGTCTGTGAAAAAGAAGAGAGAGAGAGAAAAGTGGGGTTTAACGTCCACTTGACATAAACTAGGTCATTTCGGGATTAACATATGGTTTAATTTTATTTCAAGAATTCGCTTGCGCGTAGGGGTCTTTAGCAGTGGTAGGAAACCGGAGAAACCCCACAAGGTTCGACAGGCGACCCTACTCGGTCACGTACAACCGGAGTTTCCAAACCACACCAGTTGACTCAATGGCAGGCTTTATGATACAGCGCGCGCGTGCTAACCATTCGGCCACCGCACGGTTCGCACCCCACCCACCCCACCTCTTTTCAGAGAACATCAAATATGTTTTATGTAAATATCATCTAGAGAAAGAGCTGACAATTTTCACTGTAAAAAATTTCAAAAATAGATAATGTACAGGCAATATATTGTAATATATTCAAATTACTAACGACGTTAGAGCTGTTGAGACGTTGAGAATAGCCGATTACAGAACAATGTTGGCGTCCGCCATTATGTGATAGAACTGGTTAAACACGTTCCAAATATATTTTTAACTCAGAGATCATTGCTAAAGTAGATGCGTTATGAAGATTTCAAGAAAAGGAAGTTACGAATGCAAGAGTTATCCTTCTATATAGGATGCCGAATGGTTAGCACAGGGTAACGATCCCCACGGTTGTACGTGACAATGAGTAGGATAGCCTGTCTAACCTCGTGGGTTTTCCCCGGCCCCCTCGGGTTTTTTCCTACTGCTAAAGATCCGTAGGAATTATTGAAATAAAATTGCCCAGCGAAATGACCTAGTTTGTGTCGAGTGGACGTTAACCCCCTTCCCCTCTCTCTCTCACCCCCTTCCTCTCTCTCGCCCCACCTCACCCCTCTCCGTCCCTCTCTTTAAACCCTATTTCAATGTAGCGTATTAAGACTCGACGTCAAAAAGGATTAAAAACAGTAGTAAATGGTGGAGAAATATGAACTAATAGTTGGATAATTTTATCCTAAACATGTCAGTTGCTACACCATTATCTTTTATTGACAATTTATGATGTAATAACCAACAACGTGAACGTCAAAATAATGCCAATTGAACCCATACAGTGATAGGTCGACATTTTATATAAACTTAAAATGTTTCCTTTATGTCATTTAGAACTGAGAAAAAAATGGATCTGGTGTATTGAAGACGAGAGAGAGAGAGAGAGAGAGAGAGAGATAGAGAGAGAGATATTTAACATCCAGTCGAATGTCTAATGCCATCGAGAGTTGATTATGGTCTTGTTGTGTCAATTGATGTCTAGTAGTTTACATGACACAGAGGCGGGTCCCCTCCCCCTAATTTACGACAGTGCCCTTTTTTACTGCTGAAAGTGTCTTAGACGAAAATATCAGCTAAATAGCTCTTGGAATGTCTACAGATGCAAGGAAATGACGGATAATTGTCTTAGGGACCCCCCCCTCTCAACCCCCTCGCAGCGGCGTGCCCCGTCTTCGCAGTAAGTGCTCCAATTTTGCGCCCCCCACCCCGTTTCAAAATTCCTAGATCCGCACCTGCAATATTTCAGGCCTAAATAAAGACTTGTATGTTTAATAGCATAAATAAATTTGATATATTAAAATAGTTTATACAACATTTCAGGCCTAAATAAAGACCTGCAATAGGCTGATTTAGCTCTTGCATAATGTATGTTTAAGTCGGGCTAATACTGATTCAAGAGATAGAGATGGGTTTTCAACGTCCAGTCGACACAGACTAGGTCATTTTATTTCAACAATCAAAGCCTAGGTCACAACCTACGTATGTTTTGCCACGTACGGGTTGAAGGGTTTGATAGTGCAGGCCAGTAGACCCCCCCCCCCCCAAAAAAAAAAAAAAAAAAAAAAAACGGGTCAAAATTTTGTATGTGCAAGACCAAAAGTCTCTACGTACAGCCTGCGATCTTCTAAGATGTCAAATACACGCAAGTGACACGTAAGTCTCACGCGTGGGTTTATTAAAAGTTCTCCCGTAGGCTGTCCGTAGTACCACGTACTGCGGCTATGGGCTAGCTCTAGTGAGCCATTGTGACTTCCATTAGCGATTGGAATGTCATCAGCAGAAACTCTTTTGTTCTAGCACTTAATTTAATGGCTTTTTAAATGTTCTTGGGTGGTTTGGGTGTCAACTACACTGAATTCTGTATTTTAATTAATCAGGCATTTAGGAAAAAAATATTGTGGATCACTCGGTGCACGACTAAGGTCCGCTTTCATTGAAAATTTAAATTTACGAATAACCTATTTCTGGTGGCGTTGTTTAGTCGTGTCGTCGTTTAGACCCCAAAAGAAATATTGTAGACGACATAGTGTCCGATTAAGGCCCGCTTATATTGAATTATGAATAACCCATTTGCAACGATCTGGGTGGTGGAGGTGGTGTGTCTGTATGTGGGTGGTGGTGGGGTGTGTTGGGGTGAAGTAGCGGGGGTGGGGTGGGGTGGCGTGTCTTCGTTTCGATTCGAAGCTTGTACGTCAATAACCCGCCAGTTTCTTTAACCTTTTGGTTTTTCTATTAGCATCTGAGTGGTTTAAGTACAGAAGGTAATTATATCATCAAGGGTTTTAAAATAACTTGAAGAGATGTAAGCACGCAACCACAAACCGTAACATCATTTATTATAGACATTGGACAAATGTCACTGACTCGGTTCCACATAACAAAATACACGTCATTGACTTGCTGATACTGTTTTCTTATATAACATTCCCACCCACGCCGCTCGTGGGGGGTGGGGTTCACTAGTCCGCCGATATAGTAATTAATATAAATGAGGCGGGGGGAACGTCAACTCGACACACACTAGGTCATTCCGGGACTAACATACCGTTCAATTTTATTTCAATAATTCGCTTGCACATTGGGGTCTTTATCAGTGGGAGGAAACCGGAGGCTCCACAGAAAATCCACGAGGTTAGACAGGCGACCCTACTCCTTGTCATGTACAACCGCGGAATCGAAACCACGCCAGTCGACTCAATGACGGATCTTATGATACAACGAGCATGCGCTAACCATTCGAAATCATAAAAGAATTACGTGTCCGGATAAGCGATTTTGACGCCTGACGTTAAAGGAACAGTAGCAAGACACGGTGCATGGGATCAACAATTGCCGCGCACGGAAAAATACATTGCCAGGAGGAATTCGAAATCAATTCAGAGTAGGTTTTGGCGCCACCATAAGGCCCAATTTTAATCGTCATCATTATCGCGGGTGGTTGCATAACAATGTGTCAGTTGCCTGACACCATAGCGTGTCTAATAATCCACAGGTTTCCATATATGGATGATCATTTCCGCCAGTTTTGTCTGAGCCCCCTATATGTACTGTTTTAACATGACAGATTGTTTCCACGATCCATGAAGAATTTTAAAAAACTCGGATGCTATCGACAGATTAGATGCTTTAAGGAGCTAAACTCAAATCTATTGATATCGACTGTTATATTTTGGGCTTAAATCAAAGATGGCTGTACATGTAGTTATTCTAAGATCCACGTGACGACAAAAAAAGCGATAATTTTATCTTTAGCAGTGTTAGGCCGCGGATAAAAAAGTAGATGTTGACATTCGGATAAAAGAGGTAACTCGTGGCGTTTCAAGCTTAATTAGTCGAAACTAGCAAAACGTTGAGACACACTCTGGTGTGTTTGTTTTTAGCCATGATTGGATGCGTTTAGTTTCACCTGACAAAATTAAACACACATTATGCAAGTGCTAATTCTGCCAATTGCAGGTCTTTCTTTAGGCCTGAAATGTTATCTAAACTGTTAAAGACCCCTACGCGCAAGCGAAATATTGAAATAAAATTAAAATCATATGTTAGTCCCGAAATGACCTAGTTTGTGTCGAGCGGACGTTAAACCCCATTTACCCCCTTCTCTGTATTGCGTATGTTCGTCTTCGTTAACCAAATCGGACCAGAACAGTACGACGTTCAACCCTATTTCATTTCATTTAAATTGAAATAAGAGTAGGCAACACGTGTGAATATTTATCGTGGATATTCATTAATTCTGTTATTCATTCGGCCAACATATCAATAATTTACGAAATGACCAGAAATCTACATTAGTGTTGATAACCAGACAAATTACAATGAGAAAATAATTAGGATGAAAAACAAAAATATCGGGTTTTGAGAGGTCATGTCCGTATATTTCATTGTTAAAAATAAACACACTGATATGGATATACTACTTCTGAATTTTATTGACATTAGTATATCCATATAAGTGTGTTTTTTTTTTAGTGAGATCTATTTCTATATGTCTTATAAGGATTATTTCTTAGTTGACAAAATAAAATGAAATTGAGTTTAACGGCGTATTTGTTCAGGTCTTCTGAGACAGAGAGAGAGATGGGGTTTAACGTCCACTCGACACAAACTAGGTGATTTCGGGACTAACATGTAGTTTAATTTCAATCCAATAATTCCCTTCTTCAGCGGTGGGAGGAAACCGGAGGACCCGGAGAAAACTCACGAGGTTGGACAGGTTAGACATCCAAGAGATGCACGAAGAAATGAAATAGAAATGGGGTTTGACATCCTGTTTTTCTGCTCCTACTGGGCTACAGAAGGCAGAAATAAAATACAATATGTGAAATGGGATTTAACGTCCTACTGTTCTGCTTCTGCTGGGCTAATGAATACGGACAGTGGCCCTACAACTTGCCCTTATTTCAAATTCCAATTGCCTAGGACTACTAGGGATCTTTTACATGCATGTCAGAGACCTTTGTTCTCTGGGGGGTTGGGATGGCCTAGTGGGGTCTAGAGTGCCGCGCTTTGAACTCTAGCTGGTCGGTCATCTCTGGCTTGCGGCTGTGGTTTCGATCCCTGGTGTGAGCCACGTACAAACGGGGATTCGAAACCACGCCAGTTGACTCAATGACGGGCTTTACGATACAACACGCACGTGCAAACCATTCACCCTCCCCCCCCCCCGTTCAGGTGTTCCTATTTGGGGTGAGGGGGTCGAGGGTTATTAAACGCGTGCGCGTTGGATCAGGTTCAGAGCGTCCGTTATTGAGTGAAGTGGTGTGACTTCAATTCCCCACTTGTACGTGACAGGGAGAAGGTTTTTTCTCTGGGTTCTCCGGTTTCCTCCAGTAGCTAAAGACCCAAACGCACGCGCTTTTAAAATATGGAAATAAAATTGAACCATATGTTAGTCCCAAAATGACCTAGTTTATATCGAGTGGGCGTTAAACCAAATTTCCCTCTCTCTAGTTCCTTTTGGAACTGTCTTTGAGCGAACGATATTCGCTGACAAAGGAACTACTCTCTCTCTCCTACTCTCTCCCCCCTCACCCCCTGTCCTTACTTACACTACTAACTACACGCGTCACCATAGAAACAAAAATTACCACATATTTATGTTTGTTTCAAAATAGCAGGCGCGGATCCAGAGGGGGGGTTTGGGGGGTCCCATCCCCCCCCTGCTCAGCTACATAAAAAAAAAAATAATGTCTTGCGTTAATGAAATTACATCACAAAGTGCTCCTACATCAGTATAAAAAATATTTCTCTGTTTAAAAAGCTCAATTTGCATGTATGCCTATGTAATTTAGAGACGATGATGGCAGATTTCCGTAACAGAAACCTGGCAACCCCCTCCTGCAAAAATTCCTGGATCCGCCCCTGAATAGTCGACATGATGGTTCATTTTATTTCATTGTAGAATCAGCAAGACTAAAACACGATGTTAACGAGCAATTAAACTCACTGCCATGTCGTAATAAGCAGGATTGTTTTTACCTTACGGCGAGAGTTGTCTGTCCTTAAATTACAGAATACGCGACCTTCGATGTATTGACAACTTATTGACAAGTTATATTTATGACGATTATGCTACCAACCCCCATGGCTCGTGTTTTTGTTTTTCTAGGTTTTCTTTATCCATGGATGAATTCGGCGGTTCATTTCATATTATTTATTCGACCGGAACAACAAAACTAATTGGAAATAACCAATTTTATTTACCGATTTTTGTAGTATTTATTATGGGTTAAAGTAAATAGGGTTTAACATCCAACTGTTCTGCCCCGAATAGGCGAATGAATCTTCTATAATGTATCTTGCCGGTCAGCTCTGGCTTGCGTCTGTGGTTTCGATCCCTGGTGTGAGCGTATGTGGCATGGAGATAGGGGCGCCTTCTCAACCTCGTGAGTTTCCTCCGGGCACTCCAGTTTTCCCCCACTGCTAAAGACCCCTACGCGCAAGCGAATTATTGAAATAAAATTTTAAAAAAAAACATATGTTAGTCCCAAAATGACCGAGTGGTCGTTAAACCTCATCTCTCTCTCTCTCTATAATGTTTCTTTAATTAGTTGTTTTATATTGTATGACTCAAAGGAGCTAAATCGCTGACTTAAAGACCCCAGATGGATCGCAACGCATATAATAATGTAATATGATTGTATATAAACTGATTTACATTCAATGTTTTCCGTTTTGACTCTAATTTCAAATCAGATATGTCCAGCGAAATACGGCATGAGTCCCAATCGAATAGAAATTTCTAGCGTCGGGTTATTCCAGTCCATTGCGCATGCTTCCAGATAAGTTATATGGTGTCGCCGTTTGACATGAGATTTAGAATATGTCTAGACTCGTTCTTTCTGGTCACTTGTTACAAAAGACCCCCTGGACCCCCCTCTGGATCCGCGCCTGATTTTGAGAGTCTGTATCTGATTTGTAATAAAAGAGAATAAACAAAGAGGTGAAAACAGCTCATTAGTTCGGAGATCTCGGATTCCTTCCTCCTGTTCAAATCCGTTTCATTTTATTTTATTTATTTCATTGTATTGATCGCTGAAAATTCATCTCGACGTGGTTTCCCCTTGTCAGTGGTGCAGAACGGATAGCCTGCCAAGGACAGCTGTCTAGTCGTTCGGATGGTACGAAAAACCGAGATCCCGTGTACACATTGGCGTGCACGTAAAAGATCCCTTGGCATTTGGAATTCGATATAAGAGTAGGCCGTAGCGCCGCTGCCCGGGCAAAATTTCCCTCATAGCACACTGTATGGCGTATGCGGGTCTTCCATTAGCCCAGGTTAGGTGCAGAAGAGTATGACGTTAAAACCCATTTCATGTAATTTTGTATTGATCGCTGTACTACATGGCCGCGATATTCAAAAGTTAGTATACTGTTTTGTAATCGGGTGTTGGGATGGCCTAGTGGTCTAGAGCGCTTTGACCTCTAGGTGGCCGGTCACCCCTGGCTTGCGGCTGTGGTTTTGATCCCTGGTGTGAGCGTATGTGACATGGAGATAGGGGCGCCTTCTCAACCTCGTGAGTTTCCTCCGGGCACTCCAGTTTCCTCCCACTGCTAAAGACCCCTACGCGCAAGCGGATTATTGAAATAAATTCAAAAAACCATATGTTAGTCCCGAAATGACCTAGTTTGTGTCGAGTGGACGTTAAACCCCATTTCTCTCTCTCTCTCTGTTTTGTCATGCGGTTCTCCTTCCTTTCACCTATGTTTTACACGCACAGCTTAAATAAACCTTTTCAATTTTATTACATAGAAGCAGAACAAATACGTCTAAGCAATTCTCAAAGAATACTTAATGTTTTCGATTAAAATCGCCAGGAACGAAATCGAGATCTTCGATCTTAGTAGGCTATGCGTGAACCTGTGTGAAAGAAAAACCCCAAAAATTCTTTCTGTTCTTACTTAGAGGCTGGGTGGGTTGAAAGGTAAAGGTGTGTGCATTGAATCAGATTCAGGTCTCTCATTGAGTCAAGCGGCGTGGTTTCGACCCCACACTTGTACGTGACATGATGTATAAGGGTCTACTGTCCAACCTCGTGAATCCCACTACACACTGCTATTATGAGTGGATATTGTTGTTTTAAATTTTTGATTGGTCAGTAGTCCGACTACCAACCAATCACTAGCTGCCCTACAAAAGCTTTACATTTAAAACGAGTGCCAATACTGGACCAAATATGTTTACATAACGTTACGTCATGCCTCACGATTTTATTATGCCTAATTAACCCGTGCATTGCAGAATACTGCAGTAAAACTAATTGCGCGACAAACGAGGCTATCAAGTCGAATGAAATGTAAACACTACTGTTTGGAAACGAACATACTTTCACCGTTTTTAATACCTTAAATCACTGTCCAAAGTTTTAGGGAAGACCCAGATTAAACGAAGGACTGTCATGTTGCTGTACTTAAGTGATAGCTTTCATTGAACGGAAAGAATAAACACACTCCCGCATAAGTTCAAGAAACAGACGCTATTCCAGTAATGGCCAGAGAGGGATTTCTTGGGCCATTGCTTCAGGGATATGAACCCCGTGATACCCGCGACATTCTCACAAGCGGCCTTGAACTAAGCAATATATAAATATATTAATTGGCCTTAAACTTAATAACCCATCATATTTATCGGAGATTAAAGCGAGGAGTGTTTTCCCTGATTAGACTTAGTCCGATGAATGGGAGAGTATTGACAGAGATAAACTCGATTTTACCAAGCAAAAGAATCCGATTTATTAAACACGTGCTGTCTATTAATGAAAGAAAGAAAGAATTAATAAAACACCGCTCATTGATTGACCAATCAGATTACGAGACCTGTCAATCAAGGCGAGGTCAATTAGGGGTCAAGATCTAAAGGTGATAAAGTTGTTTATTACCTCTTACTGATATCCGTTAATTGATTCTATTAATATTTCTGGCGGGATGTCTTGTGTGACGTTTTCGCCTTTATTTGTCAAATACAGGGCTAATTGATATCAATTAAGCATCTAGAAATTCGATAACCAAATAATTTATCGCTTAAAAGTCCATTTTGTAAGATTTGGATAAAATGGACGGAAATGGAATATCATGGGGTTAAACATCCGACATTCCTGCCCAGGGGGGGGGGGGGGACGTGGCTAAGTGGGTAAGGCGCTGGCTCGCTATCCTGGAGGTCGGGTGTTCGATCCCTGCATTTACCGAGAAAGTTCATCTCGATTTTCCGGCGTGGTTTCCCCATTTTCAGTGATGCAGAACATAAGGGATGGAACGATAAACCGAGGTCCCATGTACACATTGGCGTGCACGTAAAATATTCCTCGGTAGTTGGAATTCGATATATGAGTAGGCCATAGCGCCGCTGTCCGGGCAAAATTTCCCTCATAGCACACTGTATAACGTATGCCCGTCTTCCATTAGCACAGCTTAGGAGCAGAACAGTAGGACGTTAAACCCCATTTCATTTGAATTCTGTCCAGGAGGGCGGTTTGGGTGACTGAATATTTAACGCGTGAGCGTTTGGTTAGAAGGTATGTCATTATGTCAATTGGCGTGGATTCGAATCCACGCTTGTACGTGACAAAGAATAAGGTCGCCTGTTCAACCTTGCGGGGTTTTTTTTACGATATCACCCTTGGTGGAAGTGGAAGTAAACATCCAGAAACGAAGGAACGAACGAATTATTTTGACCTCGAGAGAGTTCATGAGGTATGGGCAGTTGCGATTTAAAGTATATTTGTTGAAACGGCTAAGATAAACCCGATTGTAATAATAATAAAAACAAATTGATTTAAGACAACTTGAGGACTTGGTGGTACCGGGAAAAACACGACAAAAAACCTTGAGTTCCCCTCCTCGACCAGTTCAGCTTAATTAAGCTGACCTCGCTGAATAGAGGTTAAATCTAATTAAGCATACGTTCGTTAGATGTCGAAGATATGCATTCTACAAGAAGAGATTCTAGAAGAAAGGCAGGGCACCGCGTGCTGATGTTAAAATTAATCTAGCATCAGAAACACGAACATGAGATTGTAGTTGATAAAACGTCGAGTTCTTCACCGCTATCACCACTGTTTATTAAAGTTAATTGGAATCAAGCTTCATGTTAGATATACAATCCTGACGTTTAATTAACAGCGACAGTTAAATTTATATTTATACATGCAGTATCAACTGAGAGAGAGAGAGAGAGAGAGAGAGGGAGAGAGAGAGAGAGAGGGAGAGACATACTTTCAGAAATAGAAAGATCTAAACGTGATGGTCAGATTACCTATTAAATAAATCTGATTTTAATATTATTTTCAAAAGAAGATTTTACGGAAATGTAGAGTGTTGAACCACAATCAATATCAATTTATTTATTTTAAATTAGAGTAAATGTCAGTTTTTAATGTCAGTCCAGGATGAAACAGAATCATATTAGTTGAAAACTAGGTGGTCATATTACATTTACAATAATTATTCTGGGAGATTCATTCCCGAGCCAGTTTGATACCAAGGGTTAAGGCATTGGTCCTCAACCATTTTTTTGCCACTGACACAACTTGGAACGCATTAAAACATAGCGGAACACCTGACACAATGTGGTATATTATGAAAAATATCTGAATTTTGCAAAATAAAAAAAAAATGAGAAGTCATAGATGGCATACAAACGTAGAAACAGACTGACTTAAACTAAATACATGTAAAGAAAAGCACAAACTTAGTAGTTTTGCGCTATTTCTTAGTGTGCCGTTCAAAATTTCGCGACACGAGGAAATTCAAGAAAATCACCGGCATCTAACCAGAGACTTCTTGGTTACTCACTGATAGCGCGTGCGCGTTGCATCTTAAGGTCTGTCATTGAGTCAAGTGACATGGTTTCGATTCACCGGTTGTACGTGGCGGGAGATTAGGGTAGCTTCTCCACCCTCGTGAGAGAGAGGGAGATATAGAGGGGTTAACGTCCACTCCACAAACTAGGTCATTTTGGGGCTAACATATGGTCCAATTTTATTTCAATATAGGGGGCTTAAGCGACCCTACGCCAGTTGACTCAATGACAGACGTTTTCATACAAGGCACACGTGTTAATCATTCTGCCATCCACCCTATAGTAAACAACTACCAGTCAATGTTTATTGGACGTGCGATATCAAACTAACACTTAAAATCAATTTTATTTATTGTTAAACTTTTTGACATTTTCAGTTTATTACCTTTAAAGTAGAACTTTAATCAATATTGCGTCAAAAGACCTAAATACCGACAATATTGATATTATTTAAGGCTGCGCCACATCGATAGGTACGACAGATCCTAGCAAAACATAAAATTCTCGCTTTTGGCCTAGTTTAGTTCGACGTCAGACAGGGGGTTGGGATGGCCTAGTGGTCTAGAGTGCCGCGCTTTGAACTCGAGCTGGCCGGTGACCTCTGGCTTGCGGCTGTGGTTTCGAGCCCTGGTGTGAGCGTATGTGGCATGGGGATAAGGGCGCCTTCTCAACCTCGTGGGTTTCCTCTGGGCACTCCGGTTTCCTCCCACTGCTAAAGACCCCTACGCGCAAGCGAATTATTGAAATAAAATCAAACCATATGTTTGTCCCGAAATTACCTAGATTGTGTTGAGTGGACGTTAAACCCCATTTCTCTCTCTCTCTCTCTCTGTCTCTCTCGACGTCAGACATTTTGAAAAAAGTGCGCGCTTGCATTTGATCAGTCCTGTGATTCTCAACCAATCTGCCCCACAGGTGTGCCGAGAGATCTTTTCGCCATGAGTTGTCAAACACAGAGTTCATAGAGATAAATGGAGTATCTAGATTTTAGTCAAGCCATAGGACCCATCCTACGTGAACAGGACCTTGTTTACACACTAGATAGAAAATCTGTAACCTTCTAACATAAAGGATAAATCATCCCGTTTACACGAAAGAATTATTCTTATAAATATAAAACCTCACGTAAATCAACTATTGTAACTCTGCCTTTATGGCTATAAACCCACTAATGTGACTCGGCCTTTAGTGATGTAACACTAATCCTACTAGCGTAACTCTGTCTTCATGGGTAAAGGTAGTCCCAGTATAATATCCACCAGTACAATAAATCACTAAACCACGCAGCATTTGTGAACCCTAATGATAACAATAATATTTTGTATTGGAATATTTATGTAAGTATTTAACCTCAAACTGTCAATCTATCATAAATAAAATCACTTACATTTAAGAGAGAGAGAGAGAGAAATGGGGTTTAACGTCCACTCAACACAAACTAGGTCATTTCGGGACTAACATATGGTTTAATTTTATTTCAATAATTCGCTTGCGCGTAGGGGTCTTTAGCAGTGGGAGGAAACCGGAGTGCCCGGAGGAAACCCACAAGGTTGAGAAGGTGCCCCCATCTCCATGCCACAGACGCTCGCACCAGGGCTCGAAACCACAGCCGCAAGCCAGAGGTGACCGGCCAGCTAGAGGTCGAAGCGTGGCACTCTAGACTACTAGGCCATCCCAACCCCCCTTACATTTAAGGATATTTGCTCAATATGGGTGTAGCCAGAGCCGACATATATAATTATACATGACAGAACTATAATTTAATCACAAACATTCGAACAATTGTATATAAAATCACTTATTCAATGTGGGTGTAGCCAGAGCCGACATTACTATACACAATAAAACTACAATTTAACGATAAACATTGGAACAATCATAAATAAAATAACTTATATATTTAATGTGAGTTGAGATAAACAACGATATACTGTCATTCTGTGGATGCGGCAGATGGTCATTTACCATTGTCCTTATTCAAATTACACAAAATGAGTCATGTTTCTGCACTTACTCGGGAGGGAGAGAGAGAGAGGGAAATGGGGTTAAACGTCCACTTGACACAAACTAGATCCTTTTGGGACTAACATATGGTTTAATTTTATTTCAATAATCCGCTTGCGTGTAAGGGTCTTTAGCAGTGGGAGGAAGCAGGGGTACCCGGAGAAAACCCACGAGGTTGGACAGGCGACCCTAATCCTTGCCACGTACAACCGGGGATTCGAAACCACGCCAGTTGAGTCAACGACAGGCCGTATGATACAGCACGCTAACCATTCGGCAATCCAACCCCCACACTTGACGTTAATGCCGGCAGGTTGTACGTGACAAGGAGGAGGGCCACGTGTCCACTATCAAACCTCTGGGTTTTCACCGGGTCTTCCTGTTACTTCTTACTTGAACCATATGTTAGTCCCAAAATGACCTAGTTTGTGTCGAGTGGCTTTAAACTCCCTCCCTCTCTCTCTCTCTCTCTCTCTCTCTCTCTCTCTCTCTCTCTCTCTCTCTCACACTCTCTCTCTCTCTTATTTATAATATTATATTTATATTCATCCTTGACACCAGATGTTTCAGCCTTACAGTTATTGAACACATTGATGTCGAAAATACTTCTGTCTATTTCTAACAACAATAAATCTGTTGGCGGAGTTTCAATCGAGACAACAATATCACCCGTAAACACTTACAACAGTCTAATGAGGCACCTAACACATTCTAAGCATAATCCACGCTCGTATTACAGTTTCAAAATAATATCATCTGTCATTCTGAAAGTCGGTACGAAATACACATTGTTAAAACAGAAAGTGTTAAATGTTTTAATTCCCAAAATAACCAACAAGTGATGAGTGGCTTAATGATCTAGAAATATCCGAACAAGAGAAAGAGACCTGCAGAAATAGCAGACCTTATGATTTACAGTGCTTGCGTTAAGCATTGCTATCTCTTCTGGTTGTAGTAGTAGTAGTAGTAGTAGTGGTAGTGGTGGTGGAAGTAGTAGTAGAAGTAGTAGTAGTAGCAGTAGTACTAGCAGTAGTAGTAGTAGTGGTAGTAGCAGTAGTAGTACTAGTAGTACTAGTAGTAGTAGTGGTAATAGTAGTAGTAGTAGTAGTAGTAGTGGTGAAAGTAGTAATAGTAGTTGCAGCAGTAGTAGTAGCAGTAGTAGAAGTAGTAATAGTAGAAGACGAAATAGTTTAGTAGTGGTAGTATTTGTAGTACAGACGATTCATTAGTTTAAGATACATTATGGGAGATTAAATAAAGAGCTGGAAGTCTCGATTATCCTTTTATTGATTTAATTGTGAAAGAAAGTTATGCAGTAAATCAGGTCATAATCCATTCAAGAACGCCGTCCAGCGAGTTGATTATGGTACCGATAAGTTAACGAATGTATAGTTAATAATTTAGATAACATTTCAGGCCTGTCAAGAGAGACCTGACACTGGCAGATTTAGCTCTTGCATAAAGTATGTTTAACAGCGGCCTCTTGCACTTGTTACACGTTAACACATACCGTTGTGTTGCGATTGACTCACTCTATATAGAACACAACATAGGGAGACGTTCTTACAGCGTAAAATCCGTTTCCAAGCACGCGTTTTTACTGCCATTCCGCGCACCTTCTCCCCTGTTATATGGCAATGGCACCATCACATTTACATACATCAACGTATCGCGGATTCAGCCACAAAAACGCGTTAATTGGCCATGAGCCTAAGATATAATGTTGTGCGTACCTGTTGCGTTATAATTTACTTATTCTACAAGGCCAAGAAAAAAAATCTTGTGTTTTCAGTTACATAGTTTACAAATATTAGTCGGAGTTTGTATTATTCGTTTCCAGCTCTTGAAAATAATACAGAAATATCAATGTCCAGAGAGAATCACACCAAGATCCAGTTATTGGGCCTAGGAAAGGAAAAGAGATAAAAAAAGCTTAGAGTTGCCGATCTTGGCTAAAAAAAACACACTAGGCACGGTCGATTAGTAGTAAAATACGGGTATTGTTTTGATTAAATTGACCTCATTCAAGTGCGCTTGTGCTCGCTGTATAATAATAATACTATGGCGTCTGAGGTTTTAATTGATATAATAACTATTTTTATTATGTTGACAGTTTTGGAATGGGATCAAGATGTAGAACACAAAATATGATTTATAATTTTTTACACAGCGAGAACACAAATTCCTGAAATGCTTACACGTAATTAATATCTAACAACTTGTTCTTTTAACCTCTACAGATCTCAACGCTACTACTAAAGTTTTACATTTCAAGTTTACATACACAAGAATAATTGTGGTTGGGGGGCCAATATCTGAGGGTGAGCTGTGATTGCCAAGAATGTAAATCCAGGGTTTATTTCAAGACTCAGTTCTAAAGAAAAAAGAAACATGAGCCTTGATCTGGATTTTTGTTGTGCATGGGAGTCATAGTCTCTCACAGGCCCATGTGTTCGAGTCCCGTTTTGGCCTGGATGTTCTCCTTTAAGTGGTGCAGGACAGTGGTAAGGATGGGACGAAAAAATGGCGTGCACTTAAAAGAACCCTTGACTGTTGGAATTGGGCGACAAGCAGGAGGAAGCAGTAAGACGCCCATCACAGCACACTGTATGGTGTATACCTGTTTCCATTAGCCCGGTTGGTGCAGAAAAGTAGACGTTAAACCCCATTTCAATTCATGTCACTACGTCGGCAAATTGAAAGTTACCTCTTTATCATGTGGAATTTAAGGGAGTAAGCGCGCAACTTCCTGCAATACCCATGACCACGTGTTAGTCTCAAACTGTCCGACGTATTATATTCACAATAAGTAACAAAAAGTGTGTGTGTGAGAGAGAGAGAGAGAGAGAGAGAGAGAAACGGGGTTTAACGTCCACTCGACACAAACTAGGTAATTTCGGGACTAACATATGGTTAGTATATTTTATTTCAATAATTCGCTTGCGCGTAGAGGTCTTTAGCAGAAGGAGGAAACCGGAGTGACAGGAGGAAACCCACGAGGTTGAGAAGGCGCCCCTATCTCCATGCCATATACGCTCACACCAGGGATCGAAACCACAGCCGCAAGCTAGAGGTGACCGGCCAGCTAGAGGCACTCTAGACCACCAGGCCATCCAAATCCCCCTGTAACAAAAAGTACTATTGACAAGAAACAGAACTTTCTAGGAATTGCTAAATGATCGCGTTCCACCGTGTCGAAAACAAATATGCTTTTTTTGTCAAGATCACAACATCAGTACACTTAATAATAATGAGTAAATGTATATAGAGACGTATGTTTCTTTCTGAGAAGGTATTTACGTCGGGATGATCATCAGAGATCTCTTACTAAGATACTTATCATTAGTGGTCTATTACTGTCTTGGTTAGAACTGGTGCTCAAATTAACATGTTAGTTATTATTAGAGGTCTATTAAAATATTCTGCATCTGTTTGTGTAATTGACAACACGAGTGAGAGAGAGAAATATTTTACATATACACATTAGTTATAATATACATCTATTCATTTTTTTTTATGTTATGACGAGTTCATTCCGTTTGCATTACTCCAGTATGAGCAGTTGGAATTCGATATGAGAGAGAGAGAGAGGGGGAGGGAGAAGGAGAGAGAGAGAGAGGCGGATGGTCGAAAAACCAAGGGCCCGTGTGCCTTTTGGTAAAAAACCCTAGAGAGAGGTTTAATGTGATCTCGACACACACACACAAGGGTTAACAAATCAGGGTTAACATATTATATGTAAATAAACCACTGGCGCGCGTAGGGGTCTTTAGCAGTGAAGGGAACATCCACTCGACACAGATATGGGTCATTTTTGGGTTGATATAGAGCACACGCCATTGATTAACCAAAATATAATCAATTTAATCCAATTCAACGAACCGGTGTTTATTAGATAGTGGTGTGGTATTTTACGTCCACTTGAAAGAAAACTAGCGTAATTTTTCGTGGTATGCCGATTGATTAGACCGCTGTTTGATGTGACCTACCCACCTATTAAAGTTTGATAAACAGACCCCAACGCCTAAACTAAAGCGTATTAATTCGAGTAGCCTGCTGATTACTTTCCTTTAACATGAAAGCGTGAAATAATTTGATAATTAGACACAAAGTCACTGTCGCTTATTCGTATAATCATGACTCCTTTCATTAAATATACACGTTTTCATTAGTCCAGTCAGAGCAGAAAAGTAGGACGTTAAACCATAATTCATTAGCCATAATTCGGGATGGGGTTGGGATGGGGCATGAGAGAGGGGGGGGGGGCTAAAGTGACTTGGCGATCGTGATGTCGGACAGGTGTCTGCCGAGATCGTCGCTTGGCTATTTCCCAGCTTGATTGTTCTTTTCTTTATCATTGGCGTGACATAAAGATTCGTTTTTCTAGATTAAGTTATTCATGCGCATAAGAAACAAAATCGATTGTTCAAAATAATGAAATGTTATGCACTGGAGTTTGTCAATGATTCACATTGTTTAAGTACATGTAGATTTATTCTCTTACATCTATGTACAAAGGCTGCTATTTCATACTGGTTATTTCTATTTTGTGTCTTTTGGCTTAACTAATGCTCCAGTTATATTCAAAGCACAATGACGTGTTTAAATAATTGAATGTGGCAGTTTTAAGTACAACACGATTTTGTGCTATTATGTTTGTCACAATGAATACTATTCCATATCGGTTATTTGTCGTGTGTGACGTTTGGCTTAACCAATGTTCCTGCTCATTTCCATAGCAAAATGCAACGATTGATAAATTGATTTGGGAAGCTTTAATCGATACAATAAAAGGCATACCTGACTTTTTATAAATGTTACCTGGCAATGTTTATTTCTATGGTTACGAGTGCAATGTGGGAGATGAGACACTAATCTATTCTTTTTTTTCACTTTATAACGACAGTGGTTTCATTGCAATGCTTTGCTTATCCCATCCGAAGAACTAAGCACACGTTCCGTGGGCCAACAGGTGACACCACTAACAATTAACGGCCGATGACAGTTAAGTATCTGAACGACTAAACATACTGGCAACTAAGCATGCATATATGCACTCGTTCTAGGTTACAATATTCTAGTTCATATTGACTTGTTAATGACAAAATCTCGTTGACACACACGTTTATAAAACATAAGAGTATACGAAGAATCTCGAGAACTATCGTTTCAACAGTAATAGGTTTTTTAGAGGGCTTGATATTGAAAGCTATGTTTTCAACATTTATAGATTTTTGTAGAGGGCGGAGGGTTGGGTGGCCGAATGGTTAGCACGTGCGTGCTGTGTCATAAAGCCTGCCATTGAGTCAACTGGCGTGGTTTCGGATCCCCGGTTGTACGCGACAAGGAGTAACCTCGTGGGTTTCCTCCGGGTCCCCCGATTTCCTTCCACTACTAAAGACCCCTACGTGCAAGCAAATTATTGAAATAGAATTGAACAATATGTTAGTCCCGAAATGACATAGTTTGTGTCGAGTGGACGTTAAACCCCAATTCTCCTTGGGCTGGATATTGGAATCTACCGCTATATCAACAATAACAGATTATCTAGATAAGGGGGTTAGATAGTGTATAAACAACATTAGCTTTATCGAGAGGACTGGATATTGAAAGCTATTGCTGGGTAAATAAAATAAAAGTAGGACTATTTACAGCTATTTATAATATGGCGGAAGTTGGATAATGAAAATGGGTTTTTCCAGAAACCCATTAACTGCGTAGCGGATAAATGATAACAAAACTCCATATTTAGTATCACTGAAGGATATTTAGAATGTATATTGAAGTTTTATTGAATTCTACTAAACCAAGGTAAGTTACTCCACTGTTTATGTTGAGTGTGCTGACGATTTCTTGACGATTTGAACCAAACGCGACGAGCTGTTAACACAACGTACTTTGATTCATCACTGGAGAATAACGTACCAAATACAACGATTGTTATACATTATATATATCTATTGTTCTGTAAAGGAAGCATTACATTGTAATCTATACCCCCCCCCCCCCGCGAAAATGAAAAAAGTGGTATCGGGTGTTCGGGAGAGAGTAAAGATAAACTGCTTCGCCTTTTCTCCCTATGTGTGGTTTCGACCCAAAGTCTCTCTCTCTCTCTCCCCAAATATACTTCACCATATACTAGTTACTTGTATATAGCAACAATAGCTTTGAACGGGGCAACATTATGCAGTACTTAATGAGAAAAAATGCCTTGCTCCGATTGTTTGTCATATAGTAACACACTCGGAAAACTTCGGCAACATAATACCGCATTATCTCAAAATATTGCGCCATGCGATGTACGTTGATCGTTTATGAAGTAACAATAGCTGTTAACATTCTACTAAATTGAAATAAAACCGCAATAAGATTTTTTTTCCTGAATTGACACTGGCTTTGTACGGGGCAAGCATTACCGCATTGTCTCCAAACATTGCTCCATCCATACTATGTACCATCATGGATTTGCACGTGGCTGCATATTATCGTACTTTCCAAATATTACGCAATACTGGGTACTTCCAAAGTGTGACAATACCGTATTCTCGCCATAAATGGCTTCACACGATGCACTTTCATAGTGACAATGAGGCAACTTAATACCATACTGTCTGTCTATATATGTAGATAAAGAGAGATGGGGTTTAACGTCCACTCGACACAAACTAGGTTATTTCGGGACTAACACAATGTTCAATTTTATTTCAATAATTCGCTTGTGCGTAGCGATCTTTAGCAGTAGGATGAAACCGGGGGACTCGGAGAAAACCAAAGAGGTAGCCCAAGCGACCCTACTTCTTGTCACGTAAACCGCCTCATGCGCGGATCCAGGGGGGGGGGGGTCCAGAGGATAGGATGAACCCCCCCCCCCTGCTCAGGCTTGAAAATTTTTTATCCGATTTTATTGGCGATTTAGACTTGTAATTTACCTTCCGGAAATACGTCAGAATGAACCAAATTGAATCTAATTTAGCAAATTTCTCTGGGGGAGGACCCCCAAACCTCCCGTTAATCGGTTGAGCGCAATTAGTTAAGCAATTATAAAACCTAGACCCCCCCCCCCCTGCAAAAAATCCTGGATCCGCGCCTGCGCCTCCTCCCGTTCTTCTTTGTTGGTCCAACTAAAGCAGGGGTGTTGGGGTGGGGACGGGGTGGTTGGCCGAATGATTAGTGTGTGCTCGTAGCATAATAAGGTCTGTCATATAGTCAACTTGCGTGGTTTTAAATTCAAATTAAACCATAAGTTAGCCCCGAAATGACCTAGTTTGTGTTGAGTGGACGTTCAACCCCATTTCTCTCTCTCTCTTTATCTCTCTCTCTCTCACTCTCTCTTTACATCTATTATGGTTTATGGACAAATAAATCAATCACCGTGATAAACTACTTCATTAATTTTTTGTCTTCTGAATGAAGTGAGAATAATGACACGTCTCTGGTGGCCATTTCGTGTTTTTAGACTTACAAAAAGCAGCAATTGTATAAAATCAGTATCACTCAATCAAAACACAGCAGAATAACTCCAGATTGCAATCTTTAAAGGGGGGGTGGGTGACCTAGTGGACTAGAATGCCGCGCTTCGACCTCTAGCTGGCCTGTCACCTCTGGCTAGCGGCTGTGGTTTCGATCCCTGTTGTGAGCGTATGTGGCATGGAGATAGTGGCGCCTTCTCAACCTCGTGGGTTTCCTCCGGGCACTCCGGTTTTCCCCCACTGCTAAAGACCCGTACGCGCGCAAGTGAATTATTGAAATAAAATGAAACAATATATTAGTCCCAAAATGACCTAGTTTGTGTTGAGTGGACGTTAAACCCCATTTCTCTCTCTCTCTCCCGCAATCTAAACGCTATTGAATTGGTCACATTTAGGAATTAAAGTTGCCGAATCACACTGTTTTTGCCCTTATTGGATTAAATCAGTAATTTGGAATATTAAGATGAAGTACCATTCATACATTTGAACACAATTTAATGATCCCCTGGCAGTTGAAAATGGAAACAAGAGTAGGTCATAACGTCCTTACCAGGGCTCACACTGGCTTTTAATTTTTTTCCCGCGAAAATGGATGATAATTTGTATATAAAGAAATGTTCATATTTTTTCCCGCTAACTTGAATATATTATCTGCCAAAAATATGTGAGAAAAATTACAATATCTAACAATTTTATGTCTCAGCTAGTCTTATTATAAAACAGTTACCGATATATACAACACAATATACAACAACTTTTAAAGTCTGTCTTTACAAAATACATTAGCAAAGTTTGGATTTAATAAGATCAGATTTTATTTTTGGTGACTTATTTAGTCTATTTGAACATCGTGTTATTGCACTATATATTCAGTATTTACACGTCAAATCTTGTCCAAGGATTGGCAATTTTCTATAAATTTATGTGTTGCGTGTATAATAGACCTATTGTTATTTTCAGGTAAAAACTGAATCTCTGATAGAATGATATATACTTCAATTATATACTCAGCCAAATTAAAAACTTGACACTCGAGATTTTTACGACTAGATTTTTAATATTTGGTTTAAGGCAACTATTTTAGTTTTATGTTGTGCACAGGCGACCTTGACATCAACAGAAAGCAATGATACGTCTCGCCGAAAGTCCTTGACATTGATAACGTTCGTGATGTCACAGTACCCCCAAAATGAAATTCACAGACTTGGAGAACAATCGGAATAAAGTGTTTAGTAACGGTTGTGGCCTCCTCAAGCGTCTCGTACTGCCACAAAACGTTTTCTCATGGATCTCAGAACATTAGCAAACACTACCCGAGTAAGACGTCACCACTGCTGAGCAAGGGCATGTTGAAGGTCCTCAACGTCAGTAGTGGATTCACTTGCTGGCGAACACGTCGACCCAGTTAGTCCCAGATGTGTCCAATAGGATTAAGGTCGGGGCTAAGCGACGGCCAATCCAGGACTTGATCACCGGCATTTCTTAAAAAAGTTCTGGGTAGCAAATGCTGTATGGGGTCGAGCATTGTCTTGTCGAAACGTTAGTCTGCAAAATCGGATCCTGGCAATGGACAACATTTAAGTTCCCTTGGACAACAACAAGAGGAGAACGTCCATGTGCACTAAAAGAACCCCAAACCATGACGCTGCTGCCACCAAATCGGTCAACTTCTCTGACGCATACTTGAGCGTAACGTTCACCTCGTCTGCGGTACACGCAAACCCTGTCGTCAGCAAATCTCAAAGTGAATCGAGATTCGTCACTAAAGACAACCGAATTCCACTGTCTTTGAGTAAATCTTATCTGTCTTGTGGCCCACACAAGTCGGTTACGGCGATGAAGAGGTGTCAGTATTGGTCCATTATAGGGCCTCCGAGCTCGAAGACCAGCAGCCTGCAAGCGATTTCGAACAGTTTGTACAGTTACCCTTTCACCAAACATCTCTCTACTTGTGGAGGTTGCAGTGACAAATCTGTTTCTAAGATGACGTAATCGTATTGCTTGATCTTCCTGGAGTGACGTCACACGTGGCGCCCCCGTTCCAGTTTGAAGCACTCTCATTCTAAGATTAATAATGTCTGGCGTAAACAATTAAAGGCTCTTGCAACAGTGACCGCACTGACCAGCATAGAACCTACCTATAGCACGTAGGCGTTCTACATTTGAAAGGCGCGGCATTTTCTAACAAAGATGAAAATAACCATTTTAATTTGTTTTTCACGTTTAAGTTACGTGTGCGTGTTCAGTTTAAGCAAACTTGCATCGATTTATCTCACGAGTTATGGTTTGCACGTGTTTTTCAGGTTTTTTATCTTTGTATGCTCAAAAGTCACGTGATCCACGTGACTTTACAATTTTATGAAATTAAAGGCTTCTTACTACTTACTATCGTTAGAAACACTTTAAAATTTATTTGACTTATCAGAAAAAAAAATTGTTGAAATTCATCAGTATCAAGTTTTTAATTTGGCCGAGTATATTTGTAAGAGATGCTTACAATTATACCGTCGTTCACCTTTAGAACATTTTGGCGACGGTAATACGATACAAATGGCGAGCCGTTTTCTCGCTCAAGAATCGCCGATATTCAACTAGTTCGTACGTTTTCGACCAGCGTCGATAAGATAATTTAAAATAATGATATCCGATAGGCATACTTGTATATTTTAAATATGCCGTATATGAAGCCACAGTAAACGGAGTTCAACTATCAAAATATTTAATTCTCTTTGATTGAAATGTCGGCCATTTTGATTGCATGCATTACCATTAAGAAACGAAACATCAAATAATTACCATTTAAATTAATCATTAGGAGCAAAAACGTTACTTTAGATAAGGTTTAATATATATCATTGGTAATTATCAATCTCCTTGTAGAATACCGCGTTCTGTACGCCTATAGCCTCATTATAGAATACCGCGTTGTATAAGCCCACATCGCGTTGTGTAAGTCCATAACGTCCTTATAAGATACCGCGTTGAGTTAAGTCCTTATAGGATACCGCGTTGTGTAAGTCCGTAACGCTTACGACTGCCCCCCGGATCCATTCACTTGATTTGATATTTTCGCAGATTAATCTTATAGGTTTTTGTTTTTCGTGTAGTGCGGTCCTCCTGCACTTACTATTTCGAGAATACTGCGTTGTTTAAGTCCATCTTCATGGGAAGAACATTAAATCTCATTTTACATCGCATTTCATCCCATTTCTTCATTTTGCAGCATGGTAATTTTCCAAGATAAGCTGGTTATTGCGGTCTATAGATAAGACGTACTGCCAGTCGGATTGGATCATAATGACCACCAACTAATACGAAAGAGAATATGACAACCAATCAACACGGACACAGAATATCAGGTTAATTAGGCAATAATATGCATCAATTTTATCCCCTCTAGCTACACGAGGACATCAACTGCACTTATGTGTCAAATCTACTCTAACAGACAGACTTTTATTTTATGTAATTGTGAATATTTATGTACTTCTGCCTACTCGTTTAATTTGTTCAAATTTGTATAACTGTGCTTACTTGCATCAGGGTTTTCATTGAGTATTTGCTGTTTTCGATACCAGACTTGTACGCGACATTTGGTAGCGTCGCCTAGCTACCTAACCTTTCCCGGATTTATTGGTTCACGCCCACATCTAAAGAGCCGATATGTGCAAGCGAAGTATTGGTATTGAATTAGTCCCAAAATAAGTTCGCGAGTGTGCCCTACCCCCTTTCGCTGCACGCACTAGAATGGCTGAGTGTACCAGTGAAACCGACACGGAAGAATGTGCCATTTGTTTATCCTGTTTTAAGCAACCCAAAAAAATTAACTGTGGACATAAATTTTGTTTTTTATGCCTGGTTAAACATGTCCAAAAATTGGCAAAGAACAACTTGTTTAGCTGCCCACTGTGTAGAGAAGAGATCAAAGTTCCGGACGGGGGTGTTAAAGAATTTACATCGGCTGAAACAGAAATAAGTCATTCAGGCACGAATAAGAAATTAATTCAACAGTGTGATGATTGCAAATGTCTGGATAATGCTAAAGTCGGGTGTAAAAATTGTTCGCAGGTTGAACAGAACAGCAGTGGGACTTCGAATGAAACGGTTCCTATATGCTCGGATAAGGCTCTACACGGAATGGGAAGGATTCCCGGGTCGATTAGCAGCAACGTCTCAAGTGTTAGTCAAGGAACAACATCGTTAAATATTGCCAGTTCTTCAGTGGATACTTTCAACAGTAATGTTGGGCCAGTGGTTAAAGCTACTTTTAATTTAAATGATATTTTCATGAATGAAAGATGTGAGGGCCCACGGGTCAGCATTAACGGGCTGATGTGGTACATCGAAGTGGAAGAACGTAGCGATAAAGGTGTTATATGTGTTCAGCTGTTTTTAGAAAATGCTTTAAAACCACCGTATAAATCTACCAAAGGTGAGTGAGAATGCAATCTGATTAAAACACATGCAGATTCTATTTCGTTTCGTTTTTTTTTATAGTTCTAAATTTCGTTTTCCTTGTCTTTACTACACTAGGATCTGGAAGAGTTGTTATCATTGTTCAGGATTAGCCAATGAAACGGTCTGTTACGGCGAGCTTTAGACGTGTTTGCACAGAACTGTGGGTAATCCATTAGAAACATCAATGCTGATCGGTTAATCAAATGTCTGACGCCATAAGGCCAAAAGTCGCTGGTATGACGTCTGATGCGACCTATCGCTACAACTGGTCAGATATTCTTGTAGATAGGCCATCGAAAGTATAAAAAAACTAAACGAAATATAGATCTGTATTGGTATCGAATTAGAGACAGTGATTCCAGATTTTGTGTGTCCCAATACTGCTCTATTAGCAATGTTTGATTTACGTATAGGCCTGACTGTAGACAAATGCTTAGGGCTTCCAAATCTAGGCTAATAATATTTTTGACACTGCCGAAGGCCTTCCTTACACGCACAATACAATAAAGGGGCGTTTTAAGGTTTATCATGCCGGAGGCTATATTATTTGGAGGGCCCTCTTTCGCGGGGGTCCAAGGGGGGGGGGGGTGTCTTGATTGATGATTTTCATACCAGTGCAATGCATTCTCATCCAGTAGGCGGGTAAAGATAAAAATGCACCTAGAACAAATTGCAACAGAAATCATTTCTTTGGGAACTGTTCCGGTATGGTCTCTAGTACTCCCATAACAAAAGCGGCCATTGTCGGTCTTGGGGAAATTTGCATAATTAACATAAATCCAAGATGGCGGCCAGTGGACCAGAATATCGCCGATATCTCCAAAACGGTTGACTTTAGTGCAAATAAATGTATTACCGACCTATAGGAAATCGATACTTGCGAGTTCAAAAATGCCGAAATGTTTTTCCTCCGACCTTATTGTAACGTCGTAACGTCATTTTGACGGCATTACGTCTTGCCCGTTGTGACGTCATTATCCAATTTAATTGTAACTGCGTTCGGAAAACTGCTGGAAACCACGGCTGTATAATTTGTAAAAAAACACGTCTTCCCCCAAACTGAAACTAAATATCATCGTTCATCTATAGCTGGAGCCACTGTAGCTCAGTGAGTAAGACGTTAGCTTACTTACCTGGGGATTCAATGCTTGACCCCTGCGTTGGCCGAGAAAGTTCATTGGTACTTACCGGCGTGGTTCTCCCTTGTCAGTGGTGCAAGGCAGAGGGTCTGATAAGGGACAACGTATAGTCCTTCGGGTGGTACAAAAAACCGAGATTCCGTGTACACGTTGGCGTGCAATTTAAAGGAGCTAAATCGCTAACATTAATTTGGGACCTAGAAATTGACACAAGTGGGTCGCAACGCATATAATACTGTAGTATCAATGTATATAAACTGATTTACATTTAATGGTTTCCGTTTATGTTCGGCGAAGTAAGCCGACAGTCTCAATCGAATGCAAATTTCTATCGTCTAACTATTCCAGTCTACATACGCCGTTTGATTTGGTGCAAAGTTTCTAGACTCTTTCTTCGAGTCTCTTGCTAGAACTGGGACTGAAACGCATTATGGTACACGATTCGTCTACTCTTATTTATATCGAATTCGAACTGCCAAGGGATCTTTTACGTGCACACCAATGTGTACACGGGACCGCGGTTTTTCGTACCATCCGAACGACTAGGCAGCTGTCCTTGTCATGCCCTCCTGCACCACTGACAAGGAGAAATCACGCCGGTAAATCGAAATGAACTTTCTCTGCCAATGCAGGGATCGAACACCCGATCTCCAGGCTAGCGAACCAGCGCCTTATCCACTTAGCCACCGTGACCTGAAAACAAAAATATAGAAAATCGGCATCTTATTATTTATATAGAAATGTCAATGAAACAGAACACATCTGAAGTTTCCAAAGCCAATTTATGAGACCCAAAATAGAAAATATCGCCCCCATCTTCAGAGGAATAAATTATCACTGTTTTGGAGTTTGCATAAGATATAATCCATTTTTCACATCCAACAGTGATTCGGGCACACTAGGACTGTCCATCTTCTTCACAACGTATTTTTTGCTCGAAAATTGTCAATCCCAATGTTCTAGATTTAGTTCTGTGACAACGTTAGTCCAGGATTGAACCTGATGGCACATTAGTTAGCTGCGATATTGGAATCAAGTCGATACATGGAAATTCCCCCCTCAACCCCTAAGTATTTCTAGGAAAGGTTTCTCCACTGCTTCTGGTAGGGTTTAGTGTACTTTATAACATACAATGTACTAATAGTTTACCAAAGTAGAACCGCCGAAACCCCTTTTTTTTAAATGGCCAACGAAACGTCATAATATTCATACCTTGTAACTATCAACCAAACTTTGATGATCTTGGTGTCTATCCCTTGGTTTGTGGGAGGAAAGAACACATTAAGATCATAAAAAAATGATGTTGGTCAATATGCTGTCAAATATTGTCTCCAACACCTCCAAATGACAATAGTCCATAACTCTTGACTCAAATTTGATGATTTTGATGCCTCTACCTAGGTTTGGGGGGGGGGGAGACAAGAAAAACATTAAGAAAACTTTGGTGATCACTAAACTGTTGAATCATTATGAAATTGAATTCATGACCTTCAGCTGTCTACTATCACTTAATACACAAACACCTTTGTCCATAGGATAAGTTTCAGACCGTTCAGTTATAAGTGTCATCCTCCTCTGTATCGACCTCATGAGTGTTGTTTGGTTTGTCACAGTTTTCAGCTTGGCAAGGGCCACATACAGTAGTAGAGTCCATTGCATTTGCTGCTGCGTCGATAACCTTTGCATCCCGCCCGAACAGTTGAAATGGACTATTTTCAAGGCAAACGTCAGTTTTCAGCTTGGCAAGGGCCACATACAGTAGTAGAGTCCATTGCATTTGCTGCTGCGTCGATAACCTTTGCATCCCGCCCGAACAGTTGAAATGGACTATTTTCAAGGCAAACGTCGTTTTTAATGATCTTGATGTGTTCTCTGCTCCCAAAAACCGAGGAGTAGACACCAAGATCATCAAATTTGTGTTGATAGTTACAGAGTTATGATCATTAAGAGGTTTCGGTGGCCAGCTTGGGTGTCATCTTTATAAAAAAGACTTTCCCGAGGGTCCTACTTGCGTAAGTTAAGCCTACCAGAATCAGTTGAGAAACCCTTTGTAGCAATCTTTTGATAGTTAAATTGTATTTTGACCTGACTATTGTGCAGCATCTCCAGTTTTAGATATGTACTATACTTTCATTGCTTTCTCTGGCCACTTCCTGCAACAAATTGAGCCACCGTGGCTTCAGACTATAGATGAACGATGATATATAGTTTCAGTTTGTGTGAAGATGTGTTCTTTTATACAAATTATACAGACGGCCCCCTGCCCCCCCCCCCCCCCCAGTCCCAGTGACATAGTTGATTTTCATTTTCGTTTGCCTTGTTACCGTTGTAGTTCACATTTCCGCTCTTTAATGGATGATATAAACATGATTTTCGCTTTGTCTCCGCCCTAGCAATTCAAATTTGCAACGTATTACCCTCCAATCTAAGCCCCCCCCCCGGGCAAAATCCTGGATCCGGGCGTGAGCGGTTCGTTGTTGTTTCCAGCAGTTTTCCGAGCGCAGTGACAATAAAATTTGATAATGACGTCACGAGAACAACGTAATGCCGTCAAAATGACGTTACGACGTTACAATAAGGTCGGAGGAAAAAAATGTCGGCATTTTTGAACTCACGATTATCGATTTCCTATGGGCCGATAATACATTTATTTGCGCTAAAGTCAACCGTTTCGGAGATTTTGGCGATTTTCTGGTCTCCTGGCGGCCATCTTGGATTTATGTTAATTATGCAAATTTCCCCAAGACCGATAATGGCCGCTTTTGTTATGGGAGTACTAGAGACCACACCGGAACAGTTCCCAAAGAAATGATTTCTGTTGCAGTTTGTTCTAGGTCCCCCCTCTCATATTGCTATCTTTACCCACCTACAGTAGTGGATTCGACAGTAACAATGTAAAGAAAACGATTGACTCGGACTCGTGAGCCTTTTCCCTTGGCCAAAGGGGCCCTTTTGTCAGACGAGGGGACTTTTTGTCTGCCTTTAGGGCCCACCCTAACTAGGATACATTTCATTTTTCTCATCGGTTTTAGCACTTTTCTCCTGATTTATTTGTTCAACTTCTTTGATTTTTTTTTCGCGAGGAGGCTGGCGCCTCCAGTGCCTCAGCTATAAAACGCCTTTGAATGGTTAGCGTGCGCGCGCTGTATCATACGCCCTGCCATTGAGTCAATTGACGTGGTTTCGAATCCCTGGTTGTTAATAACAAGGAGTAGGGTTGCCTGTCTAACCTCATGGGTTTTCTCCGGGTACTACGGTTTCCCCTCACTGCTAAAAACCCCTACGCACAAGCGAATTATTGAAATAAAATTAAACCATATGTTTGTCCTGAAATGACCTAGTTTGTGTCGAATGGAGTCTCTCTCACTCTCTCTCAAAATGGAATAGCGTATGTTTGTTTTAGTTTAATTCAAGGCAGTTATGGATATAATTTTTATCAAATTTATTTTCCAGGTTCATGTTCTTGTATCTTTAAACTAGATAATCGTCTGGATGATGGTAATTCAGTCGTTAAACAACGTGATGTGAAATTTCTAATCAGACAAATCAGCAGAATTCGTAAAGAGGAGGTGGAGTGGAACTTGTTAAAAGATCCTCACAACGGATTCCAGGATATCGATCATAACTTTACTATACAATATAAGATACTAACTATTGATATATAGGACACTGTTTCTAGCGCGGGCGGGTTTTCTGTGGGGTGGGGGTGTTGATGGGTCTAACGCATAAGGTTTAAATCATTGAACCAAGTGGCGTGGTTTCGACCCCATGGAGTAAGGTCGTCCTCAACATCTTTGATTTACTCTGTGTCCCCCGGTCCCCTCCCTGTATTCGGATGTAAGTTATATGATATGTTGATTGGTTGAACTAAAAGCTGATTAAAATACAAATTTATATTTCGTTTAGTTGTTTATACTTTCCATGACTTACACTTCATGAAATTCTGAAAATGGTACTGTAAGGTCGTGTCGGGGGGCGTACGAGCGGCTTTTGACACTATGTCGCCAGACATTGATTAATTAATCAGAGTTGACTTTCCTAGTTGACGTAATAGTTTAACCCGAATGTGTCAGATCTGAAGGGCCGTCTTTAAATCAAGTGACGTTGTAACGATTCCCGGCACACCCATACGCACCGCTCTCTCTCTCTCTCTCTCTCTCTCTCTCTCACTGCCTGGAGGTTGGGATGGCCTAGTGGTCTAGAGTAGCCGCGCTTCGACCTCTAGCTGGTTTCGAGCCCTGGTGTGAGCGTATGTGGCATGGAGATAAGGGCGCCATCTCAACCTCCTGGGTTTCCTCCGGGCACCCCGGTTTCCTCCCACTGCTAAAGACCCTTACGCACAACCGAATCATTGAAATAAAATTGAACCATATATTAGTCCCGAAATGACCTAGTTTGTGTTCAGTGGACGTTAAACCCCATCTCTCCCCCCCCCCTCTCTCTCTCTCTCTCTCTCTCTCTCTCTTGCTGTCTCTCCTACTGCTATAACATATGAATGCATTTTTCAGGCAGATTCGTTTACCGAATAATTAAAGCCATGTCTCTATCATCGACACGACAATGATCTGGTAATCAAAATTGTTTCTCTGATTTCCCGTAGACTCCGTGTAGGTGTTGGAATAATACCCACATGTCCACTCTCACATGATCACCAACCATTAAAACCGGGATCATCATTATCCAGACAGTAAAAGCAACTCGAGGAATTAGACGTCATAATCTGTCCCATAAGACGATAAATTGACTCCTCAAGCCCGAAGCACGAGATCCTGCTCTGTGGTTTATTATTATTTCACGTCATAAAGATAATTCTATTTTCATTAAATATCTTATTCTTGTCGATCATGCGAGATAGTCACTAAATATTTGTTATTTATGAAAACGCCGTCAAATTATGCTCACAGAATTTAAATGGTAAAATATGTTTTAATGATCTTTCGATAAAAGAAATGAAATAAAATGGGGTTTAACGTCCTACTCTTCTGCACCTGACCTGGGCTAATGGAAGACGGGCATACGCCATACAGTGTGCTATGAGGGAAATTTTGCCCGGGCAGCGGCGCTACGGCCTACTCTTATATCGAACTCCAACTGCCAAGGGATCTTTTACGTGCACGTCAATAAGCACACGGGACCTCGGCTTTTCGTCCCATCCGAACGACTAGGCAGCTGTCCTTGTCAGGCCTTCATTCTGCATCACTGACAAGGAGAAACCACGCCGGAAAATCGAGATGAACTTTCTCGGCCAATGCAGATCTTCCTAGATAACCCTCGCCATTAATTATTTAATGCCACAATTAAAGTTCGATTGCTACGTGCTACTTTAGACCCCGGTACTTTATCAAATCAATAGAAGGAAATGGGGTTTAATGTCCTACGTCATGTAGTGTGTTGTCAATAATAATAATAATAGTGTGTAATTATAATGCGTAAATTCCCATACAGGTATGCATGCCCAAAGAGCCAAACACTATGTACGCTATGTATCATTCACTATTTACACAACAGTATATTCAGTCAAATAAAACTGTATTCACAATTAAACAGATGAGTCTTTAATCTGGATTTAAATGATTCCAATGAAGGGGCACATTTTACAGTTAATGGTAATGAATTCCATAAGTTTGGAGCTGTGAACCGGAAAGATTTGTATCCGGAAGTTTGACGGTTAAATTTGGGAACTTCAAGTAAATGTTGGTGTTAATAGGACCTTGGTATTTACTCCCACGATGACGACTATACTGACATCGGGGTGTAACATCAGACTTACGGGTTAACCCTTTGCAGTTGGACTTCGATATTAGAGCAGGCCATATTACCGCAGCCCTGTCAAAATTTCCCACTTGGAGGACTATACTGACATCCAGATGTAACATCGGATTAACACTTTGCAGTTGGAATTCGATATTAGAGCAGGCCATAGTACCGCTGCCCTGACAAAATTTCCCACATATCACACTGTATGGCGCATGCTCGTCTTCATTAACCTAGTCTCGGCAGATAGGACGTTAAACCCCATTTCATTTCTGAAACACGTCTGTCGAATACATTTTTGTTTATGGGAACCAATCACTGGTTTATTACATAAGTACGATGTTTCGGCAACTATGCTCATTAAGTTCTAGTGACGTCTTTTCCAAGATTGCTGGCTTAATTAATCGAGAGAGAGAAATGTGGTTTAACGTCCACTCGACACAAACTAGGTCATTTCAGGACTAACATATGGTTTAATTTTATTTCAATAATTCGCTTGTGCGTAGGAAACCAGAGGAGACGGAAAAACCCACGAGGTTGGACAGTAGACCCCACTTCTTGTCACGTACAACCGGTGATTCGAAACCAACTCCATACGACTCAGTGACAGGCTTTACAGTGCGTACGTGCTAACCATTCAGCACCCCTAATTAATCAAGTAAAGTTGCTTGGCCTCAAGAACGATCAATGTAGACTTCTTTTCATAGATCGATATAGATTGATTGCATAACCCAACCCAACAATAAGAGATTAAAGATACGTTCCCAGAAAAAATATTTATTTCCAATAAAAGTATGGCACTTTTGGTATATATGGAATGTAGAAATATCCAATCTTACTAGAAAACTACTGGATTCCCCGAAAAACACTGGTGGTGCGGCATACAGGTCAAAAATGTAAGAGTTTCACTAATTGACAGCTCGACGATTTGGAGTGTTTGCACTCGAGACGTCAAAGATTGTACGTGGAGATTGAGCGTTTGATGTGCATGCTGATAAATTTTATGAAGAGTTAGACGAATAACACTTTCTGAGATAAAAATCACGGAAAAAGACGCGGACAGTGGATAATCCGAGAATTTAATTAGGCTTCGATGTTTGTAATAAATAGCCAGCGATTAAAGAAAGCATCGTCTTGTGTATGCAATGAATTCTCGTCCGACTTCGCACCCGTGGCTAGGTACCGAGAGATGTAAGTCACGTGATACAAACATGACCTCGTCGGTCGATATTTTTTATAGCAAGGGTATTCCCTGACAATTGCAATGTTTTGAGAAGGATTTGAAGCAAAATTATGATAAATTAATTAGTCAGAATATATCATCAAATCATCCACTTTGTACGTGGGGATTGTATCTTTAAAGTCCAATTTACCTCTTGTTTTCATTTGGTGAATCAGGCTAAAGGATAATGAAGGGTGAACGACTTCTTCATTCGGTTAATCTGCACCGTGATTCGGTTAATCGGATCACATATATAACGGATAACCGGTTTATTGAAGAAACATAAGAACTGCTTAATAATTGTTTAAATACCTTATGAGCGTTACATAACACACGGTAATCTCGTGGGTAATTCTCCTTGACATTGGCTAGTGCTTTGGGTAGAGAGGGAGAGAGAGAGAGAGAGAGAGAGAGAGAGAGGACCGGAGGACCTAGAGAAACCTCACGATGTTGGACAGGCGACCAAACTCCTTATCACGTACAACAAGGAATTCGAAACCACGCCAGTTGACTCAATGACAGGAAGTTCGTGGGTATTCCCCTTTACATTGGCTAGTCCTTTAGCTGGGACGACATGGCTAGGCACCGTGTACACATTTGGCGGGTGAGTAAAAAAAATATGGCCGTTATTGTTACAAAACACACTAATCTTTATATAAATTATTGTCTTAATTCTATTACAGGTATTGAACTCTGACCCCAAAGGAAAGATAACAAAAGTAATTGGGAAAAAAATGTCTCGGGGCTGAAAACAACAAATGGTTTAATAACTAGGTGGCGCCTCACGATTGATACATTGACAAGTTAAAAGCAAACATCACTGTCTGGGCAAAATTGTTCCCATGAGCAGCACGCTAAATCTATTTGTTAAGGCCGGCTCAATATTCGTCAAGGTCCCCGAAATGCAAGTAAGGTTAGGGCACGTGAATTTTGGCGAGATTATAGGTTAGAGTTAGGTAAGCATTAGGTTTAGGGTCACGGTGGCTAAGTGGATAAGGCGCTGGTTCGCTAGCCTGGAGGTTGGGTGTTCGATCCCTGCATAGGCCGAGAAAGTTCATCTCGATTTTCCGGCTTGATTTCCCCTTGTCAGTGATGCAGAAGGCGGGCCTGACAAGGACAGCTGCCTAGTCGTTCGGATGGGACGAAATACCGAGGTCCCGTGTACACATTGGAGTACGCGTAAAAGATCCCTTGGCAGTTGGAATTCGATACAAGTGTAGGCCGTAGCGCCGATGCCCGGGCAAAATTTCCATCATAGCACACTGTATGGTGAATGCCCGCCTTCCATTAGCCCAGGTTACGTGCAAAAGAGTAGGACGTTAAACCCCATTTTATTAGATTTCCATAGTTGGAATTAGCGTTGACGAAACCTGAAGTTGTATACATACCGGTCTTCATTATTCCAGTCGAGTCTGAGAAGTAGGATATTAAACCCATATTCATTTGATTTATAGATCGTGCGTGGGTGACAAACAGATTCCAATCGAATATAACTAAATCATCAATTTCTACTCAACGTACTTCAAGTGAAATGGAATGTAAAGAGCAAATTATCTTCAACCACAGCTGTACGACTCACACAGACTGGGGGTCAAAGTTGAACCCATCAAAACACTATTATTGTAAAGGGGACAATTGCTGTCTTTAGGCGTTTGGATGGGATGAAAACCCCGGGCACCTTTCACACATCGGCGTGCACGTAAAAGCACTTTTGAAAGTTGTAAATCTAAATAAGAGAAGACCATAGTGTATTATCATCTTCATCAGTCCCGTGGTATAAGTAGATAGGACCCTGGTTCGATAGTCTGGAAGTTGCGTTTTCGATCCCTGCATTGGCCGATAAAGTTCATCCAGATTTTCCTACGTGGTCCACGACAGATGATCTGACAAGAACAGCTGTTTAGTCGTTCGGATAGGACGAAAAACCGAGGTGGCGTGTATATATTGGCGTGCACGTAAAAGATCCCTTTACAGTTGGAAGTCTATATTAGAATAGGACATAGTGCCCTCATAGCAAACTGTATATCGTATGCCCATCCCCATCAGCCCAGTATGTAAACATTGGGCAGTCATTTTCGTTTATGCTGATGTATTGCTAACAGAATATATATCTTCCCAAAACTTCACGACTACTAAGATATCCTTTGGGCCTTGCATTGCTAAGATGAAACTCCGGAAACAAAATATCAACCCAAGATTAAAGAAAGTTATATAATTTCGCTGGAGAGATCTGGAAATGTTCAATTTATAAAAGCTAATGGGAAGAGGTAGACTGTTGGTTTAATTGCTTCATATTGACAAGGGATGTGTCGTCAAATATCATCAACCATCTAGGGTAATACTAGCAGACATGAACGTATTTGTTGGTCGTCAATATATCATCAATTATCCGCGTTGAGAGAAACAGAGAGAGAGAGAGAGAGAGAGAGAGAGAGAGATTTGGGTTTAACGTCAACTCGACACAAACTAGGTCATTTCAGGACTAGCATGGTTTAGTTTTATTTCAATAATTCGCTAGTGCGAACGGGTAGCAGTGGGAGGAAATCGGAGGATCGGGAGAAAACCCACGAGGTTGGACAGGCGACCCCACTTCTTTGACACGTACAACCGGGGATTCAACCACGCCAGTTGACTCAATGACAGGCTTTATGCGTAATGGTGTTGTTCGGTCGCTTATTCGCTTGGTTTCAATATGATGTCACAGAATTTAGTGCATAACGTGACTGATACAACAAAGCGCTCCCGTGTACACATTGACGTCCGCGTAAAAATACCCTCTAAGTTGGAATTACGTCGTAGCGCCGCTGTCCGTGCATAATTTCCCACTAAGAACACTGTATGGCGTCAGGGCCGTATGTAGGATTTTAAAAGTAGGGGGCGCAGCAGAGTGTTGTGGCGCCATAGCCACCACGTAAGTGATATAAGAAAGTTTGGATCGGGGCAAACGAATCCATTGGCGAACCGATTGATCAGTGCTTTGTGAGCATCACTGTGTGATCATAATCAAGTGCATTATTTTATAATTTAAAGGTTGTCAAATTATTTTTTGGGTGGGTGGGGTGGGTGGGGTGGGTGCTCTTTCTCGGGGCGCCTTATTTTTCTTAGGGTGCAATGTACCCCATTCACCCCCGGAGAACAGTAAGACATTAAACTCTAATTCATTCCCTGCTTGTAAAGTGGTTAAAGACAACGATCTGTTTAAATTAAGTGGTTTCACAGAAATACTTGAATTAAAGTGGGTATAATACCTGTTCGTGAGAAAGATGCATTATCTAAACGTCTACCAACATCAAACCTCGGCCAGCAGACTGCCATTGAGGCAACCGTGTCCTCCGGTTTCCTCCCACTGCTAAAGATGCAATCTGATTAAAACACAGATCCAAATTCGTTTCGTTTTTTATAGTTCAAAATTTCGTTTTTACTTGTCTTTACTACTCTTGGATCTGGAAGACTCGTTATTTAAGTCGTGTTCTGCCTGAAATGAGGGGTCAGCCAATCAAATGGTCTGTCGAATCGATCGTTTGATCTTTTCATGCGTGGAACTGTGGGTAAATATTACCAGCGGATAGAAATCAAAACAAAACAAAAGTAGATTTTAAAAAGCATGGCGGTCGCTAATTGGTTAATCGAATGACTGACGTTATCGGGTCAAATGTCCCGTGCTTGATACCTGACGTCATAGAGCGTGAGCTCCCACTATAACTTGAGAGAGAGAGATGGGGTTTAACGTCAACTAAACACAAACTAGGTCATTTTGGAACTAATATATGGTTTCATTTTATTTCAATAATTCGTTTGCGCGTAGGTGTCTTTAGCAGTGGGAGGAATCCGGAGTGCCAGGGGAAACCCACGGGGCTGAGACAGGCCACTATCTCCATGCCACATACGCTCATACCAGGGTTCGAAACCACAGCCGCAAGCCAGAGGTGACAGGCCAGCTAGAGGTCGAAGCGCGGCACTCTAGACCACTAGGCCATCCCAACCCCCTTCACCTCTGTGGAAGCGGACGTTAAAACACCAGGTAGTAGTAGTAGTAGCCCAAAAATAAAAAAAGAGAAAGAAAAAAGAGAAAGAAAGGAAGCTTTGGTCTGAAATGCTTGGGAAATGGGTTTCCTGGGGTGAGAACCCCCCACGACCCCTCGGACGCTCGCGTGCCTTCGGCGCACTCGCACTTACTTGTGTTGGCCTTGGTGAATGACCTGACAGGTATGCCGTCGGTCCACCAGTCCGGCACGCGGAGAATCCAAACCACACCACCTGATTCAATGGGAGACGTTAACCATTCGACCACCAAGAGCATCTCCACTCTAAATACACGTGCTATTTATTACGAAGAAAATGTGGCAAGCGCGTGTCTTTCATTATAAATGAAATTAGAATTACATTTTGATTAAATTTATGTTCAGCAAGAATCTTTCTTAGAGAGATTAAATTAAAATCTGCTAGCCTGAACAGGAAATTATGCTAAAAATTAAAAACACGAATACCCGAAGACAATTAGCATTAACCGACAAAGAGAAATAAAACAAATTGGATTGGCTTTAACGTCCTACATTGACTGAACTGATAGATATAGGCATGCGCCATACAATGAAATGGGGTTTAACGTCCTACTCTTTTGCACCTAACTTGGGCTAATGGAAGACGGGCATACGCCATACAGTGTGCTATGAGGGAAATGCTGACCGGTCAGCGGCATTACGGCCTACTCTTATATCGAATTCCAATTGCCAAGGGATCTTTTACGTGCACTCCAATGTGTACATGGGACCTCGGTTTTTCGTACCACCCGAACGACTAGACAGCTGTCCTTGTCAGTCCCTCCTTCTGCATCACTGACAAGGATGAACTCTCTCGGCCAAAGCAGGGATCGAACACCCGACCTCCAGGCTAGCGAACCAGCGCCTTAGCCACCGTGATCCCCCATACGCCATACAGCGTGTTATGATGAACACGTTGCCCTTCAAAGGTTCGTTACATGCACGTCAATGTGTACACGGCAGCCCGGATTTTTGTCCCATCCGAACAACTAATGAAGACAAACATACGCCTTACAGTGTGCTCTGGGGGACATTTTGTTCGGACAGTGGCGAAACAATATACATGTTGAATGAAATAAATATAAATGTTAGAAAATTTTGAATGTACAGAAAAATTTATCATTTTTAAATGGAATAACGTTCTGGTGATTCGAAGCAAAATTATAATAATACTTCCGGTTTTCGAAGTTACAATATTTCCGGTTTTGATAAAACTGGGTATTCCGGACATCCGACATATTGTAACGATCCCGTGTGATGTCGGATTGGACAGAGTCCACTGTACTCGTATATCGAATTTCAACTGTCAAGGGTTCTTTTATGCGCGTTATATAATAAGGTCTGGCATTGATTCAGGTGGCGTGGTTTCGATTCCTCGGTTCTACAAGGAAAGGGTCGCCTGTCCAGCTTCCAGTTTCCTCCCACTGCAAAAAAACCAAAACAATAACCTATGCGCAAACGAATTATTGAAATAAAATTGAACTAGATGTTAGTCCCGAAATGGCCTAATTTGTGTCGAGTGGACGTTGAACCCCGTTTCTCTCTCTCTCTCTCTCAGAAATAGACAGGGTAATTGGGATCAAAAATCTCTATTAACAGTTGTCATGGATTTAACCATGCTAAACGAATCCGCAAAACACTAAAATGAAAATGCTAGGAATCATGGAGCCCCAAGGGTCTGACAATGTATCTATAACTGTCATTGTCAGCCTTCTTATGGCATTCTCTTGAACTTAACTTATGGTAAACAAAAGTTACTTTTAAATCCAACAAATTTAAGAATTTCGACTTTTAAACGATTTATGAGCGAGGGCGAGAAATGGGGTTTAACGTCCACTCGACACAACTAGGTCATTTGGGGAGTACGATTTATGAGAAACGTATAGGTTTAAAGTTTCAATTATCGTTCAATCACTGGTTGATACACATTCAAACTTTTTGTACTTGAAACTGTAAGATAATTCTTGTCGAAACGTCGTGCTTTATGCGTATCAACCAGTGATTATTTTCCATATAAATTGTCTTGTGTGTTTTAAGCTTCATTTAGTTTGTAGATGATAATAATAAAGCTAGTTTTAAAGGGGTAGAGAGAGAAATGGGGTTTAACGTCCACTCGACACAAAATAGGTCATTTCGGGACTAACATATGGTTTAATTTTATTTAAATAATTCACTTGCGCGTAGGGGTCTTTAACAGTGGGAGGAAACCGGAGTACCCGAAGAAAACCCACGAGGTTGGACAGGCGATCCTACTCATTGCCACTTACAGCCGGGGATTTGAAACCACGCCAGTTTACTCAATGGCAGGCCGTATGACACAGCATGCGCACGCTAACCATTCGGCCATTCCCCCAACTAAACCCTTGATCTCGAAATAGACCCATCTGATTAAAATACACATCAATATTTCGTTTCGTTTTTTTTTAAACTTTAGATGCCCTATACTGATATAAAACGAAACGAAATAGGATCTATGGTTTAATCAGTTTGGAAATAGACACAATTACTGAGTCACGTGTCAACTAGGCTTCTCTGAGATTACATCATAAATCCTAACCTTAATCCTAATCCCTGGGGTTTTTTTAAAGCTAAAGAGCACGCGCTGTGTTAGTTTATAATACAATGTCTCAAAATACTAAAACCATGACGTATTTGAGATCAACCATTGGAATATTTTAATACGAAACAACAGTGCTATATAGATTATGGAAGAACTAAATCTGCCTGCTGCAAGTCTTTCTTTGGGTTTGGATGTCATATAAACCATTAATTAGAGATCTATAAACATGACAAGACCATAATCAACTATCGATGCCAACTTACGTGATGGATTTTCAATGGATTCCGATCTGTTATTCAACGGCTATTCACGATTAACCGTAAAAATGGATAACCGTAATAACCGTAACAAAATTCGGTTTTCTCAGATTCAAAGTGAAGTAATTTGAGTGAAAGATTCAGCATATTCTCTATACATTACCATTTTTTACATTATTATCGCGAGCCACGTGAACTCTTTACCTAATCCTCCATAAAGCCGTTTTAATATCAATATTTAAAATAGTTACATTTTCTGAAAACTAGCATTATTTTGGTTGTCAACCAATTTTAGCATTACATTTTTGAAACGTATCCAAGAAATATTTAATAATTCAAAATAATGGAGTTCCGATCAACCTCCTATTCTCTTAAAAAAATAATGGCATAACGATAACACTACTTTAATACGCATAAACATAAACGTCGCGTGTATCCATAAAATTGTACGTTGTGTTAAAGAATTTAAACTCTACGGCAAACTAAATTATAATAAAGATTGATAATCGCTGTAAAACGAATATCATTTAATCTTGTGTGTTTACCATAATTTCTTTCATATTCTTTCAATATCAAATTGGCAAAAATCGTCTTAAATCACCCAAATCATCTATATGTAATTTGAACTTGTGTCCAGTTTAAAGTTAAGCGTTTAGTTTGACAATGAGCGTCCTATTTGCAGGAGCTTAATTTCCCTATCATTGTTCAAACATAAACAGTCAAATCGATTATTGATGTATAATGATTAATTGGAATGTTATATTAACCCCCTTTGTCGGTGATTCCGTTAGAAGCATTAAACCGATGTGTTACGCATAGGATAAAGTATGAGACTGAGTATGGGAAAGACAGGCTGAAGAAAAATGAAATGAAATGAAATGGGGTTTAACGTCCCACACTTTTGCACCTAACCTGGGCTAATGGAAGACCCGCATACGCCATAAAGTGTGCTGTGAGGGAACTTTGCCCGGGCAGCGGCGCTACGGCCTACTCTTATATCGAATTCCAACTGCCAAGGGGTCTTTCGCGTGCACTCCAATGTTTACACGGGACCTCGGTTTTTCGTCCCATCCGAACGACTAGGCAGCTATCCTTGTCAGGCCCTCCTTCTGCATCAGACTGAAGAAAATAAAAAAGGCTGGCAGGCCGAGGTTTTTTCTGGCGAGGTTTATTTTCTAAAGTTTTTCCTTCCCAGCATAAACCGTCTATGTTTCCATGCACGCAAACCTCCTATCATGTTTTCTTACGGAAAAAAAACCTACCCTGGAAGAATAACCTGGTACAGGTTAAAAGAACAACTTTTTTTTCACACCGTAAGTTATTTAGGGTATAGAATATATCACACACAGAGATCAAAGAGATTTCCCCTTATAGGTCTATTGCGTGTAGTTGGTAGTTCTAAGTCTACTTTACGTCAGCTTGTCATGGCGTATATTAGTACTTTTAGTTTATGGTAGTTTGTACTGACAGCTACGTACAACAGCTTGTCTTGACAGATGGGCGTGGCTATAAGAAACCTTTCGTACAATGACGTGTACATGATGCACGTGCCATACCACACGTATTCCAAACCTGTCAAAGCTTTTGGGTATCCAATATTTCATAACTGTAAAGTAGATAAAGTACAAGTACATTTTTGTTTACGGAAAAAATACCTCGTGGTAAAAAAATTCGCTTGTATATTTTCATCAATTTTTTAACTTAACGTAACTTCCTTTTTTTACCGCCTGTTTGGCGATTGATAAACTTTGTGTACAGTGACGTAATATCGATAAAAAGATTTTTAGAAAGGTTGGCATGGAACTAAAAAAATTCTTTGAGGTTCTGGTTATCGGATAGCTGTCACCCGAGAATAAAACAACAGAATTATGTAGTCGGGTCAAGAAACTTAAAATTGACGACCCGTTTCATAGTTGTTACGGGAGTTGTGATGCGACCATATGAGGTTGTTACGTGGCTTTTAGGCGACCATACGAGGTTTTCCCACGACATTACGAGTTTGTTATGTGACCATGCAAGGTTTTTACGTGATCTATGAATTCGTTACGCGATCTTACGAGGTTGTTACCCGGCCTTACAATGTTGTTGCGTCACCTTACGAGAATGTTACGCAACCATACGAGTTGCTTTCGTGACAACACGGTTTAGATACGCGACCTTACTGTGTTGGTGCGCGACCATAGTTACGCAACCATACGAGGCTTTTTAGGCGTCCATACGAGACTTTTTGACGTCCCTGCGAGGTTTTATGTAAAAAAAACAACATTTTTTTGAGGATACCGTCGAGGAAAAAACAGTTTTTTTGAGGCTGGATGGGCTCTATATCATACATACAAATGAATTGCAGTGATCAGAAAAAGATACCTGTCTTTAAAATAGCTTGGTTTAACCAAGTGTTTGATGGATGTTTAAAGGGTTAAGAAAGCAGACAAGACGGACAGAGGCTATTGCAAATTTCACGATCAATGATTTTGCTGAATCTAATCGTTTTCTATTGATTATATATATATATACTTATATACATGCATGTACATGTGTTTTTTGTGACTGCAATAAAGTGTTAAAATTTGCCGCATGTTTCTATATGCAAATAGATAAAACCAAATGTATTTAAAAACACAGTTAATATATGAATGATAAATATACCCGCGTCTTTTTTTATCGGAATAATGACCCCACCCCCACCCCCGTGCATGATGTCACAGGAGATCATTAATTCTCTCAAATTAAAATCCTAGCAACAAAAAATATAAAATTCAAAATTCATTTAAAGTCGTCGGTTTTATTATGCCTTTTTATAAAAAAATAATGAATATGTTTATCAACACTGATATTTACTGTACTACTGGCCCGTAGCTAGCGGGTTTGGGGTGGGCACAAGAAAAGCAGTTGCCACCCCTGGAACAAATCGGACACCCAAAGGGTGCCTTTACCCAATGAGGAAAGAATCGTGTACCCCAATGGGCGCCTTTGGTGCCCTTTCCATTGGATGCAATACGAAACCAACGACCAACAAAACAGAGAGAAAAAAGACATAATTCATGACTTTGTGGTTTTGTATAAAAATAAATAAATAAAGCAACAAACTTACCTAATAACAACGTTAATATATCCGACACAGCCAAACTAAACAGATAATAATTAGTTACTGTATGCATGTACGTGTTCCGTGCAATAACAATGCACGTGCTTATATTTCCAATTAAACCGGTTAAAAATATAATAGTGTAAACAACAGTAAGAATTGCCACAGACGTATCATCCTTCCGTCTCGCGCCCAGAAACGACACCAAAAACTTCTCCACGTCAACGTTTAAAGAATTATTCCGTCTCAAATACAGAACACTTGAATTAAAATCCTGGGAAAAACTGGAATTGATATCGTCAACGTAATCCTCCATGATCATTGTTTTTATTTACGTCGTGAGTTCAGAGGTCACGTAGCAGGTGCCCGTTCTGATGCAAGTACCGTACTGCTAGTTAGTTCCATGATAAGTTTCACTGTTACTAAAAGTTAACTTTCGTTGAAGGTAGTTTAGTGTTTCACGCGCTAGCTCTGTTATTATCAACGATACAAATCATAGCTGAAGACAGCGAATCGATATTGAGCGTATGGTGCACACCCCCGTCTGTCAGATGTTCTGGTAATAGTAATAATATGTTTCAGTACCTATATAGATATGTATATAATAAATACGTCGAGTCTAATCAAGGTATTGATTTAGCACATGGTTCAATAGAACTCTTTAACTTGCGATTATAGAAATAACATATTGTCAATGTAACTAACGATCCTAGACTTGACTTGAAGCCAATCGACCATATTAATAACAACCGTAGGATAATAAGAAATAAAATCATGTTTAACGTTCTACTTGGTTGCTCAAACTGAAGTAAGGGTGCGGGGGTGGGGGTGGAGGTGGCTTTGCCGAATGGTAAGCGTGTGCTCGCTGTATCATAAGGCCTGTCATTGAATCAGCTGGCGTGGCTTTGATTCGGCACTAAACAATTAAGAGAGGTCGGATGTCTTAAATGGCCGAATTATTACCACGTTTGCACTGCATCATATGGTCTGTCATTGAGTCAGCTGACGTGGTTTCGATTCCTCGGTTGTACGTGACAAGGAGTAGGGTCGCCTCTCCGGGTACTCCGGTTTCGTCCCACTGCTAAAGACCCCTACGCGCAAGCGAATTATTTAAATAAAATTGAACCATATGTTAGTCCAGACATTATCTAGTTTGTGTCGAGTGAATGTTACCTCTCCTCGTCTAGTCTCTCTCTCTAGCCCTAATCCTGCCCGGACAATCGATTTGCAATTGTCAAGGTTTGTATTTTTCATAAACGTATATTGATAAACACAGATAAGCGAATATTTATTGAATTATTGAACAGAAGACAGTCTTTAAATTACTTCTATAATTGACATCCCCTCCTATTATCAGCACATGGCTTTTCTTCGTCCCGTTGTGAATACAGCACAAAAAAAAAAAAAAAAAAAAAAAAAAAAAAAAAATAGGCCGGAAATAAAGGAATCCCGCTCAACAAGTCGCATTGTCCCTTTTTTTTTGCCGTTCGCCGTTTTGGAAGAATCGCAGACATCGTATTAGACAATGTTCCTTGGGGCGAGCACAACAGTCGGTGTCTTATGACCGTGAATACTAAGTAACAAGCGAAATGTTTTAGCTGAACACCAAATGGAACGGGGTTTAACGTCCTACTTTTCTGTAACGACTGTGATAATTACCTATTACCACCAGGTGTCGGGTTGAGCCGCCATATTAACCGAGAAAGAATTAGTAGCACAGCGCCCAGTAGAACAGTGTCTAGTCGTTCACCGAATATAAGGTGGCAACATCGCTATTGCATGACACATGACGTATACACGTAATACCATTGAACATGACGTATAGCCGTCACAGCATGGTAAATGACGTATACCCGTGACAGCATGGTACATGACGTATATCTGTCATAGCATGGTGTACATGACGTATTTCCGTCATTGCATGCTACAGGGCGTATGCATGTCTTCATAGTTGGTACAGAAATTAGGATTTGAAGCACCTTTTCATTTGTTTTCATCAATTTATTGATCGTGTCTACTATAAAAATAGATGGCGTTCAACAATCGATGAATGGCATTGGTCTAGATCAAACTTTACAGTTGACTCAGTTAAGTTTGTAACTATTTGTTGGAATGATATGAGGGACTAACATATGGTTTGATTTTATTTCAATAATTCGCTTGCAAGTCTGGTTCTTTAGCAGTCGGCGGAAACTAGAGGACCTGGAGAAATCCAACGTGGACCCACTCCTTGTCACGTACAAGCGGTGAATCAAAACCACGCAAGTTGACTCAATGACAGACGCGCGTTAAACCACTACCCCCCCCCCCCTCGATTTTATGACAAAAATTGACATGTTGTTAAACATTTGTTACGTTACGTGTGCAGTACTTTTTTCGCGATGGTGCCTAAGTCGTACGACACTCGCTCGTTTGCTTGGAAATCGGGTGTTCGATCCCTGCATTGGCTGAGAGAGAAAGTTCATTAGGGTTTTCCGACTTGTGAGTGGCGCAGGACAGGTATCTAATCGTACGGGCGGGAAACAGAGGTCTCGTGTATACATTGGCTTACAGGTAAAAGATCCCTTGGCAGTTGGAACTCGATATATATTGATTAGTAAATATAATGTGTCTCTCTCAGCTATTATTCTAGATATATTTAATTGACACGTTTACTATTACTATCTCCCTAATTATGTTACTACGTCGTTAAGACAGTTCATCAGGTGCATTTTGCATACCGATAGTTCATTGGCCAAACATGCTATTATATTGAGATTTCGTCCAATAGTTTGGATGCAGCTATGGCGGGTGTGGCGCCAGCAGGGTAAGCTTACTCTTCCGGACACCTGTTACCACTGTTTGTCGTGTATTTTCTACACGGGGAGCAGTCCATTTGCTGATTACACTATTTTGCCTAATAACGTTTTTAGGACTTCGAATTCTGTCTAATGGTTTGGATTGTTCGTACTTGGTTTTATTTTATTTATTAGTAGACCGTTGTGCCGCTGTCCGGGCAAAATTTCCCTTATAGCACACTGTATGATGTATGCCCAGCTTCATTAGCTCAGTAGGAACAGAACAGTAGGAAATTAAACACCATGCCATTTCTATGGTCACCACTATGTCACGAGATTTGTAAGGTCAGTATACAAATAAGCCAAGACACGGTTGTATGGAATACAAATTACTCGAAAGAATTATATCTGCCGACGTTTCGACAACGGTTCTCTTGTCATCAATATGGAAATGTGACAGTCAATCTTTTCAACCAGAAAAATATGTCTGAAGGCACAGATGTCAAGGTTAAATAATTCTGATACGATGTAGAGATAGTTTAGTGCCGAAAGGATTTACCCAGTCTCACCCAATCTGTTCCACAGAGAATTACTTACGACATTATCTCTGTAACAGATGACTGCCCACAACACGTGCGTTGATTGCACAGGGCATTACTCATTGGCTCAATGGCTCGTGCAATGTTTACTTAACACCTAACTGCTTCGGGCAAAATGATGCATTTTACTCATTTGAATACCCATTTACACTAAATAGGAAATATTTTTTAACTACAAATACTTCAAACGTCTTTATTTATTTTTCTTTTACCTCAAAAAAATGTTTGAGAATTTAATTTGTCGGGGTAAAAAAGTTAATATGCCGTACTGATTAAGCCTCGTCGATGTCATGCTTATCAGTGATTGTAGCGGCCAAGCGAATATTCACTGCGGGATCAGTTTGAGTCTCACCCCCTCTTGTCCAGGTACTCCTGCGCTCCCTCTCATGTCCTCCGTTCTGCGAACGCAAAAAAAAAATAACTCCCGGCCTGTTCAGCATCGTAGGAATTGGCCGACTGGTCGTAGAGACTTTCGGTTGCTTCATACATATGTAGTTTAAACAGTATTTATTTCGAGAATATTATACAGTATAAAAAAAGCATAAATAATAGGATACAAAAACAAGCCAAGTGTACAATGTCGAATTATATGTGACGCAGACAAAAACTAATTACATTGTTTTAGTTATGGTACAATTAAACAGATAAATAAGATTTTAATTTTGAGGAAAGAAATAAATAATTAATTAAATAAAAAATTAGAAAAAATGATAATAATAAAAAAAAGTATAAGAAAAATGATAAAAAAAATGAATAATAATAATTTTAAAAAAAAAGAAGAAAAAGAAAAAAATAAATCAATTAATTAAAAAAAAAAAAAATAATAAAAATAAAAAAAAAAATGAAAATTAAAAAAAAAAACAAACCCAAAAACATAATAACTAAATCAACCTGTCCATGCAGGGGCGGGTCCAGGGGATGGGGAAGGGGGGTTGTGTGCTTTATCCGTTATCATCAGATGGTGAGACAGTATAGACATTCAATAAAATTCGAAGTAGCTGTTTTTCCATTAGCCTCCTTCTACGTTAGTGTAACACTTTGTTCTTTTCCTTACTTAGGACATCATAATGAGTCAATAGAAAACAAAAAAAAACTTTTGTTGCAATTTGTTCTACGTCAAATGCTCATAAACAACTTTCGGATGGCTTGATAATTATAATATCGACACAGGGCCGTATGTAGGATTTTAAAAGGGGAGCGGGTGCAGGAGAGTGGTGGGGCGCTGATATAATGCCCAAGTTACGGAGCGCATACGGCCAATGGAAATTAGATTGCCGCCAACGCGTTTTCCACGTACTTGGAGCTGCAATCTCAAGTAGGGGCATTTGCTCCTGGTGACCCCCCCCCCCCTTCCCAACCTTGGATCCGCGCCTTTTGTGGCGCCCCATAGCCTCCACATGTGATATAGGAAAGTGTCGTTACGCCCCTTAAAACTGACCGACTGATCAGTGCCTTAAAAGCATCTCTGTGTGATCATAATCAAGTGTATTATTTCATAATTGAAAGGTTGTCAAAGTTAAATTTTTTTGGGGGGGGGGAGTGGGGAGGCATTTCTCGGGGCGCATAATTTTTCTGGGGATGCAATGCCCCCCCCCCCCTGAACCCCGCTAGGTACGACCCTGTGTCGACATGAATAATCAATAGTTTTGTTGATTATCTTAGTAATGGTAGTTGACAAACGAGAATATCTTGTAAAAAAATACCCAAACACTCGCAACTTCGCGCAGAATCAATTGATTTGACTGAACGAATGTGTTATGTGACCAAAGTGCGTTACTAAGGGGCGGGGGTGGGGGTGGATCTCATTTTGAACCCGTGCCACTGCGATAGGGAGATGACGTTACTAGATAGAACTGTTAAAAAGGCGTTGAACTTGTATACTAAACAGAAAAAGAAACGCCAAGCTCGTATGTTACTCTGTATTGACGCATTGTATAAAACTTGACAAATGTTTTTTTTATATAATTGTGACCACATCTCCAAATATACCTGAGCAATAAAGCTCCTTCTTAAACAGCAAACATAGAATTGAACTCAGGAAATGTTCTCAAAACGCAATCGGACTTCTGAGATGGTAATGTGTTCTCTATGATTTTCATGTAACTCATGCTGCACGTCCTAATGTGCTGTCATTTGACAATGTTGGTTTGTTATTTGACAATATTGGGTGGTATTAGATGAGTATTTGGTAGTATTGGGTTATATTATTTGCTTGTTTTGGGAGAGAGAGAGAGAGATATGGGGTTTAACGTCCACTCGACACAAACTAGGTCATTTCGGGACTAACATATGGTTTAATTTTATTTCAATAATTCGCATGCGCGTAGGGGTCTTTAGCAGTGGGAGGAAACCGGAGTGCTCGGAGGAAACCCACGAGGGTGAGAAGGCGCCCCTATCTCCATGTCACATACGCTCACACCGGGGATCGAAACCACAGCCGCAAGCCAGGGTGACAGGCCAGCTAGAGGTCGAAGCGCGGCACTCTACATGTAGACCACTAGGCCATCCCAAAATTCACTCCCCCACGCTTGTTTTGGGTGATATAGGGATGCAAACGGAACAGCTCAACATCGGTGTCGCATTTGAATTCCCCTTGCTATAACTTTCTATTTTTGAAAACAACAATCAAATGATATGTCTATTTTGCATCATTATCTTTTAGTATTGAGTAGTACGTGGTGATATTAGGTGGTATTGGGTAAATAATTTCCGGCAGTCTATTTTTCAAAATTTTCTTGGGGAGGTTCCCAGTACCCTCTGTAAAGACTTGCTACTTTGGCGCTCATGAGGGAGCTTCGTTGAGGTTCGCTAGACAATTCTCTCTCTCTCTACATTTGGTTTAATCTCGGAGACGATGTGACATTGCAATTAGGGAATATCGACATTTCTGAAATGCAAGACACAGTGGGCCGGTGGGTAGGGTCCTTGCTCACTAACCTGGGAGGCATGGTGGATAGGTAAGTAGGGTTCTAGGTCTCTCCCAGAAAGTCCCGCTTTCCTCGCGATTTTCCAGACTGTTTTCGCGCAAGGCACGCCCATGAAATCGTGCGTGCACTTAAAAAGACGTTGACAGACAGATGAATTCGATGTAGGCCAAAATATTCTCCTATAAATAAAGCACACTTAAAGGTGGGCGGGGTTATTTATTTTGAATGTAAGGCGTTAAGCCCTATTTATTTTCATTTAGTGTTGTCGACTTTATTGGTCCGGTCGTAGGCGTATGGCCGAATTGATGCAGAACTGTTAGACGTTCGACCCCACTAATTTTTATTTGTTTTAAAAGCCACCTTCCTCAGACCGGAAATTACTTCCCTTACATTCATAGTTACCAGTCAATCACTTCCGGTAACCACTAATCGATCACTTAGCTTCAGAGGGTTATTAGGTCACTGATATTACACTCGGTGCTCTCATGGTAACTTGCTATCTAAATAACGCCTTGGTTGCCAACTACAGCCACTCGGTACTCCTCGACATGCTCCGGTAATTTCCGGAGTGACGGTAACATATATTCCGATCATCATGCTGCGTTAACTCTGAAAGCAGGATGTCATGTCTACACCAGGATGTCGGTTTCCGGATGAATCTGTGACAGATGAATACTTCGATTTATAAAAAATCTTTTATTCTTTTTTCTTACAAATAACGAGAGAAAAAAAAAGAACTCAGATGTCAATTTTAGATTGTAAAAAATGAGGAAGCAGTTGATATTAGATTGCTACGATTTCAAATGTCTCCGGCGGAGACGATTGACTTTTCGGGCAGACGGGTAGAGTGTAAAAAAATATTTGTTATCTCATATACTTGGCGAAATAAAGTGCCCTAAATCTTATAAAACACTAGTTTTACCTTTCTTTTATTTTTCGGGCATTTCGAGTTCTGCATTTGCCTATGAAAGCACTGAATTTTCAAGAAACGAGATGCTTAAGAGTGTATGTTTTATCTGGGGATAGTTAAAAACCCACTAAATCGGTGTCTGACGTTTTAAAGGTTTCTCACCCAGGGATTTCGCCTCTCCAACCTCGTGAGTTTTCTCTGGCTCCCCCGGTTTTATCCCACTGCTAAAGACCCCAACGCGCAAGTGAAATATGGAAATAAAACAGAACCATATGTTAGTCCTAAAATGACAAGTGTCGAGGGGACGTTAAACGTCAATTCTATCTCTGTTTGTCTCTTTTTCGATCCCTGCGTAGTTCATCGGAATTTTCTGACGTGGTTCAGCTTTATCAGTGGTGCGCGGAGGGTGGGGAGGGGGCTGGTAACGAAATTAAATGAAATGGAGTTTAACGTCCTACTATTCGCCTGGGAAAAAACAACGCATAGTGGTTCGGATGGGACGAAAATCCGTGATCACGTAAACGCATTGGCTTGCACGTAAAAGATCCTTTAGTAATCGAAATTCGACATAAGATTGGTCCGTCGCGCCGCTGTACGGGAAAAATTTCCCTCATAATACACTATGTCTATGTCAGTCTTCATTAGTCAGTCAGAGCCGAACAGCCGGACGTTAAACCCCATTTCATTTCATTTGTGACCCAAACTAGGTCATTTCTGGACTAACATATGGCTTAATTTTTTATTTCAATAATTCGCTTGCGCGTAGGGGTCTTTAGCAGTGGGAGGAAAGAGGAGAACCCGGCGAAAACCCACGAGGTTGGACAGGTGACCATATTTCTTGTCACGTACAACCGGGAATTTGAAACCACGCCAGTTTACTCAATGACAGGCTTTATGATACAGCACGCACATGCTAACCATTCGGTCATTCAACTCCCCCATTTGTGACCTGGTCAAGTGAATACAAGAGTGGTTCGCAGTGCCGCTGCCCGGGCAAAATATCCCTCATAACACACTTCCTTAGCCCAGTCAGAGCAGAAGAGTAGGACGCTAAAATTCATTTCATTTCCGACCTGGACAACAAGCGAATCGACTGACGAATAAATAATATACGAACACATTATAACGATGCCATATAAAAACGCGTAGATGTCTTGAAAAATAAACACATTATTGAAGTTGCAATAGTTTTCTAATGAAGCTATTTAATCTTGTTCAGACGTGACATATCTCTGTGCGGGTTAATCAACTGTAAAATTAGAATGCTGTGGGCACTGCCAGGGATGTGGATGAGTGCTAAATCAAACACACAGGTCAAACAAAAAACACAACAAAACAAAATTTTGATCCATTATTTTATGCCATTAGTTTTTCATCTACGAGAAAATAATTGGGTGTTTATTACCAATCATCCATCAATAAGGCTGCGGGTTCGATCCCAGTGGTGGTATTGGATGGCCGACTGGTTAACTACGTGCGCGCTATATCATAAAGCCTCCCACTATTTAAGACCCATACGCGAATTATCGAGATAAAATTAAAACCATATGTTAGTCCTGAAATGACCTAGTTGGTGTCGCGTGGATATTAAACCCCATCTCTCTCCCTCTCTCTCTCTCTCTCTCTCTCTCTCTCTCTCTCTCTCTCTCTTTCTCTCTCAACAAAAAATTAACACCGTATCATTATTTATCTTAGTCGTCCAGAAATGACCTAGTTGGTGTCGCGTTGACGCTAAACCCCATCTCCCTCTCTCCCTCTCTTCTCTCTTCTCTCTCTCTCTCTCTCTCTCTCTCTCTCTCTCTCTCAATCCCAGTGTTGGTAGTGATAGATTCCCGGAAGCTTTTCAGCGTATTTTCTTGTTGTCAATGGTGCAGGCGTCTTGTCCTTCGAATGGAACGGAAATTCAGATCCCGTGTAACAATTGAAATTCGGGTTTTTGTTGCCCAGTGTTGGCAGTTGTCCAGTGGTGCAGGACGGAGGATCTGACATGGAATTGCGCCTAGTCGTTCGGATAGAACGCAAAATAGCAGATCCTACGCACGCGAAAGAAGCCTTAAAAATTTGAAATTCAATGAAAAGTAGGCATGGAATTAGTTGTAATGTATCGAGGGCGGTTTTCTCTTGTCAGAGCGTGTAAGGAACCGAAATCCGGGATCACGTGTACGGGTTGCTGTGTACGGCAAATATCCCTTGACAGTTGAGTCGCATGTCTAATATATATCTTATTCGCCCCTCTTTAATCACGAACAAATGACAATATTTGTGTCTTACGGAACGTTTCCATTAATTGTATATAGCCTAGGTCAACAAGACATCAAATTATGGCATATTGTATACGACGTCCTGTTGACGTAGACTATCAATTGCACAAAATGTGATTTATTCCGGCTGCTATGGAACAAACAAATGAGATATTTATTCATAACTACGGTAATATACTTCAGCTAAAGTTGTATAAATCAGAAACAAGATATTATATTAATGTGATTTGTCTCTGTTGACTAGCAGACGTACAACAACAAGATAATACACAGACATATTGCATTTTCTAATTCATTGAATCAAGTCGGAGCGAAGTAATAACAGAATTAATGGAATAGAAGTAGCCGAGGGTAGTCGCCCCTTACCCATATTGTTAACATTTAATTGAAGAATTACATTTTAAATAACATGCCATTTTTTTTTAATTTTGGAGGGGGGGGGGGGGCGGTGGCTAAGTGGATAAGGCGCTGGTTCGCTAGCCTGGAGGTCGGGTGTTCGATCCCTGCATTGGATGAGAAAGTTCATCTAAGTTTTCCCGGGTGGTTTCCCCTTGCTAGTGATCAGTGCTGCAGGAGGGAGGGTCTGACAATTACAGCTGTCTAGTTGTTCGGATGGTACGAAAACCCGAGGTCCCGTGCAGACATTGGCATGCACGTTAAAGATCCCTCGACAGTTGGAATTGGGTATAAGAATAGGCGATAGAGCCGTCGTCCAGGTAAAATTTTCCGCATAGCACACAGTATGGTGTATGCTCTTCTTCATAAGCCCATTTCGGAGCAGAACAGTAGGACGTTAAACCCCATTTTCATTTCATTTACATATTAAATATCATATCCTATTTTAGTTAATGGAAATGGAATGGGTTTTGTTCTTGTTTTGGTTTTTATTTGGGACAGAGTAAAGGGTGAGGGTGTCTAATGCTAAGTTTTTTTTAGGACTCATATATCGTTTTGCCGAGGTTTGCCGAGTGCAGAACCCCCAAGATGGATAGAGTTGTAAAAGTCCCGGGGTTAAGATTGAAACCGAATGAACATTTGAACTTTCCAGCAAAGGAAAAACCATCCGATACAAGCTGAAGACCTGAATCCAAAAATGGTCAGACTCATATCTCTCGGGTTCATTGGGTTATAACTTTCCAATTACAGATCACTGATGGAATGAGATTATTAAGAGATTGGGATCACACTATCCGGCGAATCAAGTACGACTGGTGGCTAACCTCGACGGACATAACTCATCAGTAATGCTTATATTTAATATCTGACAACAGTTTGTCATTCGTAGCGGTCAGTGATGGTCAATCATCGGCCATTAATCATCACATTTCCTGATGAGGACATTAGAATTGCGCCATTATAGTAATGCGATCATTGATATTGGAACGCAGAAATGGATTGATGTTTTCTCCCACGACTCCAATACCTTAAGGCGTCATTGGCATTTCGTCACCCAACCCGAATAACTCATGAAATATTTATTCTATCTGACCCAGTAGCATTGATATATCAGGTATTGTTTGAAGATGAATAGTTATCGGTGTGGATCAGATTTTGTTAGATCAACATTGGAAAATAGAGCAAATTATTGTATCAGTGAAAACGCAATGGGGGGGGGAGAGAGAGAGGGAGAGAGAGAGGGGGGGTTAACGTCAATTCGAAACAAACTAGAGAGAGAGAGGAGGGAGAGAGACAGACAGAGGTAGACAGACAGAGAGAGAGAGAGATAGAGAGAGAGACCGAGAAAGAGACGGAAACACAGAGAGAGAGACAGACAGACAGACAGAGAAAGAGACAGCGAGAAAAAGATTAGGTCTTTAGAAGTGGGAGGAAACCTGGACATTTCGGGGCTAACATATGCTTTATATTTATATCAATAATTCAATTGCGCGTAGATGAAAACCTACCACGCACAAGCGGAGAATCGAAACGATGCCACTTGATTCACAATGACAGAGCATCCTCACCGCGCCCTCTCCCTATTTTTAAGAACCTTAGTTTCTTTCAAAGCCTGTTGGGGTCCATAAAATTACTTAATTGGAGAAGGAGAGAGAGGTTAACGCCCACTCGGGACTGACATCTGGTTCAATTTAATTACAATAATTCGCTTGCGCGTTTGGGTCTTTAGCAATGGGAGGAAACAGGAGGACACCGAGAAAAACCAACGAGGTTGGACAACCGACACTACTCCTTTTACGTGCAAGCAAGAAGTCGGAACCTCGCCACTTGGCTCAATGACAGAGAGAGAGAAATGGGGTTTAACGTCCACTCGACACAAACTAGGTCATTTCGGGACTAACATATGGTTTATTTTATTTCAATAAATCGCTTGCGCGTAGGGGTCTATAGCAGTGGGGGAAACCGGAGTACCCAGAGAAAACCCACGATGCTGGACAGGCGACCCTAATTCTTGCCGCGCACAACCGGGGATTTGAAACCACGCCAGTTGACTCAATGGCAGGTCGTATGATACAGCGCGCGCACACTAACCATTCGGCCACCCACCCCCCTGACTCTATGACAGACCGTATGATTCCACGCGTACTCTGTCAAGCACTAGACCATTTCCCAAACCCGGGATGATAGTTCTGTATAATGCACAGTGTGCCAGGGGCGGAGACTGTGCAATAATCTATAATTGCATAGAACTAATAAGCCAGTTATACTCCAATCACAAACAAGTCAATAGCTGTCCAGGCGCTATATATGGTTCATATGGGCTGTTTGCTTACTCGAGAGATGTCCTCGACCCTTGTTCGCCTATATAACAAAGTCTTGTTTTGGTCTTTGATGCAGTAAGCCGCGGGGTATGTTGTGCATAAATATGAATCATGTACGCGACAGGAATACAAGGTAACGCCAAGCGCTGATGATCTAACCCCACCCAGCCCCAAAAGCTATACAAAAGGAATGGAATCAAATGGGGTTTAACATCCTACTATTTTGATCCGACTGGGCTATTGTAAGCCTTATCGACGGCGAAAAAGGCTGTCTGACGCGTAATGAAACTGTTTACATGTAGGCAAACAACCTCGCCCTGTAATAAACTGCAATTCTGCCGTAGGTCAACTTTTTACGTTACTGGACCCTAAGGTCTAACGTTATTTCATCTCCTAATTAATAAGTATGCCATTTTGTCCATGGGCATTATGTACTGTCATATTGTCTCCGACACCCCACCCCCTCCCTCATCAATGTATACAGTTGTGGTGACACTTGGTATGGAATTATCCTAAATGATATATTTCCCATTTTGTCCTCGGGCATTATTTCCTGTTACAATAATAAATTTGCCATTTTGTCTATGGGCATTATGTACTGTCAAAGTGTCCGCCCACCCCTCCTCAATGTATACAAATGTGACGCCCGGTATAGAATTTAAATTTAAATAAAAATCTGGCGGGAAAACAATTGGCGCCCAAGGTGACCACGACAAATGTCTTGTGCTTTTCATTCCATGTGAAAGAGACCCAGGCGCACATTCTTAGACTTAAGTTAAGAATTTCTATCACTGTTAATGAGAAATATGTTGATCCAGAAACACAAAACTTTGCACTTAGTTTCTTATAAGTGGAAGGCATTTAGTTAAAGCGATATATAATCAATAGACAGCTGTACGGATTACATTCGATATAGGTTTATTAACTGCACCTCGCTAGCCTGGAGGTCGGGTGTTCGATCCTTGCATTGGCCGAGATAGTTCATCCAGATTTTGTGACGTGATTCCCTCTTGTCAGTGATGCAGGACGGAGGGTCTGACGAGGACAGCTGTCTATTTCTTCGTATGGCACGAAAAACCGAGGTCTCGTGTACACATTGGCGTGCAAGAACAAGATCCCTTGGCAGTTGGAACTCGATATAAGAGTAGGCCGTAGCAAAATTTCCCTGATAGCACACTGTATGGCGTATGTCCGTCTTCCATTAGCCCAGTATAAGAGCAGAACAGTAGGACGTTAAACCCCATTTCATTTTATTTTATTTCATTTATTAACTACGGACCCCCCCCCCCCCCCTGCTCAGCTACATAAAAAAAATAATGCCTTGCATCAATGAAATTACATCACAAAGTGATCCTACATCAGTATAAAAACGATTTCTCTGTTTAAAAAGCTCAATTTGTATGTATACCTATGTAATTTAGAGACGATGATGGCAGATTTCCGTAACAGAAACCTGGCAAACCCCCTCCTGCAAAAATTCCTGGATCCACCCCTGAGGATACTTTACCGTTATCAAGCTGAAACGCTTGATATTTTATTTGCATCGAAACAAACAATTTTTGATAAAGGTTTTTTTTGGGGTGTTTTTTTTTGGGGGGGGGGGGGTAAGTAAGGTCAACCAATTTTTGATAAAGGTTTTTTTTTTGTTTAAATAAGGTGAACAATTTAGAAACAAGTTAACAACCTATTTCCTGTAAGTAATAATTTAAAACATTATCAATCTGATTTAAATACACACCTATATTCCCTACGTTTTTTTTAAAACTTTTGATGGCCAACACTACATGAAGAATGCCCCTACGCGCAAGCGAATTATTGAAATAAAATTAAACCATGTGTTAGTCCCGAAATGACCTAGTTTGTGTTGAGTGGACGTTAAACCCCATTTCTCTCTCTCTCTACATGAAGATTGGGCTATACTATATACCGGAAAACACCGGATTTCACAAAAAAAAAAAAAAACACACCGGAAAACAACATGTTATACTAAATACCGGAAAACACCGGAAAAACAGTAATTACAGGAAAACACACTAAATACCGGAAAACACCCTAAATAGGCAACTAAGAGCCTGGGGCCTATTTCACAAAATTTTAACTAAGATAAGATCTGAATTTTAGTTATTTGATTGGACAATATTAGATTGATTGTAGTTCTTAGCCAATCAAAATGGAAGTATCCGCTAAAAATTGGATTTTATCTTTAGTTAAAATTTCGTGAAACAGGCCCCTGGTCCTCCAAAAACACATAAACAACTAGGCCTAACCTTAACCCTAACCTACAACGAAAAAAACTAACCCTAACCCACACACAGAGAGGATCAGGCTCCGGGCTACCTATTTATTAACCATTCAGCGTTGATGTTTCTATATCATACCCACATTTCCATTCACCACACGCCAAGAACTCGCTGCAACAGACTGTTTCATTGGTTAATCCCTCCCATCACGGAACTGTGGGTAAACCACAAGAAATACCAATGCTGACTGATTGGTTAATAAAATGTCTGACGACATACGGTCAAAAGCCACTCGTATGAACTCTTGACCCCAATGATGATTTGTTAATCAAATGTCTGACGTCATAGACTCAAAAGCCACTCATATGACCTCTGAATGACCCCTCTCCCCCACTACAACTAGTCACAGAGAGAGAGAGAGAGAGAGAGAAATGGGGTTTAATGTCCACTCGACACAAACTAGGCCATTTCGGGACGAATATATGGTTTAAATTTATTTCAATAATTCGCTTGCGCGTAGGGGTCTTTAACAGTGGGAGGAAACCGGAGTGCCCGGAGGAAACCCACGAGGTTGAGAAGGCACCCCTATCTCCATGCCACATACGCTCACACCAGGGATTGAAACCACAGCCGCAAGCCAGAGGTGACCGGCCAGCTAGTGGTTGAAGCGCTGCACTCTAGACCACTAGGCCATCCCAACCCACCAGTACAACTGGTCAGATATTCATGGATTGTAGGTTATCTAAAGTATACAAACACGAAATGAAATATAGATCGGTATTTTAATGAGATTGGAGCCATCGTTAATCAAGCTACTGTCCGGTGAACCATAATTAAAGTATGGAACGTCTTATTGTGAGATATACGTTATTAAAAGGTTTATAACAATCACTAGGATGACAATATTAATAATATAAACCACTGACGCGTCTTGTAATAATAATAATAATACTATATATATATTAATACAGGTTGTTACTAATGTTAATGGAATAATCTTTTATTAAACAGGTTGTTTGGATGTCAGAACTAAGTTCAACTGACGGTCAAGAAGGTTTGACCAAGCGGATAACGGAACATGATTGGTATATGATATTGCCACTTCTATAATAATAATAATGGTATTGTTGACAATAATGATAATAATATCGTTCATAGTAAAAATAATAATACATATTAACGGAGCTGTAGTAATTTCACAAGACATCCAATTATCAAAAATAAAATTAAAACGGGGATCATTGTTCGAGCTTTCAGGAAAATCTTTTGTCTGAACAGCCAAGCTTCAAACCCAGTTTCGTCTACTGGTGTGGTTAAGCCAGGCTGACACTTGCACGATTTCGTGGCACGCATTGGCACGACTCGAGTTGACACGACACCGTCCGATTTGCGCAAACTCGTCGTGCCAATGCGGAAAGTGTGTAAACAATGCGCAAACTATGCGCAAACTATGCGTGAACTCGTCGTGCCAGTTCGTGTCAATGTGGACACTGGTGGGCACGACAAAATCGTGGTCAAAAGTCGTGCAAGTGTCAGCCTGGCTTTATTCGTGGTGTTGTCGTTATTCGTGATGTTTAACATTCGTTTCCACTGAGAATGATGTCGCTGACTATTTCCATTATGTTAGAGCATACGCATGTGTCTTTCCTGAAGGTGTAATAGAAGTAAATCCGCGGGGTTATCTCTAAGCAAGATACGCTCACGCCAGCGATAGAGACCACGACCGCAAGCCAAGAGTGATCAGCCAGCTAGAGCTCTAAGCATGACACTCAAGATCACTGCGACACTCTACCTTGATATCTCAATGTCAATGGAGAGATGGTGAGAGAGAGAGAGAGAGAGAGAGAGAGAGAGAGTTTAACGTCCACTTGACATAAACTAGGTCATTTCGGGACTAACATATGGTTTAATTTTATTTCAATAATTGTCACGTTCAACCTGGGATTCGACACCACGCCAATTGGCTCAATGACAGGCTTTAGGATACAGCACGCACGTGGTAATAATTCGATCTCCCAATCCGCCTTCTGTCAATGGATGCGTTATTTGCGGGCCAACAAAGACACGCTGGTTGATCTTGTATTATTTGTACTATTCGAATAACTAGTCACTTTTCATTGTCCCACAAAGTGGACACCACACCGGAATATCCCTATGAACGATCTCAGTCACCACAAGGGTCTGACCCAGTACCACACACTGACACACAGCGGCTTTATTTGGTATTTGAGCTTGGACGGTCGCAATAGCCAAATCGCGTACATACTGTTCTTATCGGAAATAGGTTTCACATACAGTGGACTCCGTCAATTCCGACATGGTACAATATGCCAGATTACACAACATGATGGGATACTTAATTCTCTTAATAACGGAAGTACATGTATACCGGAAATATTTCTTTTTTTCCACCGTCGAATACCCAGAACTTTAGCTATGATAAACTTTTCTGTACATTCAAAATGTTATTGCATAAAATTGTAACGTTTTTACTTCGGGCGCGTAAAGACCACTCGTGTATCATTCTGTTGATGTTTCTTATAACTCCAGATTCCTGTGAATTTAGTTATAAAGATAAAATCAATTTAAGAGTGTCTGTGTACCCTATATCTTTCCGTGGGCGTAGTACCCGACATATATATTCAAACATAATCCCATGCCTTTGACAAGAAAATTATTCGTCTAAGACAAGGAACAATGCTCTCGCGAGGCTATATCAAAAGCACTTAATTTCAGAATGTAATGGCACCGATTCCAAAGGGTGACATTCTGCACCAGGAAGTCCCATGATTTGGTTAATTGGTTCTGATTTATCTCTGGAGGAAGTTACTTAGAGTTATAGAATTAGTTTTATTTAATCTCGTTGGATAACATGAATTGAAATGGCGGATCGTGACATCTGTGCATTAGTTAATGACATAGGCGCGGATCAAGAGAGGGGGGGGGGGTTCCAGGGGGTCCGGACCCCCTCCCCCCCTGCTCAGGCTTGAAAATTTTTTTATGCGATTTTATTGGCGATTTAGACCTGTTATTTTGGAACTTACCTTCCGGAAATACATCAGAATGAACCAAATTGAATCTAATTTACCAAATTATCGGTTGAGCGCAATTAGTTAAGTAATTATCAAACCTAGACCCCCCCCCTGCAAAAAATCCTGGATCCGCACCTGTGACATCGACGATTTTATGGGGACATCTCACTGTGCCACCTGCTATTGTTCTCATGGGGGGATTAATTAAGCCAGGTGATTATCGAATACAATGGTGTTTAAAGTATAGTCTGCTTTTTTTTTTAAACTACATGTACTAGGTTTAAACTAATTAACAACTTTATTCACAATAAATTACATAAAAGTAACAACAAATAATGTATCAAACATAAATCATAACCCTACTAAATGTGATATGCGTTAGTATAGTCAGTTGCACTTTTTACTCCATTTGACAGTTCGATTTTTAGATCGTTAATAGACTCTTCTTCAACATATTTTCGCATTTTAGGGGCACTCGTCCCCCGTTATCCAATTGAGCTATTGTATTTTCAGTAAAAGTCTGCTCTTTTGACACAATGTTAATAAATTTTAAAAAATCTGTGAAGATGGTCACGGGTGATAAAAAAATATTTCTCCCTGCTGCTTTTTGCTTTAAAACTGGCAGTAACGCATAAACCAACGGAAACATTTTATTGTCGATAAAGGCGTGAATGGTGTACAATTGAAAAAAAGTTTCGGGTACATTTCGAAAGTTCCGTCACAAAAATACGTTTCGACAAGAGATCACTTTACTTATATATTTTAATCAATAAAATAATTAAAACTTAACAGGTGAACAGTACAAATAAGGATACAGTCTATAATCCTTTGTTTATTTAAATTTTCACACCACTACCCTATAACACCAGTTGATTGGGTGGCACAGTGAGATTCAACCGATTTTATTGATACAATTGATAAAATCTCGAGTATCCAGAAAATTAACATAATAATAATAATAACTTTATTCTCAAATAACCGTTACAATAAACAGCGTAGAGAAAGAAAATAGTGTAATCTAATTAATATAACATAATAATAATAACATTAAGAAATATATATACAATGTGTTAAGTTGATGGGGGAGTAACATAATAATAACATGAATATAATATACAATGTGTTAAGTTGAAAGGGAGTTTAATGTCTGTTGAATAATAAATATAAATTTACATAAGCTATTTAAAGTACTATATTTATAATTATTAAATAGGTTATAAAATGAAATAATATTTCTAAATTTTATTATATTTTTAGGAATTAAGTTAGTTCTGTGTTCACTTAGGGTTGGACATTCGAATATATAATGAAACTCGTCACCTATAAGTTCAAGTGTGCAGATATTGCAGGTTCTCTGTTGTCTTGGAATACCAAGCCATCTACCGGTCTCTATAGGTAGTCTTAAGTTACCTGTTCAAAATCTGCATAAGATATTTCTTGATTTGCCGTGTAAATTATGTAAATATGGTTCAAATTTCAATTCGCTTTTAAATAATTTGTAACTTATACATTTAGGGAAACTATTTATATCAGAGTGCCAGTTTTGCTTAAATTGATCTTGGAGTACTGATTTTACTGTGTGCTTTAACCAGGATACATTTACAAAGTTTTGTGTTGTCCAAATATAGCTTAAACCACATTCATCAAGAATATATTTTACAAATTCTAGCCAGGGATTTGAAACGTTAGCATTAAGAAATCTGTCATATATTAGTTTGTACATGATAATTGATATTTTAGAAGGTTTACCAGTCAGTAGTTTAGCCCAAAAGGTTATAACTCTAGTTTTAATATCTATTGCTATGGGGTAGCGACCCAGTTCTCCGTATACCATGCAATTCGGTGTCGATTTATTTAAGTTTAGCAGGTATTTGCAATATTTGAGGTGTATACTTTCGCTTTTGTCAAGTTTTGAGAAGCCCCATATTTCACATGAATAAATTAACGACGGTTTAATAATTTTATCAAAGAGGTCTAGCTGACAATCAAGACTTAAGTTATTGGTCCTACATGATTTTAATACTGAAAACATAGATTTCATAGCTTTATTTGATAAATAATTTATTGCTTTTGAAAAGTTTCCAGTTTTTGTAAAAATTAGACCTAAGTATTTAAATTCATTTACTATTTCTATGGGTTCATTATTGTATGTAAAACTAAATTTTGGGGGGTTCCTGCCTTTTCCAAGAGCCATAATTTTTGTTTAAGACACGTTTACAGTCAGGTTCCATGTATCACAATAAGTTTTAAATATATCCAATTGGGTTTGTAAATCTGGTGCACTTTCTGAAAATAGCGTAGTGTCGTCTGCATATAGAATAGTAAATAATTTCATATATATTGATAAACCATTTTGTATTTCTGTGGAAATGGTAGGCATACCAATAATTTGATGCTGCGACATAAATTCGGTCAGGTCATTTAGAAAAATGGAGAAAAGAAAGGGTGAGAGATTCTCACCCTGTCTCACTCCAATTCGGCAACTGAATAACTCAGACACTTGACTATCTATTACTAATCTAGATTTAATGACATCATACATATTATATATTATTCTGAAGCATTTACCTTTAATGTTACTCTTACTTAGTTTCTGCCACATGTGGATTCTGGTCAGACTGTCAAAAGCGGCTTTAAAGTCGATAAAACAACAATACAGACGCTTACCGGATGATTTCAAAGTTTCGAATAGAGAATGAATTATGAACATGTTATCAGTGACTGAGTAAGATTGTCTAAAACCTGTCTGTACTTCATTAATTATTGAGTGTTTGTCTGAGAATTTATTTAGTCTATTGTTTATAAGGGAGGTAAATACCTTTCCTAAGCAACTTAGTAAAGTTATTGGTCTGTAGTTGCATGGATCCTTTGGGTCACATTTATCTTTGTATATTGGGATAATGTTTCCTATTGTCCACGATGATGGGATTGTACCTGAATCAAAAATGAGATTAAATAACTTTAAATAGATTGGTAAAAATTCGTCTAATGTGCTAACTATGTATTCATTGACTACTAAGTCTTGTCCAGCCGATTTATTGTTTTTTAAAGAGCTAACAACCGTCAATATTTCATGTTCTGTTATTTCTCTATTTAGAGCGGTGTCTGAGTTTATGTCATCTTCACTTGTGAAGTCACTGGGATCACAATTTTCAATATCGACTTCATTTATATTTCTAAAGTATTTAAACGCATCCTCCAATTTTAATTTACTTTTCGAATTTATATGTGGATGTTTTGACTGTTTTAGGATTTTCCAATATTCCTTTGGGTTTTTGGATTTTAGTGTTTTTAAACTGTTTTGTAATGACCATCTATGGCTTTTCATTGATTTATCCATAACATTTTTATATTGTTTCAAATTTCTATTCATAATTTCTTTATTTACAATAGTTTTATGTTTTTTATATACACGTTTTGCTTTCATGTAAACTTTTCTGCCGGATGCACATTTGTGATCAAACCAAGGTTTATTGTTTACTTTTAAATTATACTTTTTTGACTTGATCCCAAATACGCTACCAGCGGTAGAGGTCATAAGATTACAAATATCTGACATGATATCATCAATACTTTTGACACTTACAACATCGGGAGAGCAATTACAAATATTTAACAAAATATTGTTAATTTCATCCGATTGTTGTTTCATATTTTCAATAAAAACTATCTTTTTATCTGATGCCCATTTTCTGGGGATGCAAATATTTTTAGTTATTGGGTTTTCAATCAAGTTTAGATTAGATTTTACTTCCAAACTATTTTCTAAATTTAGTGTTAATCGCAGAGGACAATGGGCGTCAGATATAAGGCATGAGAATTCGAGAACATCGAACTCTTTAACTAGTTTTATTAGTTCGGTTGTACATAATGTGTAGTCTACGGTACTGGCATTTTTACATGTTAATTTACCTGTGATATCTTTGTTCATTCTACCATTCATAATGATTAAATCATTATTTTTGCATAATTGGATCAAGTTGGATCCATATCGATTTTTGTTTGTATCCTTACAGATTCGGTGTGTTTGTATATTTAGTTCATTAAGAACATTTACAACACTGTGCGTATAAGCACTATCTGAGAAGTCGAGATATTTATCATAATCAAAGTTTGAGATACCATCGTCGTTACCAATTCTACTATTAAAATCACCTGTTAATATAACATAAGAGTTGTTAGATAAACAATTAATAAGTTCATTTTCAATTTGTGTGAATGCATCAAGGGATGAGTATTTTGAGTTTTCGGGTGGAATGTAAATTACACCTAAAATTAAAGTTATTTTTGGAAGTTTTAATCGAGCCCACATTATGTATTCACTATCTGTAGTAATCACATTAAGATAATATGACAGAGTTTCCTTAACAAGAATTGCTATGCCTCCTGATCGTCTATTTTTAAGTTTAAATCTATTTTGGGTGTGTATTTTGTACCCGGGGACGCAAATATTGCTGCCATTGTCTGTTTTCGTCTCTGATAGGCAAATTATATCGTACATAGATATTAGGTCAATAAATTCGGGATAATTCTGCCTCTTTTCAAGACCACAAACGTTTACTGTTAGTATTTCAATACTAGTCATAATTTTAGAAGACTCCCCTAGGCTGTCCTATTTATCTAAGATCGTCTCTTTATTACTTGTCGCAACATTAGCTGTCAGGTGGTCACGCCTGTCTTTAACCCTCGTAGCTGAGCTGTTGTCATTTCGTTGATCCACTGGCCTCATAATTCTGTGTAGCTCTTCATAGCTCTCACATTCAGTTTCATTTACATATAATTTGTCCAGCTTTAATTTGGCCTTCAGTCCCAATTTTTTGGCTTCTTTCATGAGTGGAAATAAGTGACTTCTTCTGGCATTTATTTCTGGGGGATACTGGGGGTTAATACTGAAATTTGTATCTTTGAGTCGTAATGGAGCACTATTCAACACTTCAGTCATGTCAACATAGTTCACAAACCTGGCTATGATACTTCTTGGTTTGCCGTCTCGTCGTCTTCGTAACCGGTGAATATTTTGAAACTGAATATTTTTGTTGATACCGAGCTGGTCTGAGATAAACTTAGTTAACACAACTTCACAATTTTCATTGTCCTGATCATCTGATTCAGGGATTCCCGAGAATATTAAATTATATTTCATGCCCCTCATTTGCGAGTCCAAAAGAGACTCACTTAAACGTTTTGTCTCACCTTGAAGTTCTGACACATTTTGTTCTAGACTACTAATCAACACATAATTACCGTCTATGTTAGTTTCACTTCTCGAAACTCTATTCTTGACTTGTGTTAAGTCCTGTTCAAAGTTAGCTATTTTATTTTCAATTGTATTCAATCTGTCTATAACTTTATCTAATAGGTCTAATTTTGCTAGTTTTTGGTTCATTAACAGAATGGTCTAGAGTGCAGCGCTTCAACCTCTAGCTTGCCGGTCACCTCTGGCTTGAGGCTGTGGTTTCGAGCCCTGGTGTGAGCTTATGTGGCATGGAGATAGGGGCGCCTTCTCAACCTCGTGGGTTTCCTCCGGGCACTCCGGTTTCCTCCCACTGCTAAAGACCCCTACGCGCAAGCGAATTATTGAAATAAAATTAAACCATATGTTAGTCCCGAAATGACCTAGTTTGTGTTGAGTGGACGCTAATCCCCATTTCTCTCTCTCTCTCTCTCTCTCTCTCTCTCTCGATCTGAATAGAATAGAGAGGGAATAAATGGGGTTTAACGTCCATTCGACACAAACTACGAACCACTGTTATATTCACTTGAACAGGTCACAAATGAAATGAAATGGGGTTAAACGTCCTACTGTTCGGCGCTGACTGACTAATGAAGATTGACATAGACCAGAGAGTGTACTATGAGGGTAATTTTGCCCGTACAGCGGCGCTACGGCCCAATCTTATATCGAATTTCGATTGCTAAAGGATCTTTTACGTGCAAGCCAATGCGTTAACGTGATCACGGATTTCCGTCCTATCCGAATCACTATACGTTGTTTTTTCTCAGGCGAATAGTAGGACGTTAAACTCCATTTCATTTCATTTCGTTATCACCCTCCCCACCCTCCGCGCACCACTGACAAATCTGAACCACGTCGGAAAATCCCGACGAACTACGCAGGGATCGAAAAAGGATATGCAGAGAGAGAATTGACGTTTAACGTCCACTCGACACTTGTCATTTCGGGACTAACATATGGTTCAATTTTATTTCCACAATTCGCTTGTGGGCGTGGGGGTCTTTAGCAGTGTGTGTGTGTGGGGGGGTGGGGGTAGACCACTCGGACTAAACCCGCAAGGTTGTAACGTACAAACGGGGAATTGAAACCACGTCACTTGATTCAGTGACAGAACTTATGATGCAACGCGCACGTGTTAACCATTCGGTCATACAATCCTCCGCGCGGGACTGAATGGCAGAAGGCGTGTTCTTCAAATCAAACGGTCTGTTACAGATGCTTGGAGTAAGGTTACCTGTAGAACCCCGTGAATTGACTCCGGGCCGCATGGTTTCTCACCCATTGTTAAAGATTCCTACGCCCATGCGAATTATTGGAAGAAAATGGAACCAATTCACTGCCGAAAAAAAGTTATAAGAAGGTTTAATTGAATGCAATAGGATTTCATACATTGGCCATTTAGTCAAGTGGTTAAGACGCTGGCTCGCTAGCCTGGAGGTCGGGTGATTAATCCTTGCATAGATCGAGAAAATTCATCCAGATTTTCCGGCGTGATTCCCCCTTGTCAGTGATGCAGAACAGGCGATCTGGCCAGGACAGCTGTCTAGGCGTCCCGTGTAAACATTGGCGAGCACGTAAAATATTCCTTGGCAGTTGGAATTCGATATAAGAGTAGGTCGAAGTGTCGCTGTCCCTCATAGCACACTGTATGGTGTATGCCCGTCTTCCATTAGCCCAGGTTAGGAGCAGAACAGTAGGACGTTAAACTCCATTTCATTTCATTTACTGCAACGTGGGGTTCGAGAAATTTCGGCCGTATAGTTGTAACTCCGCACCTTATGTAGGTTCGGTCAATTTTCGACCACCTAAGGGTTCATTTGCATGTATGCCTATGTGTATACAACCAAACGACAATTTTAATACATCAATGTATTAATGATAATAATAATTGAGATGTCGACTCCCTAAAAAAAATTGCTTATGAGTTGCACATCGGATTTTGGGCCCCCAACTCATAAAAAATAATTACACTTTTTCTAATGGGAAAAGCAAAACACGTCGCGTTTCTCCAGCTTTTATCTAACCAATAATTCGTGGATCGCGTGCAGCGTTACATTTATTCAGTACCTACTCTAAAAAACATGATTGGAGAGAGAGAGAGAAATGGGGTTTAACGTCCACTCAACACAAACTAGGTCATTTCGGGACTAACATATGGTTTAATTTTATTTCAATAATTCGCTTGCGCGTAGGGGTCTTTAGCAGTGGGAGGAAACCGGAGTGCCCGGAGGAAACCCACGAGGTTGAGAAGGCGCCCCTATCTCCATGCCACATACGCTCACACCAGGGCTCGAAACCACAGCCGCAAGCCAGAGGTGACCGGCCAGCTAGAGGTCGAAGCGCGGCACTCTAGTCCACTAGGCCATCCCAACCCCCCAAACATGATTGGTAATTTTCAAATCTCACACGACTGGTCACAGTTATAAGCCAGGTTAGCCGCTTTGTGGGGATTGGTGATCCTTAATCGGATTAAAATGCAGATCTATATTTCGTTTCGTTTTTTTTTTTATACTTTCCATGGCCTACGGAGAACGCTAGATCGGAGACGGTCCTACGCATTTTAGCACATATGACGTCATATATAGATTGTGGGTTAGGGTTAGGGTAAGGGCTAGGACCTGTAGATTTGGTCAAAGTCTCGAAATATAAACAGGGCTAGCCCTAACCCTAACCCATGATCAAGCCTAACCATTACCCTAACCCACAATTCACATATGACGTCACAATTTGCGTAGGACCGGCTCCGATCTAGCGTTCTCCATGGCCTGCACTACATTTAGTTCCTTTAGGAACTGTCTTTAAGCGGACGATGTCCACTCACAGTTCCTATTCGGCCTGCAATATGGAAATACCGCTCTTCCCCACCTCTGTTTTAAGGCTATTTTGGAATCCGCACCTATTAATTTTCACCTTGATTTTACTTTATTCGCCAAAGGCATCATTTTTTGCCACAACTGACAGATATTTATAATGATTCAACACTATTTTCAAGTAGAATTCTACGATTGAAAACATACATAAAATACTTTTATATTGAACAACCATTACAATACCCGAACATGCGCAGATCGCATGTTTATTTAGTCGTTAAATTCTACCGGAACATAGGTAGAAAATAAAGAATTGTGGTTCTAAAACAGCCCGAGAACAGAGGTGGGGAAGGGTGGTATTTTATCGTATTTTCATAATGCAGCTATACAAGGCCGGATAGGAACTGTCAGTGGACATCGTCCGCTCACAGACAGCTCGATAAGGAAATATACACTACACAAAGATCTGACATCTGTTATGGATGGTCGTGTCAGGGGTCGTGTGGGCTGCTTTTACTCCAGTACTCCCCTTGCTCAAATTCTCGGTTAAATTCCCCCGACTGCACGCCAAACTTGAATTTTTATCCACCCCGGCCCCTCTCTTGCTCAAATTCTCGGTTAATTCCCCAGACGTTTTCTCCACCCGGGCCCCCTTCTTTTCAAATTCCTGAAGACGCCTCTGCATACACAAAGTTTAACCGAATTCCGCTTGGAATTAAAGAAGTTTATCTTTTTTTTTTTTTTTGTTTATAAAATAAACCTTTATAACTTTGACAGAACTTCGTGCTGGCTAAGAAACCTTTTTTAATCTTACTTTCCTGCTAAGTATTAAATTTGAACTCAATTGTTTAAAATATTCAACTGCGAAATTTTATTAATTTATAACGCGATGTACATAATGTCCCTTTTACGTGATTTCTTGATATTAAAAAATCAATCATTCACGAGCTTTGTCAGATAAGACGACTAAGATAAATAATGATACACAGGGGCGGTCCATGAATTTTTGCAGGAGGGGCAGGCGCGGATACAGAGGGGGGCGCACCCGGCGCACGCCCCCTCTATTTTTTTTTTGCGGGAGAGAACAATTTTTAGCTCCATACATTCTCGCGGGAAAAGAGAACAAAAAAACAGTTTAGGTTGGAAATCGTAATTTGCAGTACTAGTATGAAATTAGTCCTTGTGGACATTTTAGTCCACTCAAAAATCACGGATGGGGCTTCGCACTCCCAAGTAGGGACAACACGCCCCCCCCCCCCCCCTTCTGAAAATCCTGGATCCGCCCATGAGGGGGTTTGCCAGGTTTCTGTTACGGAAATCTGCCATCATTGTCTCTAAATTACATAGGCATACATACAAATTGAGCTTTTTAAACAGAGGAATAGTTTTTATACTGAAGTAGGATCACTCGCGCGTACGGGCTCTTTAGTGGTTGGAGGAGAGAGAGAGAGAGAGAGAGAGAGAGAGAGAGAAATGGGGTTTAACGTCCACTCGACACAACTAGGTCATTTCGGGACTAACATAATGTTTTTTTTTTGTTTTGGTTTTTTTTTAAATTTTTATTTCAATAATTCGCTTGCGTGTAGGGGTCTTTTAGCAGTGGGAGGAAACCGGAGTGCCCGGAGGAAACCCACGAGGTTGAAAAGGCGCCCCTATCTCCATGCCACATATACGCTCACGCCAGGGCTCGAAACCACAGCCGCAAGCCAGAGGTGACCGGCCAGCTAAAGGTCGAAGCGCGGCACTCTAGACTACTAGGCCATCCCAACACCCCAGTGGTGGGAGGAAATCGGAGGGACCGGATAACCCACGAGATTGGACAGGCGACCCTACTCCTTGTCACGTACAACACGGGATTCGAAACTACGCCAGTTGACTCAATGACAGGCTTTATGACACAGCGGGAACGTGCTAACCATTTGCACAATTACGTATGGATTTACTGTTTTCAATGTCGTCATGATCGGTTTCTGATCCATATGGGCTCATACGCTCTGTCACGTTTTGGCAGGTCGTTCGTTCGTTTCTGGGGTGTAACGGCCACTTCCACCTGCGGTGATATTGTAGACAAGTTGACAGGTCCGATAACCTCTATCTTATTAGGCTATAGGCCTAGATAGTTTGGGAGCTAGGTTCAGGTTGGTTCGAAAATCGCGTACAAAATTTCTACTGAGCTAGATGAGTGGCGAGAGTGGTGTCTGATATTCTAAATCTTGAATCTTAAGTTGCTGGTCTCCTTCCCATGGTACAGGGGCGGATTGGGCGATCGGGCGATCTCCCGGAGGGCCGCCGGACAAAAAATGAAAATAAATTAATTTTGCCCAATTCGTCTTAAAAAAACCCTTTTCTCCTGATCATTATATGGGGGAGGGGGTATTGGACCGGCCATTGGCGATGATGATCATGTTGTATGTGGCCGGCGGCTTTAACGGGCCGCAACGGCCAGTAAAAGGGGCTGCTCCTGAAAGGGAGCCCGGTCGGTTCCGGGTCCCAATCCACCTCTGCCATGGTTTCGGGCAGATGTCGCCAAAACACTGCTGCATAAGAAGATCCCCGACTCTTCGAACCCTTCGAAACAACCCGAACCTAGATCCTACGAGCAATAGCCCATCGCCGTCATTTCATAGTAATCCGATAATCTAGAGCGTTTATTTAATATGGGCTTGTCATGTGAATATAGGTGTCGAATTGATAATTTATCTATATTTGAAACAAAATAAAGCAGATCTCTTACTTAATGTCTCTTTAATGAGACATTTTTTTATTATTATTATTTTTTTTAAAGCAGTTTGTCTCCAATGCGCTTCCGTATATTTACCATATTTTTCGTTATTAGCATTGCTCCTGCGCTTCCTGGCACTCGGCAAATCTCGATCTAGTGTAGGTTCCGAAATCTGGCGGAGAAGTGTGCCTGGGAAAACAGGACTATCAATTTTAGTCGAACTTGATTCTACATAACTAAAAATAACGTGCACAGCCAGAAGTTGACTGAACAATAAATAAAATTTAGAGTTTTGTATAATGTCGGCCCCCACTAAATAAACCCAAAACCGTTTTATTAAGTGCTATTGTGTCGTCATTCAAAAATGTAAACCGTCATTATGGCGCATCATATTCTGGAAGTTAATAAGACTGGATAACCTAAACTTAAACGGTAGATAGGATCGTATGGATACTGCAAATCAAGTAGTACCCATTCATAAACGTTAAAAAATGACGTGTTGTAATTTCCAGTTTACAATAATACGTGAGAAAATACAAAAGAGGAAAAAATGATTCGCAATTAGATGTCGGAGCGGAAAAACGAGCGTACAATGTGAAGTTAGTCGCCTGACATAGAAATAATAGAATCTCAAAAGTCGATTAAACAACCGTACCGAGAAATTATTAAAATTTAAAATCGAAAGTAAAACCAGCTTTGACTTCCAAGAAATGATTGAAATGTCAAATAATATTATTTATTGATGAAGGTAAAGATTTCTAATATTAGAGAAGTGAGTCATCGCCACGAGAATTATTCTGGGTTTTCCATTTCCAGTTACATACTGGATAATAATATTGTTGTGAGTGTGACTGCAGGCAGGCAGTGTGAATAGTGTGATGGTCAATGAATTGCGAAGTAAGATTGAGACGAGTATCGTAAAATACGGTTTAACTTGTTTAAGACTAAGAGAAATCGCAATTAGATAGTTTTAAAAATAGATAATGAAAAAAAAAAAATAAGCTGAAAATTCGAGTCAAATTGTTTCGCTCAGATTCAGAAGCAAGATACTAGCCGTTGAACTTTAGCCTGGTCTCGGTCGTCATTACACTGTCACTGTGATGTTGGGTATAACAAAGAAAGTCTAGATTCATTTTAGTGTTAAATTATCTATCACAAAATGTATTCAAGTACAGTAAATATCACAGGCTCTGATAAGCATTGAGAGTTGGTCTGGATAAGTTAATTAATGTCCAATTAATTATCTATTAGATAACATTTTGGGCCTAAAGAAACACCGCGGACATAGGCAGGTTTAGCTCTTGCATAATGCATGTTTAATTGTACCGTTCATGGACTGTTTTATTTTTAAATATTAGTAGCCTAATATACAATTGTAAATATTTCTTTCAGGCTTACATGTAGATATCAGTCTTTAAGAACCAAAAAGACAAAGCTTCATTAAACTGTCAGACCAAGGTATCCTACACATCCATAATCAACCTGCTGTTCACGTAGAAGTTTAGTGGTGGAATTACTGTCTCAATTATACTAGTACTGGATAAAACAGACGAAGATTGGACGTACTTTATTTGTACAGATAGAATTACCAATTAAATACTGGATAAAACAGACTAAATTTGGCCTACTGTGGTGTGAGAACGTTAATCATTCTAACATCATTTAAAGACTGGATAAAAAAAGCCAACAATAAACAATGCAGCAAACCAGTGATATAACAAGACATAATGCTACTGTGTTAAATTACCTCCAAGAGGGAGATATTGTTGAGTTTAATCGCGGACTTTATTCGCATTATGGTGTCTATGTTGGTAAGAATTTGGTAATATTTTTTGGAAAAGAGAGTGGATTTGACTTCGATTTGACACAAAGTCATTTTGGGGCTATACATATGGTTCAATTTTATTTCAATAATTCATTTGCACGTAGGGTTTTTATCTGTGGATGGAAACCAGAGGACCCAGGGAAAACCCACAATAATGCCACATGACTCAATGCAATGACAGGCCTTATGATCTAATGGGCACATATTGAACTAGTCTTGGGTTATTTCATGTTCCTTAAAGTTCCAATTTCATATTTTCTAAGAAAGTCAAAACATAATTATTTCTATGTCTTTGGCTCAAAAGATTGTCAACTCACTATTATATGATCATGGGCAAATTTTTTTGGGCATTAAAAAGGCTGACACAGGCTGATTGAGGAAATAGTAACACAATTACCTCCCTTGTTTTCCCATTCCTCTCCATGGACGGCCATCTTCAAACGTTTGAATTTGAAGTTGAAAATGATATTTTTTGCCAATTTCTCAACTGGCAATAGTGAATTATAGGATTAATAGAATTAGTCTTTAACAAGGTAGGACTGTTTGTAGGTTCAATCTATTTTAGGGCTTTATTTTAATACATTTTGAAAATATAACTTAAAAATATGCTATTGGAACTTTAAGCAACGTTCACAGGTTTTCAACATCTAACCGTTGCTTCAATACTCAGCAATTCCCGAAAAAAGTTAGTATGGGGGACTAATTAAGGTTTGTCGATGTCATCCTTATCAGTGATTGTAGCGGCCTAGCGAATATTCACTGCTGATCAGTGTGCATCCCCCCAACACTCCCCCAACACATTCTACCATAAATTTGAATATTAAATTAAGCTTGATGGCATATTTTCAGGTAACGAAGAAATTGTTCATTTAGCTGGAGAAGACGAATATGATGGTTTAGGTGACGTTAATACTGGTCATCTCTTCAGTATTTCTGGACAACGATTCAACAAAGCCTGGGTAAAGAAAGACAGTTTTTGGACGGTGACCAGCAATTCTAAAGCCAAAATAAATAATAAAGATAACAAGAGAAAGTAAGAAAATTTTATGTACAAATATAGTTCATAAGGATTTTCTGCAATTTTGAATCAGTTACAAGTATGTTCGGCAAAATACGCGAAGAGTTCAATTTGAATGACAGCCTTTGGCATCTGGTTATTCCAGTCTACACTGGTAGTATGGTCCTGTAGGATATATTTAGCCTCGTTTGTCGAATTGCTTCATCACAAATGGGGTTTGAAAACATTCTGGCACGTGACACGTTTGCCAATTTTAGAATTTTCATCTTAAACAGGGATAGAAATGCAATTTTTTCTCATTTATGTGTGCCCTGACCAAATGAAGTGTGCCATCAGAGCATGGAGATGATTATAACAATAAAAATTCTAAAATAATTCAATGAGTGTTGTTTTATAATTGAGCACATTACACATTTTGCACAGTTATTTAGGAAAATGTATTTTAATTATACACTTTCTTGCCATCTAAATAAATCTTCACTAATTTTTAATTGTTTTAACACGTCCTCACTCGGGAGTCGAGTCACTCTCACTCGTATCGTCACATTTATGTTTACCGGCACTCTGATTTTCATTAGGCCTACTTGTGTCAGATGTGTTGCACTCAGCTGAACTGGTGTTAAAACTCTCAGAGTTGGCATTATTAATTGTCGGAGGTTTAAAGAAACTTAAAATTGTTTTGACTTCTCAGATTTCCTGTCATGCGCATTAGAAACAATAAACAAATTTCCCGTAGGTTCTTTTTTTTAGATTTTGTTATCCAGACGCATATTTTTTAGTGTATACAATACAAAGTTACATTGATAGTAATAGTGATGGCAGGTAGTCGACTGCTCGACTGGAGTCTTCGTTGATTGATGAGGCACAGATGGCTAAGATTGTTGGAAAGGTCCAAAATATTTGTCAGTTTGATAAAAATTTTAGACGTTAAGTGATTTTTCAGGCGTGCCCACAAGGCACAGCTGTTCAATTTCATCCGTGCCATATCAAATTTACCTGTGCGCTCGGCACGCAAATAAAGGGAATTTCGATCCCTGATCTTAAATATTGGATACCAGAAGCCTATCTTTTCACGGTAAGATAACAACCTAAGTGTTGATTTAAGTTGACCAATAAGTTGTGTTTGCAATGCCGAAGACTGAAGATGATATTGAGTTAAAGACTTGGGACTTTAAGGATAGACATGAAGAATATTAAGAACCTCTTGGTTGGACTATTTAACCATGCTTAAAGTAGTTAAGTCTCTAACTAAATATCATCCATAATCTTCAACTTTAAAAACACGAATTATTTGTCAATTTAAATCAACTTTGATCTTACCTGAAAAAAATGGCCGGGCTTCTGATATCCAATATTTAAGACAAAATAAACATTTTACCATTTGTACACGAATCGTGTATCATAATGCGATTCAGCCCCAGTTCTAGCAAGAGACTTGGGGAAATTAGGCTAGAATAACCAGACGCTAGAAATTTTGATTCGATTTAGACTGCTGGCTTATTTCGCGTAACATAACTGATTTGTAATTAGAATAAAAACGGAAACCATTGAATGCAAATCAGTTTACATGTATATACATGTAAATTCATATTACAGTATTATATGCGTTGCGACCTACTGGAGTCAATTTCTAGATCTCAAATGTTACCGATTTAGCTCCTTTAAGTAAAGTGGCAATATGGGAGAGATAAGTTGATTCTTCTCCTTGTAATAGTTAAAAGATACATAATGTAAATAGAATATGTTGAAATTTTCGGTCAAATTCTTCTACTCTGAATCAAGATAGTAGCTTTTGAGTTTTAAGCCTAGCCTTGATCATCGATACTAAAGTCAGACGATAAAAAACATAGTCTCAATTATCCATTTTTGGATTTAATCGTCAATGAGCCAGATTTAGCTCTTGCGTAATATACATGTATGTTTAAGTGCAGGAGGAATGTACTACAGTTTTGGAATTACTTTTTTTATAGGCCTTTACCAAGACATCAGATAGTGGCGAATGCGTTATCTAAAATAGGTCATGTTGGCTACAACCTTATCTACAGCAACTGTGAACACTTCGCTAATTGGTGTCGATACGAAGTGGAGAAAAGTGAACAGGTAAGGACAACAATACAATCAGAGACTGAGAGAGATGGGGTTTAACGTCCACTTGACATAAACTAGGTCATTTCAGGACTAACATGGTTTAATTTTATTTCAATAATTCACTTGCGTGTAGGGGTTTTTAGCAAGGAGGGGAAATCGGAGTGCCCTGAGAAAACTCACAAGGTTGAATACAAATGAGTTTTAATGTCTCATACAGACAGTATCTTGGTCATTTTGAGACTAACATGTGTCGGTATGGGCAAAAAATTAAACAAGTGAGATCTTGAATAGAATGGGTTTTAAATTTCAATCTCTCATCTGGACATTAGTCTGGTCACTTTGAGATTAACATATGGTAAATGATCTAATCCTTCGGATGAAGTGATAATAAGGGCCCACCCATGTACTTGTTGACACGCCAGTGAAAGAACCTTTGAAAGTTGGAACTCTGTGTGTACAATTTAATGTAATGAGAATCTTGCACAGGCAGCTGCATTCCAAACTCATCTTTGATTTCTGACTTTCAAAAGATCTTTTATGAGTTCATTGGAGACTTCATCAAAGTAAGTGATGAACCTATTTCAGTTGTTATCATAAAGTTTTCGAATCCCTGCCGGTTACACGTGACAAGGAGTAGGGTCGCCTGTCAAAACTGGTGGGTTTTCCCCCGGGTCCTTCGGCTTCCCCTACGCATGGGAATCATTGAAATAAAATTAAACCATATGCTAGTTTGTGTTGAGTCTCTCTCTCTCTCTCTCTCTCTCTCTCTCTCTCGCTCTGTTTTTGTCCCATCTGAACAACTAGACACATTTTCTTGCCAAGACAGGAACAATGTTGACCAACACAGGGATTGAACCATACTTATTTCAATATCCACGTTTTATTTTTTTCTAGGTTGATAACTGGTTAACAGGACTGGCGCTGGGGGCTGCCGGGGTTTTAACGGTGATTGGAGCAGCATTTTTGATGCCCCAGGCAGAAAAGAAAGAGGAAGAAGAGGCTCGAGAACAATAGTTGTAAAGATTCCAAGATTGCGAGTGAAATTGAATTTTAAAAGTTTCTGGATCATTCCTCTTTATGCATTAAAAGTTTTTATTCTTTTAAGGACGTACATAAGACAGATAAGAGTGAAATTGTATTTTAAAAAAAGGTGGATAATTCATCTTTATGTTTATATGTAAAAAGTTGATATTTTTAACCAGCATTATCTAGAGATTTTAAGCCATAATGAGGAGTTATAATCCGAAGTTTATGTTTTTATCCAGTTACATCGTTATTGACACTTTGAGATAGATTTTTATGAAGCAAATTTTAATTTTAACCCTTACTTATTTCTCAGTGATAGACGACTTAAACGTTATTTTAGCGTCATAGAATTCAATGCAAAGTTTCAAGATTATGAAAGTGAATCTCAAATAGAAATATATGTCCAAATATGGTTCAGTTCTGTTCATGATTTACACAAATATGAAAATACAGATTTATGCTGCTTCTATGTAATAAGCCAGCTACCATCTTTATCTAAAGGGAACCAAATTGATGAGTCTGTTTGCAATCAGATTGAATTCAAGCCGTGTGAGCATATAGGGGTACTCGATTGAACATTCTAGAATTTAATTCTCTCAATCTCAAAAATAGTGACAATACAGTGAAAAGGGGATTTCGAAAATGAACTCAAATTTTATTTATGTATGATAGATATAGAAGTAATAATATTTTTACCATATAAAAACTGATATGACCCATACGAGGGAAGACTTAAATTTTCTTATGAGGACAAGTCTCAGAAAACTTAATTATCTTTAAAGATTTTCTCGTAGGTGGAAATTAAGATAAAGAAATGTAATGTATATAGGATGAATTTGTTTGTGTTACTTTGTGATTTTATAATGCAAGTCACTGCTTTTAGTAAAGAATATAAAGGGATGTAACTTGCTTTTAGTAAACGGAGGCAGACCACCATTGAATTTCACCATCTCCATATTTCGACTGTTCATAACAATTCTCTCTCTCTCACTTTTACCCCCTTTTGCATGGTCATTTGGGTTGATCTGTTATCTAGAATTGTTGAAATAGAAGAAGAGAGTTTTGTTTTATTTCAGGTTTTGGTAAATATTCATAATTGAGAAGTGGAAGGATAAAAAAGCTAATGGGCCGATTACCGTGATGTGTAAGACAGACAGTAGCATGTTTTAGTATGCAATGAATTAGAAACACACAAAATCTGAAGAAGGACATGACCATTTGTTGTTCTGATTGTAATGAAAACTGTGCAATTTAGAGAAATGTTTTGAGAAGAGAAATTAATGTTGTCTGCATCCAAGCAATATCAAGGGAGCTAACTGCTTTTTACGCCCACAAGGAAATGTGGTTAGCTGTCGCCCCCCCCCCCGTCTGTTTGTCCTTCCGTCCATCCATCGTCCACAATTTCTTGTGAACGCACTAGAGGCTACAGTTAATATCCGATTGACTTTAAATTTATACACATTGCTTAGGGTCATGGGACGAAGAATCCTATTATTTTCAGCGATATCCGATAATTATAACAAGAATTATGACCCTTGATCACTTTGAAAAATCTTGTGAACGCTCTAGAGGCCAAAATTAATATCCAATTGACTTTAAATTTATACACAGTGTATTAGGTCATGAGACGAAGAATCCTATTGATTTTCGGTAATTTCCTATAATTACTGCCAGAGTTATGGCCGTTGATCACTTTGAAAAACCTTGTGGGTGGTCTAGAGGCCAAAGTTAATTTCCTATTGCCTTTAAATTTATACACAGTGTTTAAGGTCATGAGACGAAGAAGTCTATAGATTTTCGCTGATTTCCGATAATTAGTACTGCCAGAGTTATGGCCCTTGATCACTTTGAAAAATCTTGTAGTGGATGGTCAAGAGGCCAAAGTTAATATCCGATTGACTGTAAATTTATACACAATGTTTAATGTCATGAGTCGAAGAATCATATCGATTTTCAGATATATCCGATAATTACTGCCAGAGTTATGGCCCTTGATCACTTTGAAAAATCTTTTGACGCTCTAGATTTTCAATGAATTTTGATAACTGAACAGCTAAATCCATGATATCAAATGCTTTCTATACTAAATGTTAGCATGAGGCAGAACTTTATAAAAACCAAACAATTTCTTATGATTTTCTGATAATTACTTTGTGAGTCGTGATCCTTAATCAGATTTTAGTGTATTATAAATGTTTCATTATCGAAAAAAGTAAAAATATGCGACAACTCTTGTTGACTTCCCGAACGATTTAGATCCTGTGGGCGTATGTTTCGTTGCCTGGCAACCTATCTTTTGTACTGCCAAAATATGGATTTTTTTTTTTATATTGATAATTAATGGCTTCTTCTTTTTTGTTATAATTTTTCAACATTCCCTTAATCCAGGACAAGTGTTGATTGTTGAATTGACTTGATCTGATGTATTTATGATTTGATTAGTTTAGTTTAAAGCCACTGGGCGTGATTTTAGCACCATGAAGTTGAATCTCTAAAAGGAATATCTGTTAAATAATGATTCAAGTCCTTTCAGTCTTTACAAACATATCTGGAATCGAAATTTCATTGATTTACGCTGCTAGCTATGTAAAAAGCCTGATGCCATTTGTTTTGAGTTGAAAGGCCTGTTTTAAATTCGAATAAATCCAAGACGTGATTATTTAATGAATGTATTATGATTTTGTTGTCTTATTCGATGTTAAATAATTCATCTTAGTACATATTAATTACGTACATTTTGTTTTATTAATTAAATGTTAAAGAATCAACATTGTTATTAATTTATAAAAATAATCCACCTCCAACACTTGCCTGGAGTTAAAACATTCTATATTATGGTCATGGTCATCTATGTATTTATTATCTTACAAATCTCCACATTTTCCAAATACTAGGTTTAAAAACATTGGGAGGGGTGATGGCCAAATGGTTAGCATGTGCGCTTTGTAGCCTAGGGTCTGTCATTGCGTCAGGGTTGCCTGGCAAACTTCGTGGGTTTTCTCTTAAATACCCCTAGCACAAGCGAATTATTGAAATAAAATTGAACTATATATTAGTCCTGAAATGACCTGGTTTGTGTTGAGTGGATGTTCGACTCCGACCCCTTTTCTCACTCTCCCTTTAAAAACATTAATTCTTTATTGGGTAGGCTAGAAAAATAAGGTTTGTTTACTGTGGTACTATAGAAGCCTGTTGCGGCTATTTTCCAAACTCAAGAAGCGAGAAGTCAAGGGGCGAGATGTCGAGATTGCAAAGATTTTCAATCGCAAGAAATTGAGGAATCGTGGATGAAAGAATGAAAAATTGATATTGCAAAAAAAGGACGCAACAGTTTTCCATAGTTTACAGTTAGAAACATTTTTAGAGAGATAAACATTGGATATTATTAAAGAAGAATGCAAATACCATAAACTGCGTTAGAATTTCTAAATTGATATATATATACTTATTCAGCTGTTAGTATCATTTGGATTGTTCGTACTTGGTTTTATTTATTTATAGTTAAATTATGACGAAAACGTGTTCTGAGTACATATTGGCCTGGATTAAGCTGTGGACAATTTGATATTTTCTTTTACTGGATCAATATAACAAAAGGATATAGACAAAAAATCTAGAAACTTTAATCGATTTTTACTTATAAAATATTAATTGATAAGAATGTTTCAATTTTCAATGTGCGATATATTTGTTGAATAACTAATGATATATTATAATGTTAATATATTTTCATTTCTAACAGGCTAAAACCAATATGATTGAATATTTGTTTAGAAATAAATTAAATTGTTTACTAAAAGTTCAGGAAGGATACTGAAATGGGCTCCGTCCGCCCGTCCCGATTTTGATTCTGGAGTATATCTCATAAACTGTTGAAGATATCCTTTTGAAACTTTGTAAGTGTGACGTCATCGATAGTCGCTTCCTGACGAAGTTTTTTGAGGGAATTCATCGCATTTTGAAGCATAAATTATCATGTCCATAATTCCCAAAAAGCCTAGGTTGTTTTCAGTGGATTTTTAATCTGATTACGGTTAAAAGTTCATCTACAAATTTGTACCAACAAACCTTCTAATGGAATTTGTTGTGGGTCTTTCATTATTTTGACTAGTTCCTTTAATAACTGTCTCGGGTCGTGCGTTGTCCTTTGACAGTTCATACCCGTCCCTATATAGCTGCAATATGAAAATACGGCAAAATATCACTCTTCCCCACCTCTGTTCTCAGGCTATTTTGGAACTCCTACCATATATTTTCACAGTGATTCCTTATTTTTGTGCAAAAGGGAATCATTTCTCGCCATATCTGACACACATGTATAATACTTCAAACACTATTAAACGAATAAATAAACACCCCTGTTTTATCTTTCAGTGTTATGATATTAGACTATCTTTATTGGAATCTAAAATCGAATGGGAAAATTTACATATGAGTAAGTGTTGTGCATGCAAACATGGCTTAAGTGACTTGTATGGTTTATTGTCCCCCGCCTTTCGAAGAAAGTTGGGGGACTATTAAAATGGGTTCGTCCGTCCGTCTGTCTGTCTGTCTGTCTGTCCGTCTGTCCGTCACACTTTTTGGGACACAATAACTTTCTTCCTAATTGAGCTAGAATGTTCAAACTTGGTGTATGTGTTTATTAGGTCAATGCCTTGATGGAGTTCGAAGATGAGCATTTTCCGCTTAGGGTAAGCAGAGATAAGCAATTTGATTGGTTGATGCTTTGGGACACGATAACTTTAGTTCTAATTAAGTGAGAGTGATGAAACTTGGTGTATAGTTTCATTACACTAATACCTTGAATAAGTTCGATAATGAGCATTTTCTGCTCAGGGTAAGCAGAGCGATACGCAATTTGATTGGTCGAGACTTTGGAATACAATAACTCTCCTTCTAATTGAGTTAAAATGTTCAAACTTGGTGTATATGCTTATTAGGTCAATGCCTTGATGGAGTTCGAAGATGAGCATTTTCCGCTTTGGGTAAGCAGAGATAAGCAATTTGATTGGTTGATGCTTTGAGACACGATAACTCGATACGTTTGAAAAAAATAAATGTGCGATTAATTAATATGTGTCGTCTATTTATTTTGGGATTTCGGCGGGGGACATCAGCCTCACTGTTGGCTTGTTAGTTATATTTACCCGTATATTATCCTGTTACACAATTATACAAGAAATATAATACTATCTTTTCAAAAACCTGAGGCAGTACACTTGGCTAGATTTAATAGACATAAAATATAACAATGATGCTAAATAGCTACTTCACTTTCTGACATAGCAACAACCGTATGTAACAACAACAGAAACTCAAACTATGAAATATTCATATGGTTTTTACCACGATTGTTTTAGGATAATAGCAACAATATGAATAGTCATATAATATTCGTAGCGTGTTTTTTGTAAGGGAGCTAGATTCAGGTTGTTTCGAAAATCGCGTACTAAATTTCTTTCATGCTAGATGAGTGGAAAGCGGTGCCCGATACTCCAATCCTCGATTCTTAAAGATACATTAGTTATGAGTTTTATAAAGAGTTAGCCATTCTTGCTATAATAATTCAAAAATAGACGATAAAAAAAGAAAATTTCAGTCAAATTACTTCATTCAGAGCGAAGTTATCACTGTTTGTAGCTTTGACAAGATGTGTGCATAGTGGTAACCAGGACACTAGTATATTCACGACTTAAGCTGCATTTCCCTTAGTACGGCCCGGCTCCGGTCAGGGAGCAGACATAGCAAGTTGTGGTCGGATTGTCCCGAAATTCGAACTCAACCACCCATTGTGGTGTAACGGAGATATAATCAAAGTTTTTTCTTTCAATCGGATAATAATTGTGACATCCAGAGGGACCACAAGCCAAAATAGGCGATTTTGCTTTCAATCTGGGGCCATAATTCAGGCAGCTAAGATCTGTTATGCGTAAATGTCGAGAGAAACCATTATCTTTGAGTTAAAAACATGCATTTCAAGTTTCATCAAAATCGCTTCAAAATTGTGACCTAAACAATGTTCACAAGCGTAGAATGTGATTTTTCGTAGAGTCAGGGGCCATAACCCATGAAGTTACAGTCCGGTACATGCCAATATCGAAAGGAACCGAGATCGTAAGGTGATACACCTATGTTTTAAGTTTCATTAAAATCGGATAAAAAGTGTGACCTGTAGACTGTTCACAAACAACTGTTGACGGACGGACGAACCGGCGACAGCAATATACGTCCACATGAAAATGTAGGCGTATAAAAACAAAAGGAAACACCGATGGTGGATGCACCCTATTTTGGAAGGACAAAAGGAACAATGCGCACTAACAAATCTCGTTCGATTTCATCTTTTCTTTTTCTGAGTCCATGAACACACGTCTAAGAAAGGGCGAAAATTGGATTTTTCCTATACCTTCTTTTAGCTTTTTGCCGTGTGGGCTACCCAAGCCGTGTTTCCTTATGTGCGTTTACGGACACGGTTCCGCACGCGTTTCCGTACCGATCGCGACATGGTTCGCTTCGAAAAACCGTACCGGACGCCTCATAGAGATTCGTATCCGCACCCGCATATAAGGAAACACTAAAATTCTATGAAAGTGATTTTGTCCGTATCCGCAACCGGACTGGAGCCGGACCGGAACCGTACTAAAGGAAATGCAGCGGTTTTTCGAAACGGACCATGTCGCGTTCGGTACGGAAACGCATGCGGAACCGTGTCCGTAAACACACATAACGCACAGAAGAAAACACAGTTTGGGTAGCCCGCGCGGCAAAAAGCTAAAAATAGGTAGGGAAACTCCAATTTTCGCCCTTTCTTAGACACGTGCCATGTTGAAAAGAGAGCCCTTCCGCCTGAAAAACGGCATATAAGGATACACAACCTGCCGTATATCATGTCTGCTCCCGGACCGGAGTCGGACTGGATCCGTACTAAAGGAAACGCTGCTTTAGCCTTGCTTTCACATTATTAAATTAAATTTTTAAATGGTAATCCGTTTTAATCTAGTTAAAATCGCGGGTATCCGATGCCATCGATAGTTGATTATAGTCTTATTTTGTTAATAAACGTTAATAAATGTGTAATTTTAATTAAATAACATTAATTTCAGGGATAAAGAAAGAACCGCAATAGACAGATTTACCTCTTGCATGATGTATGTTTAAGTTGCGAGTCCCCTTCAACATTTCCGACAAAAGGTCGAAATGTCGAGTTTAATTCGAATTATGCGTACAGCGATCGACCTTCGTGTGTAAGTCGACCAACCTCAGATGTCATCAAAAACACTGCTTAAGAAGACCCCCGACCCTTCCTTCCTCCTTTAAGAATATCCCCTTTACCTCCCTGAGATATGATTTATATCAAAGAATATAAATATGAACGGTTAAAACCTCCCACGCAAGATTTCGTGGCAAACGGTTCAGTAGTTTTTGCGGTATCGAGAGATAGACGGACAGAAATAGGGTGAAATATAATAATAAATATCGAAAGAAAAATACGGATTGCGGGAACTGAACGAACAAGTAAGACAAACAATATCAATCCGTCTGGAAGATCTTAGAATAACATGAATGACTACTCCTAAAGCTTGCATTTCAGTGAAACAGAATGGACTTCAGGAGATTTCAGGGACATCAACTAAATCAACTGATCTTCTTACGGAAGGGAGGATGGATCGGGGATCTTCTTAATCAGTGTTTTTGATGACATCGGAAGTTGGACGACTTATGCATGAAAGTTGATCGCTGTACGCAAAAGTCGAATTAAACCTTTCTTTCAAACAAAATATCAGGTATAGGTGTTAAGTAACAACTGAGATGTTGTGAAAGCTAAATTGGGGTTGTAAATTAATCAAGGTAGCCATGTGTTTTACACCTCCACCAAACTGATGTCACAGGCAACAAATCAGTGTTTATGTGATCTAAATACAACAATTAAACCATTCTTATTAATAAAAAAAAAGCATTAAATTTCATCTCATATTTCCAATACGCCAGTAAAAAATAACTTGACCATAGCATTGACTGTTTCTGTTGAAACCCCATAACATTGCACACAATATTATTGGAGCAAAGTTATATAAATGCACAGCGATAAATTTGTCGGCTTCATACCATTTGTAAATTAAATGGGAATTAAAGCACACCTCATACATTAAAATTTAATCAAAACGTTTTATTATGAAGACAGATGGGTTTTAATAATGCGAAAATAATTTTTGGTCTGGCGTGTATTCTTGTCTTGTCTATTTCTCTGATTATAATATCATTGTTTGGACTGGTTTATTCTCGTATTAAATAACATGAATTTTAATTTTTACAAATTTGCTGAGAGCAAATACCGCTAATAACTATCTTGAAAAAAACATGTTTAGTAAAGGAAGTATTTTACCAGCCTAGTTCTGAACAAAATACCTCGTTCCAAAAACAGGGCAATTAAAAAAAAAAACTCGTTTTGGAACCGCAGACAACGAGGGATTTATTTTACCTCGTTTGGACAGAAATGGCGAACGAGGCATTCTGAGGTTTATAGTGTAAATTGTTAATTTGTGCGACTGAATCGTTTGAATGGGTATGTAGAAATATATATAATGACATGTTTAAGTTACAATCAAATGGCTGCCAAACTATCATCAATGTCGATCGCACATGAATTGATGGGGTCCTAGGTTTTTTTTTTAAAGCGTCACCATTAAAGGAGCTAAATCGCTGATATTTGAGACCTAGAAATTGCCACAAATGGGTCGCAATGCATATAATAATGTAATATGAATGTATACAAACTGATTTGCATTCACTCGTTTTCGTTTGTACTCTTAATTTCAAATCAGTTATGTTCGGCGAAATACGCCAGAAGTCTCAATCGAGTGACTATTTCGAGTATCTGGTTATTCCAGTCTACATACGCCGTTTGATTTGGTGCAATGGTTCTAGCCTCGTTCCGCAAGTCTCTTGTTAGAACTGGGCTGAAACGCATTATGATACACGATTCGTGTACCAATGGTAACATGTTTATTTTGTTTTAAATATTGGATATAAAAAAAACCCATCTTTTCCCGATAAAATGACAATATCTGTGTTGATTTAAATTGATATATAATTCGTGTTTTGAATGCCGAAGACTTTGGACGATACCGAGTTGGAGACTTAGCTACTTTAAGAAGAACTAGATGAATTGCGCATGTAGCGGAGTTTGCGCCATAGCTTGTCAAACATTTACGGAGAAGAGAAGATTCGCGATCAACTTACCTGATATCGATCGTCTGTTCCAGGTATTTATTAAACTGAAAGTAAAACAAGCCGACATTGAAAGGCCAAACTATTAACAATGCATCGGATACATAATACTAGTGAGTTACGTAATCTAGAAGAGGGGGATATTGTAAAGTTTAGTCGTGGACTTTATTCACATTATGGTATCTATGTCGGTAAGAATTATATTGGTTTTGTATATGAAAAAACAAATAACAACCAACCTTTTACAATTACATGTATATGAAATCGGGTCGGGTCCGACCGGGCTAATGAAGACGGTGTGCGCTATCCGCTGTACTATAATGCAATTTTGCCCGGACATTGGCGCAACGGCCTACTCTTATCAAATTTCAAGGGGTTCTTATACTTGCAACTAGGTTATTTCCGAACTAACACATAGAATGAAAGAAATGTTGTTTAATGGCAGGTCAGCTCCAAATGGGCTGCGCCAAACATATGGTGAGGTTTCTTGAGACAAACTAGAAACAAATAATCACAATATTATCTATATACATAAATAAAAACAAATATCACAGTAAATATCAAATAAAAATAAATATCAACGTGAAAGTGAAAATCAAATATATACAATTAAAATGTTCGAAAAAAATTTGTCTCTTTTAAAAAATCTAGCGCTTTACAATATAGAGACCCGTTTGGGCAAACAACTGACGATGTAGTGATTGGCAACGGTAATGCCGTAATCTTGTATCTTTGATATGTTTGCACTCAATCAAAATGTGCTTCAATGTCAAAGGAACATGGCAGTGCTCACATTCTGGTTCGGGACCTCGGTTTAAGATGAAAATATGTGTTAAAAATGTATGACCTATGCGAGAGCGACACAAGACAACTTCATCTCTCCTGCTCCTACGATAGGAGCTTGGCCAGTCTCCTGTGATGAAATTTATTAGTGTCAGCAAGATCCCAAGACCGTCTTTACTGTTGAGCTCGTAAGATAGTAGACGACGATAAAAATCTGTCACTAATGGATGTTCAAGCTGTTTAATGTTAATTACTTGAAGCGAGGACAGACAATCAATAAAGATGATATGCTTTAATGCTGAAGAGGACTGAATGAACTCCAATGCTTGAAGAATGGCCTGGAGCTCAGCTGTAAATATTGAAACAGCAGGTAGAAGACACACAGAAATGGTCTCAGATGGCGTCACGGTAGCCGAAGCTACCTGATCGTACCTTAAATGACCTATCTTCCAGGAATTTTTTAATGAAGATAGGTAAGCGTCCTCGTAGTTCGAGGTTATGGGGGTCGCGCATGATACCATGTTTCCACGTGGTATCATATGCTTTCTCCAGATCGAAAAAATATTGCAACTAAATGTTCAAATCTAACGAGAGTGCTCCTTTGGGGCCGAAATCCACATTGGAGGTCTATAATGAAGTTGTTGGACTCAAGGTACCAAACAAGCCTTCGATTGATCAATCTCTCCATGGTTTTGCAAATACAGCTAGTTAAAGCAATAGGAAGATAATTGGTAGGATTAGTATGATCTTTGCCCTGTTTAGGGATGGGAATTATTGTGGCTTTAAGCCACGAAAGAGGGAAGTCCCCATCAACCCAAATCTGGTTATAAAGATCCAATAAAATTAAGAGGGTTGGAAAAGGTAAATGTTTTAGAATTTGGTAGTGTATTTCATCTGGACCAGTTGCAGTATCCAGGGCTCGCTTTAGCGAACCCCCAAGTTCTGCAATGGAACAAGTATCATTGTATCATTCATCATTACGGGACTTGAAATTAAGTCGCAGGTTCTCCTGTTGTTGTCTAATGCCTTGAAAGGCATCGGAGGAGAAATTGGATGATGAATTGAATGAAAAGATACTGGCCAGAGAATTTGCAATATCAGGTAATGTTGTTAGGGTGGTATATATTATTGTTATAGTGATTGATTTACATTTCATGATCTACCAGACTCTAAAGGATTAGCAATTAGTTAAACTATAACGACTTAATCCCTAGGATATCAGTTAGCAATGAAGTATTGACTGGGTAATCTCTATAATCCTTTTCATAGATAAGCATACCTTATTCTATACGATTAATTAGTACATGGTAACCAAAATTAGTATATATACCCCAGTCATCCAGAAGATGATATCGCTTCTATTCTGTATATTAAATACTTCATATCAGTTAATTGTGTTTCTGTACTATTTTAGGAACCCCTGCTTACGTAAGGACGCTAATAGCTTTTTAAAAAGTTTAAGTCAGGCACCAGCAAAGTGCACTTCCTTATTATCAATATTGAGATGGTTAACTGATAAAGCACTACTTTTACCTTTAATCCTACGAATCCTATCCCATACTGACGTGTGGTACGGGAATTTATCCTGGAGACATAACCTTGCTATGAAGATTTCTTTGCTTGGGGCATGGTTCTACGGGACTTCCCCCTTGGTATGCCGCAATATTCTCCATGGAATGATGGTTCTTTAATCGTCTCAGGTATACGATCACGCTCTTTCAGAGCGGATTTTCAATCATGGTTTAATGAAACGGTTTGGTTCAGTCGTGGTTTTTGGAATCGCCTGCTCAGCTACATCTTGAAGAATTGAAGGAAATAAAGCCATAGACTCATCTGCATCTTCTAACTCCTTTGCATCAAAGGAGACGCGACAGAGATTCAAAGAGAGCCCAATCAGCCTTATGCAACTTCCACTTCTGGGATCTTTCGACCGGAGAGGGACCATTATTATCAATTAAAATAGGAAAATGATCACTACCACATAGATCTTGATTTACTCTCCATGTAAAATCCCGAAACAGGACCGGAGAGCAAATGGTGAGATCGAGGGAAGAAAAAGAAGCTGTGGCAGGATGTAGATAAGTAGGCGAGTCATCATTTAATAAACACAGATTATTAATGTTAATGAAGTCCGCTATTTTGTTTACCTCTGTTGTTATCATCTGGACTACCCCAAAGGGAATGATGACCATTGAAATCTCCCGTAATAATAAAAGGGAGAGGAAGTTGTGCAACAAGGTCATCAAGATCTCTGGGATAAAGATGTAAACTTAGTGGAAGATATACAGAGCAGAGTGTTATAGGAATATGCAAAGTCACCCGAACTGCACTGCCTGTAAAGGCGAGTTGAGAATGACTTTACTCTGAGGGATATCTCCATTAAGAATATTAGAAACACCCCAATGAGCTCTACCATCGCCAATTGCATGATGATGGTAACCAACAATATGTCTAAAAGACAAAGTGTCAGAATTCCGTGAAAAAGTTTCCTGTAAACAAATAGCTAAATGATTCTATTTTTGAATTAAAAGTTGGGCTTCATTAAAATTTGGTTTTAAACCACGACAATTCCATTGGATAATGGAATTTACCATTGTCAGGGATAATTTATTTTTGGCGGTTTACCGCTAACGGGGTCACCGTCCATCAGATCAACTTTTACCCCTTTCACTTAACTTTGCTAATTTCCGTTGTCTAGAGGATATATATACCTTTTCCTGTGAGGGTGGGATAGCCGTTGACTGCGTACCTGACCCAGTGGACCTGGGATCAGGAGTTGCAGCTTTTGACTTATCTTATGATAATCTGGGATTGTTCCCAATAAGTTCAGTTTGGAGCAAGGAAGATGAACCCTCACCAGGCAAGGGCAAAGTTGTTTCAATCGAGCTCTCACATAAATGAAAAGAGCTCGAAGCCCCTTTATTTTGATCTGATGTCGTCAAAGTCTTCATTTTTTGTTTATCAGGTTATATCTGTCTGAACGGAGATGGATCTAGTGGACGTTTTAACTGCACTTGCAAAAGATTTCCCACTGTGGTGCAATGGGGAAGGGTGCAGTTAAATCAACCTGCTTTTTAGCATCAAAATATGGTATTTTTCGTTCAGACATGATCTGTTGGATTCTTTCTCTTTTTGCCATGTTGGGCATTCACGGGAATAAGCAAAGTGCTTTCACTTACAATTCACAAAACAAAACTCAGTCTGGCAGGTAGCGCTCTCGTGGCCATCGTGACCACAGCGAGCACAGGGCCCGATTCCTAGAAATTTTTTAAGCACGTTCTTGTGGTTAGATTTTAAGTAGACTTTGCAATTAAGTAAACTTATCTTATTTTGTGTTCCCAGAAAATTCTTAAGAACGTTCTTATGCTTAGATTTTAAGTAGACATCAGTGTAAGCACAAGCACTTTATTATGTGTTCCAAGAAAAAACTTAAGCACAACTTCGTTCTTACATTTGTCAATCTAAGCACAAGTCCCAAGCAAGGTATAGGGCTTGCTTACCAACCTTAAGCCTGTTTCTGCTTCAAACAATATGGCTGACCACATCTTTTGATTCCTAAGAGACATTTGGAAGACAGAAACTCCTTAAGCAATATATTTTTGACAAGAATGCTATAGAATATTTCGCTTCTACACTAAAAACCTGTGATTTATTTACTTGTAAACAACACAAACGCGGGCCACTTTAAAGGAGCTTAATCGCTAACATTTTGGACCTAGAAATTGACACAAGTGGGTCGCAACGCATGTAATACTCTAAAATGAATGTATATAAACTGATTTACATTCAATCGTTTCCGTTTTTACTCGAATTTCAAATCAGGTATGTGCGGCGAAATAAGCCAACAGTGTCAATCGAATTTTAGCGTCTAGTTATTCCAGTCTGCATGCGCCGTTTAATTTGGTGCAATATTTCTAGCCTCGTTCCCCGATTCTCTTGCTAGAACTGGGCTGAAACGCATTATGGTACACGATTCGTGTACCAATGGTAAAATATTTATCTTGTCTTAAATATTGCATATCAGAAGCCCATCTTTTTCCGTTAAGATCACATCATCAATTTTGATTTAAACTGACGAATAATTCGTGTTTTCAATGTCGAAGATTTTGGATTCTATTGAGTTAGAGACTTAGCTACTTTAAAATCAGGCGCTCTCTCAATCATTCCGTCTGTTTGCATGTGCTTGCGGTTTTTTGGGGGGTGAGGTTAGCTTATATACCTATGGGGGACATCAGGGGATCACGTGATTAAGTGGGTAAGACGCTAGCCAGAGCCGATTCCTAGAAAATTCTTTAAAGTAAGCACAAAGTTATGCTTCACTTTTGCTTACGTAAGAGACTTTATAAAATACCGTCTCTAGAAAATTCTCAAGACCATTCTTACGTAAGCACAAGTTAAGTACGAATCTAAGCACATTGTGACTGGTAAATTGAGAGTACGATGCTCTCTAACGTCATAAAAACATTTTTGGTATGTGAATTACACCGCAAAACATCACAGAGTTTCTATATATAGCTCTATGGTCTGCACAGAGTTATAAATAGACCAATGATATTAACTTCCCGGTAAATAGTCGATTTAGATGTATTTGATAAATGAAATGAAATGAAATACGGTTTAACGTCCTACTGTTTTGCTCCTAAACTGGGCTAATGAAGACGGACATACGTCATACAGTGTGCTATGAGGGAAATTTTGCCCGGGCAGCGGCGCTACGGCCTACTCTATCGAATTCCAACTGCCAAGGGATCTTTTACGTGCACGTCAGTTTGTACACGGGACCTCGTTTTTTCGTCCCATCCGAATGACAAGACAGCTGTCCTTCATCACTGACAAGGAGAAACCTCGTCGGAAAATTTGGATGAACCTTCTCGGCCAATGCAGGGATCGAACACCCGACCTCCTGGCTAGCGAACCAGCGTCTTACCCACTTAGTCACGTGATCCCCTGATACCTTTGACGTGTCCCCCATAGGCCTACACATATAAAATGTGCCACAAACTAAAAAACAAACAAACCCAAAACGCAAGCACATGCAAACAGACCGAATAATTGTGAGAGCGCCTGATCTTTAAGTAGCCCGCGTGTGTGTTGTTTACCAATTTGGAAATAAATAAATTGTAGGGTAGACGCGAAATTTTCTATAGCATTCTTCTCAAGAATATGTTTCTAAAGGATTGACTTTTATGTATCAAAAGATGTAGCAAATGCCGTCGAATAAATCCACGGTCAGCCATATTGTTTGAAGCAGAAACAGACTTAAGATTGGTAAGCAAGCCCTATCTTGCTTGGGACTTGCCGTCGAATAAATCCACGGTCAGCCATGTTGTTTGAAGTAGAAACATGCTTAAAGGTTGGTAAGCAAGCCCTATACCTTGCTTGGGACTTGTGCTTAGATTGATAATTTTAAGAACGAAGTTGTGCTTAAGTTTTTTCTTGGAACACATAATAACGTGCTTGTGCTTACACTGAAGTCTACTTAAAATCTAAGCACAAGAATGTTCTTAAGACTTTAAGATAAGTTTACTTATTTGCAAAGTCTACTTGAAATCTAGATGTAAGCGCAAGAACGTGCTTAAGAATTTTTTAAGAATCGGGCCGAGGTAGGGTGTTCGATCCCTGCATTGACTGAGAAGGTTCATCCCCTTGTCAGTGATGCAGGCCGAGGACCTGACAAGGACAGTTGTCTAGGCTTCGGATTAGACGAAAAAAAAAGGTCCCGTGTAAAAATTGGCGTGTACGTCAAAGATCCCTTGGCAATTGGAATTCGATATAAGGGTGGACCGTAGCGCCACTGCCCGGCAAAATTTCCCTCGTACCACACTTTATAGCGTATGCCCGTCTCCATTAGCCCAGTTTAGGAGCAAAACAGTAGGACGTTAAACCCTATTTCATTTCATGTCATTTGTCAAATATATCTAAATCGACTATTTGAAGTTTTAACTTAAATGTCATTGATCTATTTATAACTCTATATGCAGACGAATTTACGGTGTAATATGCATACCAAAATTGTTTTTATGAAGTTAGAGAGCATCTTAGTCTCATTTTACCAGTCACAATGTGCTTAGACTCGTACCACTCGGTTAATCTCGACAGATTCCGTAAACTACGTAAACTACATCTAGTCTCGGATGTATGACAGTAAGTGATATGTACCTACGCCCATACATTTGCGATGCGGCTACCGGTTTACTTTAACAGGAAAACTTGACGCTATTACACAAATTGGGAACCTATTCGGCTAGCGACCTATTCGACCGATTGAGCTGCAACCTGTTCGTTGGAAACCTATTTAGAGTAAAGACAACAGTCTCTATTTATCAACCAATAAAATCCAACGTTATGTCTATCAAATGAAAGTAGAATATATTATTTTTTATCCATTCCTTCAGCTCAGAATAGAAGTGTAATTTCGTCATTATCTTACAGCTGGATCGGTCGAATAGGTCGCTAGCCAAATAGGTCGCCAACTTGTGTTTGGAATGGGTGCAGCCATGTTTCATCCGGGACCTTTAAAGTAGTTCCAATATGGCGGAATTCATCATACAGCCGAGTTTAGATTCCCGAAATCTTCCGAGGTTTGCCGAGTGAGACTCGTACTTGGCTTGTTCTTACGTAAGAACGGTCTTGAGAATTTTCTAGAGACGGTATTTCATAAAGTTTCTTACGTAAGCAAAAGTGAAGCATAACTTTGTGCTTACTTTTAAGGGGGGGGGGGCTAGTCACCTCTGGCTTACGACTGTGGTTTTGAGCCCTGGTGTGAGCGAATGTGGCATGGAGATAGGGGCGCCTTCTCAACCTCGTGAATGTACTAAGAACACAAAGGTATATTTGCTGAGTGAAAAATACAACAAAGCATTGGAATTAAGGTGAACCATGGCCCAATGTAATGTGTTGCAGAAAAAGGGCCCGCATGCCAAATCCCCACTCAATTAGCAGGGTTCCACGCTCCACCGACACGGGTCGCAACGCACGGCAAACACGCTGCCCCATTACAGGGATCCTTTTAGTCGCCTTCTACGACACGCAGGACATATGTATGGTATATTCTTATCACCCCCTACACCCCATGCAGGTTGGGGGGATTAACACATAGTTAAATTTTATTTCACTAATTTTCTTGAGCGTAGGGTTCTTTGGCAGTAAGAGGAAACCGGGGGGGGGGGCAGAGAAACCCTACTCCTTGTCTCGCGTCGACTTGACACAACTAGGGTATTTCTGGACTGACACATGGTTCAATATTATTTCAATAATTCGTTTGCGCATAGGGGTCTTTAGCAGTGGGAGGAAACCGAAGGACCTGGAGAAAACCCTACTCCGGGAATCGAAACCACGCCAGACTTTATGATACAGTGCGTATTTACTAACCATTCGGCCACCCCCACCTAAAACGTACATGAGAACGTCTTACTCACTGAATCATTTTAGCACTATCATCGTTGCGACACTGCCTTTTAAATTTATAGACATTGAATAGAGAAAAATTATCAATGACATTATATTTCATTTAGCAATATCTCTGGCATTTGACAGGAATTTTCAATATTTATCTTGAAAGTATTTTAGCGAGAACTTTCAGCTTATTACGTTAATCTTACGTAATACACCTTTAAGATTTATTCATTGCATATTTTCAGGAAACGAGGAAATTGTTCATTTAACCGTAAATGGCGACAGTTCTGGTAGTTCTGGTAGTTCTTGTAGTAGTGTTGGAATACAATCAAACAAAGGGGTGGTGAAGAAAGACAATTTTTGGACCGTGGCCTGCAACTCTAAAGCCACGAAATGTAATAATGATATGAAAATAAGGTATGAAGATTCTGCAGGAGCGGATGTTTGAAAAGGCGGTTTGGAAGCCAAACATCTACCACAAACCACAAAGTTGACTTAAAGTTCGTAAAAAAGACAGTTAGGGGAGGGGGGGTGCGTTGGTAGTCTAACGACCTGTCATTGAGTGAAGTGGCGTGATTTAGATCGTTGAACGTGACCCGCTGTAGATCCAAACCACGCCACGTTACTCGATGACAGATTTATAATCTAAAGCTCATGCGTTAGACCACCCGATCACCATCATATTAAATAAATGAATATATCAAAAAGTTTATACTGCGTTATAATCCACGTCACAGAGGAACATGCTCTAAGCGCCGACCACACATCTAATGGACATCAAATGACACATATACACATTAAATTCTAATTCTAATATCACTGAAACGGAATGTAAAGCTTTGCTGTATCATAAGATGAAGAGGTAAAGGGTTCCCTAAAGTTGCTACATAATATTGTATTTATCATATTTCATTACAGGCCTCTACCAAAAGATGAAATAGTGAAGAGGGCGTTATCTAGACTAGGTAGTCATAGCTACAACCTTATCTTCAGTAACTGTGAACACTTTGCTAATTGGTGTCGATATGGAGTGGAGATAAGTGAACAGGTAAGAAGTATATAGACAATATCTTGGTCAGTTGCCGTTGGTATGGACCGAAACTTGAACATGTAAGATCTTGAATAGAGTGGGTTTTGCTGTCTCATCCAGACAATAATTTGGTCATTTTGAGACAAACATCTGGTGAAAAGGACCTAGTCCCTCGGATGCACTTGTTGATGTGGGCGTAAAAGACCCCCGAAATGGTATATCATTGCTACGGTTGCAAAGTATGGTAAGAGAATTTTAAACAGCTGCGTTTTCAATCCATCTTCAATTCCCAATTCTCAATGTGTTCAGTGTTGAACCTCATCAGAATAAGTGACGGACCTACTCTTTATCGAATTCCAACTGTCTAGGGATATTTTACATGCCATCGAGTAGATTAGTGGACCTCTGTTTGCCGTACCGACCAATGAACGAGACACATTTCCGCGCAATACCCTACATCTTACCCCAATGATAAGTGAAAACAATACGGGGACTATCTTGACCAACACGGGGAGCAAACACACTGCTCTTATTTCAAGTTTTTCGTTTCATTTTTTTCCAGGTTATAAAGACAGTGGTATATGGTTCTTTATTTGTGGATCTGATGCCTATTTTAAAAATATACAATATCTGTACAGATTTGCGAGGGAAATATAATTTATGGAAACAAATACGATAACTGAAAAACTTTAGCAAAACTATAGGCTTTCATCCATAAGATTATTGTTTCTTTAATTGTCAAAATTTCATATGAAAGCTTATTGTTTCTTTTAAGGTTAATGGCTTGTTGTTGTTTTGTTTTGTTTTTTTGTTTTTGTTTTTTTTTTGGGGGGGGGGGGTATTTTCTCACAAATCTTATATCTCAGAATTGAACCATGGGATCTTTCTGAACCGAAAAAAAGTAGAAAAAAAGCCGTCAGAGTGCTTTGAAATTTATTTTCTGTGTTAGCTAAGACATCGTTGATGATTACACAAAATATGAAGTTTGTCGAGCGACCTGGAAGAGCCATCATCTTGAAATGTGAAAAATCCCTTAGACTTTTACTTACAGACAAGGGAGTTGCTTTTCCAGAATCCTTTAAGGAATGCCTAAAAGCTACCGGAACAAAATTTTGATTTCGCTCAACTGATGATCACCATTTTGAATTGACCATGAAAAATAGTGTAAAATCTACGTTAACGGGCGTGAAAATAACGCAATAACATAGTTTGATCACTCGTTGCCTATTTTCATAATGAATACATTTCTGGACATTTCTAATTTCCACTTTGACATTATTCGTGCCGACAAAGTTTTATACGAGTGAAAAATCCACATTAACGACATTAACATAATCGAAAAAGGCTCCTGTTTCGTGAATTCGCCTCTTATTTATTATTATTATTATTACCGTAGATTTATATAGCGTCCTTTTCATAAAATGTTCAAGGGCGCTTTACAATAAAATGATTAATAGTATAAATACATAAATATAATGTTAAAAAAAGTAACTGCATATCGAACATAAATTAAAAACATTCAACTAGTGGTAAAAATAGGCCTAAAAGAAGTCTAAATAGATATGATATAGATATAACACAAGATACACAAACAATTATTTAAAAGCAATATTAAATAAATACGTCTTATACATTTCTTGATAGCCTTTCGAATTTCGTCTCTGAAAGTTTTGGTGCCGACAAAGGTGTTTACTGGGCATTTTTTTTTTTTGTCTTCAAGAAACTTTGAAATCATGCCAAATATTGATGACAAAGGATTAAATGTGTCATTTGGTGCTTTATCAAAGTTCTATCAAAATCAATTGGTAATCAAAAGGTTCTATGAATCTTTCAAAATTATGAAACGTGAAATTGTGTCCTCTTGAAATATTGCTCCTTACAACTCAAAAACTTTTTGTTTTGGCCGATTTTAATAAAAAAAAAAGATTTAAAATTCTTTGCAAATGAAAGCTTTCATATCTGCTTGGCAGATTTAGTTATTTTTTTTATTGTTCTTGTCTCGCAAATCGTATATCTCAGAATCTAACAATTTGAATCTTCCTGAAACTTTGACCTGCAAAGAATGGTTGGTAACTTTTGTTTGAATATATTTTCGAAACGTTTTACGAATCCGAAATCATAGAAATTTACTTGCGAAAAACTGGATTTACATAACTGTAAATTGGTGATTTTTTTTTACCTGTTTTAGTAATTTGGTTTTCAGATTTTCAAATTTCGAAAATTACGTCATTGACATCTCATCGCGATAGTAAAAATCAACTTGACAACTTCTTTAATATTATTGCAATGTTCATGAAATTTGTAATGTAAGTAGATCTGGCCAATTCGATTTGAACGATGTCATTAGATATTTTCTAAATTATCTCTCCTTGGGGAAAATTAAGGATCAAAATTTAAAAAGAAATAGAAAAAAAAGTAGCTCAGAGTGCCTTGAAATTTATTTTCTGTACTAGCTAGACACTATTGATGCATATCCAAAATATGAAGTTTGTCGAATGAACCGGAAGTGCTATCATTTTGAAACGTGAAAAATATCTAAGGCTTTTACATTATTTTAACTACAGACATGGGAGTTACATTTTCAGAATCCTTGAAGGGGTGTCTAAAAAAAACTGTCGGAGCAGAATTGTAATGGTAACGGTTTAGAACTGAGTATCAATAATTCACATTAACGGGCTTGAAAATAAACACACTAGGTCGTAGTTTGGAGAGTTAGTCTTGTAGTTTTGAAATAAATACAATTTTGAATAGCCTGGTATATGTCAAATTTTTGGTATTTGAATATGCCGAAATTTCGAATTTCTGCTTTGACGTTTTTTGTGCCGACAAAGTTGTTTACGGGTGAAAAATCTACATTAACGGCTTTGACATAGGAATATCAATCAAATATTATTTGGAAATTCCGTTTAGATTTTGAAAATTACACCAAAATATACATGGTTATGCTGTTCCCTGTATAAAAAGCCAGTTACCATCTTTATCTGGTGGGAACTAAATTAATGAGTCTGTTTGAATTCAAGCCGTGAGATCATCTACGGGGTTACGCAATTTCACGTTCTGGAATTGAATTATCTCAATCTCAAGAACAGCTACTGTAGCACCATGGGCCTTTTTGTCCTGATGTGGAGAGCGGGTGCTGGCCGGTCCGGCCGCTACATCCTACGTATGACCCATGCATCTTGTTTGTTGCTACATATTACCGTTAGCCTTGTGATCGTCTAGGATTTATCTCTGATCGTCTTTTCTTCTCCTTCACGTTGTGTGTTTCTTCTTACTGGTTTCTTAAGACGTCTGTCTTCTTCAGTTATAACAATGCAACAGTTCGTTTTTACCTTTTATGTAGCATAGGTATACATAGAAGCATATTACAATTACAGTCAATGCTAACTAAACTCTTCTCAACCTAGACACCTCGCGGTGTCTAGGACTCTTAGATGGTAACCCTCTGGAATCTAATCGAAGTCTGCTTTAATGACATAACATAGTTTCCTTTATAGCCGCAAGGGTATCACGCAGACCCATGCGTGTTCATGACCATGAACCTGTGCAATCGACGTAATGATTGGTTAAATTAAGCCAAATGATGCAATAGGAATATCTCGACCCACATGTATTTTGTTGAAAGATATAACCAGTATGCTATGGTTCTATACCCTTTTTTATCTAACAATATGTCAATCAAATGTTAGTTAATATCAGTACACACCTGCATATATGTGAATATGTTAGAAACATAAAACTATATCTTATCTCCCCATTCCTTGTCTATAATCTTTAAAACAATGTCACCACGACTATATTGCTACACTACAACGCATGTGTCCACTGAATAAGAAATTGACTCAACCAAAAATGCAGCCGAAACATATTCATCGCGTTTAATTACGTCACGATTATACTCTTTATTAAATGTTAATTAATCGATCTGAGTACATTGCGTGGATTAAGCTGTGTTGAATTCAATTTTTATTTCTAAAATGAACTCAAATGATATTCATGTATGATAGATTTAGAAATAATAATATTTTTACTATATGAAAACTGATACGAGGGAAGACTTCAACTTTCGTATGTTGACAATTGTTATAAGTTGAAATATAAATCTCAACTAAATCATCTTTAAAACTTTTCTGACAGATATGGAAATTACGATAAAGAAATGTTATATATAGGATGAATTTGTGTTCGTTAATGTTGTGATTTTATGACGCAATATTAGAAGTCACTGCTTTTAGTAAACAATATAAAGGGAAGAAACCACCATTAAATTTCACCATCTCTCTCTCTTTCTCCCGTGTCTCCCTTTGTGTTCGATTTGGGCTTGGATTACCATCTTTCTGCCAGGGTTTGGTTAAAAAAAATGATGATTTAGTGGGGGAAGGATAACAGAGTTAAGGGGCTGGTAAAGTAATATTTACGGGGGGGGGGGCGTAGCATGTTTTTAGTATGTTTCTTCAAGTTTGTGTATCTCACAATTTTCACTTGCCATCCTCATACAATTTCTGGTGCAAAGGCTTGGCCATTTGGTGGTAAAGAAAAGCGTGCAGCCAGAATTAACAATGATGCTATGGGGAAATTAATGGTGGTCTGCCTCCAAACAATATCAAGGGAGCTAACTGCTTTTTTTTGTACCGGTAAAGCATGGATATTTTTTTTATATTGATAATTTATTGGTTTCATGATCAAATGTTTCTGTGATAATTTTTCAACATTCCCATGATCCATGACTTAAGATAAAATTGACTTGATCGGATGTTTGATTTTATTAGTGTAGTTTAAAGCCACTGTGTGTGATTTTAGCACACACTTTAGAATGACCTTGTCAGTCTTTACAAACATTGATCTATGCTGCTGAATATGTAATAAGTCTGGCGCTATTTCGTTGTCCACAAAACTGGTAAATTTTCGTCAAAAATCAGCTTTAAATAAATAATACTAACAATTGAATGTGTATATCAGTTTAATATCCTTTTTTTTTCTCTTACTGTATACTATGGAAACCTGCTGCAGACTTTTTGAAATCTCAACTTCTCAATTCTTTATCCACGATTTATTGATCAATATATTTATTATCGTTTTATTATATTAACATTATTATTGTGCATTAAAATGTCCTTTATTTAGATTTCTAACAGAGCAGAATCATTGTTTTGAAGTGAAATTAAATTGATTACTAATTCTATTGTTTTGTTTTTGACTTTAATTTAAACGTTATATTTATCTATGTACAATACATAAGCAATGATATGGATTCGGAAACAAGACTTAAAACTGTGGTTAATGTATCTTTAAATATGAATTTTTGTTGATTTTATGATTCCAAAGAATAAAGCCATGCACCCTTTAACCACAGGAAGCATTACTTCAATACCCTGGTAATTGTATATTACATGTACTGCTACACAATTATTATGCGTGATCAGGTACATATAAGTTTACTAATTAAACTACTTTTGCTCTAAAAATATGAGAACACTGCCATATCCCACAAAATTACAAAACTACGAACATCAAACAATTCTTATTGTTGTTGACATAACACCAAGGGACATTACTACTTATGTCCCTTGATCCTCATCAATAACAACAAGATGAAGAATATTTTGAAGTGAAACATACTTCTTTGATGGAGAGAGCAACATTTTTATTGCTGCTTTGGATATATTTTGGAATGATAATACTAGACTTTATAATATTACAAATTATTTGGTGTTTGTACGCTGTTGTGCAAATATTTTCAAGAAATGAGAAAAAAATGGTTTGTGTTGGTAGAATTGTTATTTTTTGGGGTAGGGCAGTTTTCCCATATTTTTAAAGCAAAAGTACATGGTGGTTGAATTATTTCGTCTAATTAGTAAACTAATATGTACCTGATCACGCATAATATTGTATAGCAATAATATTTTCATCAAACTGATAGTGAAAACACGTCCCACAGTCAGGAGGTAATTGGTAGTTGAAATATTGCTAGCCGGGTGTGGACAATTGAGGCTGACAAAAGGCACACTGGATGTGGGCGTGGCCTGCCACTGTTTTCGTACGCCGTACATTTTTTTTTTTTTTGATTTAATTATTTCTGTAGTTTTGTAACCGGAGTTCAGCTTTAAAGAGCAAATATGTGAATTACATCAGTAACAAAGCAAACGAAAATGAAAATCAACTATGTCACAATGGGGATGAGAGGGTTGGGGACACGGCCCTTGGGACCACCCCGATACGTGCCCGATAACAGAGTTTTGATATGCCCGATATAATCTGAGCAAAATCTTACGGTCAGCTCCCCATTCAGTGTTTGATAATATGTTCAGGGCTCTCCGACAAATGGCTAGGGATTAAATGTTAGAATTATGTTTTGAAATTCATTACAATTTGGATGAAGACGTCTATGGTGGACTATGGTTGCCATAGCAAATAAATGTTATTTAGAACTTTTTTCTTAATTTTCAAAAAAAAGCAAATTTTTATTTTATTTTATAAAACTTTTTTTTATTCCATAAAGCTTTTCGGTTTTTCAAAATTCATAAAAAAAAATTTTTTTTTAATTTACTTTAAAAAAAATTTTTTGTTTTTAATAAATTAATTTTTTTTTATATATATATCATAATTTTTCTTTGTTTCATAATTTTTTTATTTTAATTTTTTTTTTTTTTTTTTGAAAAGCAAATTATTATTTTATTCTATAAAAAAAAAAACTTTTTTTATTTCATAATATTTTTATTCATAATTTTTTTTTTTAAATTCATAATTATTATTATTTTTTTTTAATTTAATAAAAAAAAATTGTTTTCTTTAATTTTAATTTTTTTTTTTCAACACGTCCCCTACTTTGCCATTTGCCACCATGTCTTGGTTATCCACCCTAATTGGAGGCAGACCACCATTAAATTTCACCATCTCGGTACCCACAAATTGTAGTTCGTCTATTTATAGCAGTTCTCTCTCTGTCTCTTTTCTCCCCTTTTGCATGCCCATTTTTGTTGATTTTTTGGCCTAGAATGGACTAAGAGGGTTTGAATTAATATTTTCTGCCAGGTTTTGGTAAATATTCATGATTTTGAGGCGGAAGGATAACGGCGTTATGAGGTTGGCTACGGTGATATGTACCGCAACTAGATACATGTTTTGAGTATGCTTCTTCAAGTTCGTGTATCTCAAAATTTTGGTGGTCAACCTCATAAAAATTTTAGTGCAAAGACATGGCCATTTGGTCTGCCTCCTGTATGTAAACAAACTGACAGTGGATGAAAGGCCTAAATTGTCAGAAAATGTGATATATGACATTTTGATAACAAAAAAAGTGAAATGGTAAAATTTCAAAAATATTTGACAAATTTGTGAGGGGAATTTTTGATTTTAGTCCAAATTTTGTGATTTTCAGTGTTTATTTGCTCTTCAAAATTAGTGAACAATATTTTAATGTGTAATTTTGACTTTTTCTGCATCGTAAAGGTTAGATGGGAAGAAAGTATAGTAATTTCACTCAATGTTGCCTAAAAATCATGATAATTTGTCTGAAATTCTTCAGATTACCCCTAATATTGCTGTCAAAATTTTAATTATTCATCTGTTTTAAAATGAAACAAAATGTCTTGCATGTCTTTATTTCCATTGTTAAATAACTTGGAAAGGAGCCAATGGTTGACAGATATTGAAAAAGTATCTATGTATTTGTTAGAAATTTAAAAATTAAGAAATTTTGTCTAATTATGCACTGCTGAGGCATGTTAGAATTTTCAAAACATGAGTAAACTGCATTTTGCTTGGGTTTTCCTCAGACTTAACACAATTTTAATCTTTTAAAACCTGCAATTGTTGCATTTCCCTTCTCGAGAAAGTAAAATCTAGGTGTCTGCAGGGAAATTTCTCTGTCTTCATTTCATTTAGACTGGCTCAACCTCCCCACCCCACCCATTTTCTTGAACATGATATTTGGATATTCAACTGAAAATATATTGACTCTGAATTAACAGTAATTGGATTTTGTGCTCGAATTGTAACCGAGCATTTTATTTTGCACAAACAATTAGTTACATAAAAGATTCCATGAATTTTTAAGACTTTTTGTTTATGGCCAAACATGTTATTCTATGACATTTTCCCCAAATGAGTCCACACCACAAAATGGATATGTTGTAGATGTGTCTTTTGCAGCTTAATGTTTGACACTTTTGATGTAAATCTATTATTGGTGGTGATCTTTTAAAATGTGGCACTTACAGAGCAATGAAATATTAATTAATAGCCTTTTCACACCCCTTTTAGGCAATGAATTATGTCATAACTCCCCTTTTCCACTTCATTTTGTCAGAAAATTTATGTAAAGATTAAAACAACTTGCTTCCACAAAATATTGACACTATGTAATTCCAAGGATACCTCTGATTGTTAAAGTGTTTTAAATACTGAAATATTCCCATTTTAAAAAAAAATAATAGTGCTTTGTGACCCTTTTGTTGGAGTGGCTGGTTGTCAACTAAATACAGCATTTATTTTACATTTATCAATCCATATTTTAATAAATGATTTATATTTCTTACAAGTACCTGTGTTTGTATGTATGTATACAAGCCAGGGATAGAAAATGTGGCTTTTAGCCATATTCCATCAACAGTATTACTTATGTGGACACAGCTTGGATTTGTTACCACAGCAACATTTTCAGGGGGTGGGCTTATTAGTTTCATTATAGTTCCTTACAGTTACCCTCAATGCAACCAATTTGCAGCTTGTCTTCGTGTATACTGGCCAAGGTTTCTAGAAATAAATGCCTTTCACCTCAGAGTTTCTAAGAAATAGGGAATTATTGGCATTTTGAGACATACAATTTTAAAGTGTCAAAAAATGGGCCATTTTGCAAAAAAAGGTAAAATAAAGTCAATTTTTGAAAAATATCCCAATATTTTGAATATTTTTGATGAGACTTGTTTGAAACTCTTTAAATCTTTTTGCAAAACTCACATTTTGACAAAATGAAGAAAAAGTCTTCAATTCTAGAACAAAAGGCCCAAGGACCTGATCTGCAACCCAGCATACAAAACAGTACATAACTTTAAAGGGTCACCATTTTTTCTGCAATTAATTTTTTTTGATTCTGTATTATAATGATTTTGCAAAAATAAATGTGAAGCTATAAAGAAAAGAATTTTAATGATATATAAAAAAAAATTGTTTTCTTTAATTTTAATTTTTTTTTTTTCAACACGTCCCCTACTTTGCCATTTGCCACCATGTCTTGGTTATCCACCCTAATTGGAGGCAGACCACCATTAAATTTCACCATCTCGGTACCCACAAATTGTAGTTCGTCTATTTATAGCAGTTCTCTCTCTGTCTCTTTTCTCCCCTTTTGCATGCCCATTTTTGTTGATTTTTTGGCCTAGAATGGACTAAGAGGGTTTGAATTAATATTTTCTGCCAGGTTTTGGTAAATATTCATGATTTTGAGGCGGAAGGATAACGGCGTTATGAGGTTGGCTACGGTGATATGTACCGCAACTAGATACATGTTTTGAGTATGCTTCTTCAAGTTCGTGTATCTCAAAATTTTGGTGGTCAACCTCATAAAAATTTTAGTGCAAAGACATGGCCATTTGGTCTGCCTCCTGTATGTAAACAAACTGACAGTGGATGAAAGGCCTAAATTGTCAGAAAATGTGATATATGACATTTTGATAACAAAAAAAGTGAAATGGTAAAATTTCAAAAATATTTGACAAATTTGTGAGGGGAATTTTTGATTTTAGTCCAAATTTTGTGATTTTCAGTGTTTATTTGCTCTTCAAAATTAGTGAACAATATTTTAATGTGTAATTTTGACTTTTTCTGCATCGTAAAGGTTAGATGGGAAGAAAGTATAGTAATTTCACTCAATGTTGCCTAAAAATCATGATAATTTGTCTGAAATTCTTCAGATTACCCCTAATATTGCTGTCAAAATTTTAATTATTCATCTGTTTTAAAATGAAACAAAATGTCTTGCATGTCTTTATTTCCATTGTTAAATAACTTGGAAAGGAGCCAATGGTTGACAGATATTGAAAAAGTATCTATGTATTTGTTAGAAATTTAAAAATTAAGAAATTTTGTCTAATTATGCACTGCTGAGGCATGTTAGAATTTTCAAAACATGAGTAAACTGCATTTTGCTTGGGTTTTCCTCAGACTTAACACAATTTTAATCTTTTAAAACCTGCAATTGTTGCATTTCCCTTCTCGAGAAAGTAAAATCTAGGTGTCTGCAGGGAAATTTCTCTGTCTTCATTTCATTTAGACTGGCTCAACCTCCCCACCCCACCCATTTTCTTGAACATGATATTTGGATATTCAACTGAAAATATATTGACTCTGAATTAACAGTAATTGGATTTTGTGCTCGAATTGTAACCGAGCATTTTATTTTGCACAAACAATTAGTTACATAAAAGATTCCATGAATTTTTAAGACTTTTTGTTTATGGCCAAACATGTTATTCTATGACATTTTCCCCAAATGAGTCCACACCACAAAATGGATATGTTGTAGATGTGTCTTTTGCAGCTTAATGTTTGACACTTTTGATGTAAATCTATTATTGGTGGTGATCTTTTAAAATGTGGCACTTACAGAGCAATGAAATATTAATTAATAGCCTTTTCACACCCCTTTTAGGCAATGAATTATGTCATAACTCCCCTTTTCCACTTCATTTTGTCAGAAAATTTATGTAAAGATTAAAACAACTTGCTTCCACAAAATATTGACACTATGTAATTCCAAGGATACCTCTGATTGTTAAAGTGTTTTAAATACTGAAATATTCCCATTTTAAAAAAAAATAATAGTGCTTTGTGACCCTTTTGTTGGAGTGGCTGGTTGTCAACTAAATACAGCATTTATTTTACATTTATCAATCCATATTTTAATAAATGATTTATATTTCTTACAAGTACCTGTGTTTGTATGTATGTATACAAGCCAGGGATAGAAAATGTGGCTTTTAGCCATATTCCATCAACAGTATTACTTATGTGGACACAGCTTGGATTTGTTACCACAGCAACATTTTCAGGGGGTGGGCTTATTAGTTTCATTATAGTTCCTTACAGTTACCCTCAATGCAACCAATTTGCAGCTTGTCTTCGTGTATACTGGCCAAGGTTTCTAGAAATAAATGCCTTTCACCTCAGAGTTTCTAAGAAATAGGGAATTATTGGCATTTTGAGACATACAATTTTAAAGTGTCAAAAAATGGGCCATTTTGCAAAAAAAGGTAAAATAAAGTCAATTTTTGAAAAATATCCCAATATTTTGAATATTTTTGATGAGACTTGTTTGAAACTCTTTAAATCTTTTTGCAAAACTCACATTTTGACAAAATGAAGAAAAAGTCTTCAATTCTAGAACAAAAGGCCCAAGGACCTGATCTGCAACCCAGCATACAAAACAGTACATAACTTTAAAGGGTCACCATTTTTTCTGCAATTAATTTTTTTTGATTCTGTATTATAATGATTTTGCAAAAATAAATGTGAAGCTATAAAGAAAAGAATTTTAATGATATATGAACTTTTAAAAACATATAGGAGGCAAACCACCATTAAATTTCACCATCTCGGTACCCACAAATTGTAGTTCGTCTATTTATAGCAGTTCTCTCTCTGTCTCTTTTCTCCCCTTTTGCATGCCCATTTTTGTTGATTTTTTGGCCTAGAATGGACTAAGAGGGTTTGAATTAATATTTTCTGCCAGGTTTTGGTAAATATTCATGATTTTGAGGCGGAAGGATAACGGCGTTATGAGGTTGGCTACGGTGATATGTACCGCAACTAGATACATGTTTTGAGTATGCTTCTTCAAGTTCGTGTATCTCAAAATTTTGGTGGTCAACCTCATAAAAATTTTAGTGCAAAGACATGGCCATTTGTTCCTCTGTCTGTAGTGAAAAGCATTTCGCCCAACGAAAATTTGGGGAAAAGTTGGAGGTGGGCAAAGAGTCCAGAATTAACATTGAAGTCAATGGGGAAATTAATGGTGGTCTGCCTCCAATTAATGAAGTCTGATTGCGAGTTGTCTCCCTTACGCGGTAGCCATATTGTCAAGTTTTGACTTTCGGTAAACAATACAAAATGTCAAAACCTAATAACAAAAGAAAGTGGGATGATATGAAAAAGGCAATGACAAATCGCCGCTTAGGACGAGCATTGGGCGCTAAGGACGAAGAATCAGGACGTGACAATAACTGTGCAACGGTTATCTGAAAATGTGGAAGGAAAGAGCCAGAAATACCAAAGAATGGAACCGCTGACAATGGTCAAGATTAATGGTGATGTCACATTAGATTCCATAAGGGATGCATGCCTAAAGGGAGCAGCGGCTAAATACCAAGGTTCAAAATACCACGCTCGCCTTACTGCTTCTAAACACACGAAACGTGATACGCTTTTACATTATATAAAGCTAATTTTGCACGAGGGGCAGGCAGTTCTAACTTTTTTTTGTCCCGAACAATTTTCATCTGAGTGCTGGCAGGTCTAATGGGTCAGATGAAGCGTAAACTTGGTAGACAGGTCACCATTCACCACCTTAGTTGAGATGGTGCATTCGCCCCTGAAACAGATGGAATCGAGGCAATCGTCATCAAGCTTCGTGTATTCACCACTATCCCGTGTTTTCTGAGCGATCCCCGACTGGCCCATATCACAGGTGCATTTAGACAAAGTTGGACAAAGGCATTTTGTTCCCGTGACTGCACCCCCCCCCCCCCCCGACAGGTGGAATATAAACATGTGTTTTAAAACCGAGGAAAGACGTTTTTTTAAAAACTATACAGTGCGTACAAGAAAGAGACTCATTATGTGAACCAATACAAATATATATCAATCTCCACGTAATTCTATACAATCTGCAATATATGTCAGTAGTGAAGAGGGCACTCCGTTGTTTTAGACGTGTACTCTGCTATGTACGCCTGACTTGCCCGTATTACATTCCAACCTAGTCAAACACATGTCTTCAGGGTACGGCATTAGTGACAATGCAATAATCATAATCTAAAAACCGGAAGAAGCCTCGGCTCTTCTCTGTCTTGTCTGCGATATCACTTTTGTGGAAGCGGACGTTAAAACACCAGGTAGTGGTAGTAGTAGTATTGACTGCGCATTTATGGGCCAGGATGACTCGAGCGCCAATAACATATCAAACACAATCTAATAGCTGCAGCATTTTGTGTGGTATAGTAAAACATTAAAGCGGTTGAAGAAATTGAAATGAAATGAAATAAAATGGGGTTACCGGTTTAACGTCCTACTCTTCTGCTCCTAACCTGGGCTAATGGAAGAAGGGCATACGCTATATAGTGTGCTATGAGGGAAATGTTGCCCAGGCAGCGACGCTACGGCCTACTCTTATATCGAATTCCAACTGCCAAGGCATCTTTTACGTGCACTCCAATGTGTGCACGGGACCTCGGTTTTTTGTACCATCCAAACGACTGGGCAGCTGTCCTTGTCGGGTCCTCCGTTTCGCATCATTGACAAGGGGAAACAACGCCGGAAAATCGAGATGAACTTTCTCGGCCAATGCTGGGATCGAACACCCGACCTCCAGGCTAGCGAGCCAGCGCCTTACTCACTTAGCCACGTGATCCCTTGAAGAAATTGATTTAAGACAACGCATAAAATAACAGCAAACATCTTTTAATGTCTACAATATTTCGCGTGGTATAGTGGTATAGTAAGATATTAAAGTGCTCGACAAAACTGATCATGAAAAATAAAATGGATATATTTAAAATGTCAGTCAAATAACTTTATTCTGAACGAAGTGATGAGTATTTGTCAAGTACTTCAATAAATAAATTAAGTCTCGATTATTCTATTTTATGGACATTCAATGACAGTGTACACTTATGCTTAACTACTCTATCCTTGACCTATGGTCGCTTTTTGTAGGCAGGGAACATAGTGGGATAGGCGTGTCTATTCGATTTAATTTAATTTATTCTTTTAAATTATCTTGATGAAATATTATACATATATTGAAAACAAGGCTATAATGCGACAATACATCTCAATTTGATCCCATTTTGTTAATATACGCTTTTTAATTTAAGTAGTATAGGACGAAGTTCTGGCCTCTGTTCGACCATGGCTCTTAGAAATACATACAATTATCCTAGGTCACGAAAACAGTGTGACAAAATTGTGTGCCCAGTTTAACTTATGACGCTAAGGTATGTATTGTCCTTAGAACGCTGTTCATTGGTGTTGGTTAATGTATTTTCATAATCAACATTGGTAGAGGCTTCTGGTTGGACCCGTGTTGGGTTACTTAGGGCAGTGTAACAATGTTCTGTCTGATTTGGAACTGCAGAGTGTACCGGTTCACTGTTACTCACGATATCGGACCCGTTTATATTCGCCAGACCTGTATAATGGTGTTCCGATCCACTGTTGATAACGGTATCGGGTCCGTTGTTCACCAAATCTGCATACGTACTTGTATTTGATGCATTCACAGGACGGGCTACATTTTGACTTTCGTGCGAACGCTGAGTTCGCTTCATCTTCCTGAAGAGCAAAATACATCATTCATTAGATCTATTGTAAATTGTCCCCAACACGACTGGAGAATTGATTGAACCCCTCCTTTCTTTAAGACTTGTTGACACCCGTAACAATTTTAAAATGACGACGTAAGTTTATTAGTAAGCATTCGTCTTACTTCAATTTGTTTTTATAACACCGTATACAATACACACCATCACCTGATAATTACATATAGATACATCAATACGTATAGATACATACCTTCTGATACAATAAACACCCTGAATAAACCATGTTACCACCAGAAGTAAACATACAACTATTATACCAACTGTTAGTCCTGTATTTACACCACCACCATTGTTGTTGCTTCTGTCACCTGAAATAATTGATATACAATTAGTATTATTCATTCTTATTACAACATATTTACGTTGCGCCTTTTCACATCACGTGTTCAGGGTAAATGTATAATGTGAAAATATAATTCTAAAAAACATCCCCCTACCCCCACAAATTATCGACAAATTAAAAGTTGTATATAGAGCGGCGACTAAAAGTGTGTGTAAATAAATGTTTTTAGTTGTGATATTAAAAGAATATAGAGATGTGAAACACATTAGGTTAAATGGTAGATTATTTCACAAAACAAGGGATTGAAACCTAAAAGAGTGCTGATCATGAGAACTTTTAGGCTTTAAAAGTAGTTGATCAGATATAGTTAATGTTCTACCAGGTGTATACAGTTCTAGAAGACCAGAGAGGTAAACAAGAGCTCAGTTATTTAAATTTTTAAAAGTAAGTTATAAAATTTTAAAATTAATTCAATATTTAACAGGTAACCATGGTAAATTATACGAAACAGGAGCTATCTGATCACATTTCTTAGTTAAAGTAAAAGTCCAGCTGTAGTATGCCGTTCTTAAAGACATTTATCGGAAATGTATGACCATCATCTATTTTCGGAGTTCTTAAAGACATTTATCAGAAATGTATGACCATCATCTCTTTTCGGTGTCTGTATTTGATGATGCAATGTGCTATAAACGCTATATAGATTACACAGTTTCAATAATTAAATTTAACAAAAATCAGGGTTGAAAAGTGTTCTTTAGACACTATAAGTTACAAATGAGATATCCTTCAGATTCTACAAGACAATGACCAAAAAAAAGATGGCTGAGTGAAATCTGAAGAAGTAATGTCAACTTAGACTACAATAACGTACTTTAGGAAAGACTGATATTATCCATGACCTTTAAGGGTAAACCAACTAGATATTGATTAAGGTTATCTGTTCGTGAAGTGACCAGAGAATTAACAAGTGACTTACTGGTATCTATAGTTAAAAATGTACCAATATTTCTGTTATTAAAATAGAGAGAAAGAGAGAGAAATGGGGTAAAACGTCCAGTCGACACAAACTAGGTCATTTCGGGACCAACATATGGTTTCATTTTATTTCAATAATTCGAATGTGCGTAGGGGTCTTTAGCAGTGGGAGGAAACCGGAGTGCCCGGAATAAACCCACGAGGTTGAGAAGGCGCCCGTATCTCGATGCCACATACGCTCACACCAGGGATCGAAACCACAGCCGCAAGCCAGAGATGACCGGCCAGCTACAGGTCGAAGCGCGGCACTCTAGACCACTAGGCCATCCCAACCCCCTGTTATTAAAATAGCACAGTTTACAAATATTTACGTTAGCTGCCATAGGTATAAAACTATCATCAATTCTGCCGATGTTAAGAGCACATCAAGACCAAAAAAATATCAACGTCCGCCAACTACCACTGGAGCACGGGAGAGGAGGGCTATCATAACAAATATTCAATTTTATCATCAATCAATTTTAGAAAGTATTTTTACATCATGTTCTGATTAGAATACGCATGGTATTTCCGCCATTTTATGATTTAGCATAGCTTCTGGTCGGTAAGGTACATAGTTCTTGAGGTGGACACCAAAACGCTTTTATATATACTAAAAGTATTTTTACATCATGTTCTGATTAGAATACGCATGGTATTTCCGCCATTTTATGATTTAGCATAGTTTCTGGTCGGTACGGTACATAGTTCTTGAGGTGGACACCAAAACGCTTTTATATATACTAATTAGGTGATGTAGACACCAAATTTATTTTACATACTCACTTGACGCCGTAGAAGGAGACCAACAATCATCACATGTTATATTTGAAGCTGCACCTGCAATATACAGAAAGGAGACGAACAATCACACCGGTTATATTTAGGGTTCCATCTGTGATATATTTAAATATAAATACAACCCAGCAAATGAAAACGGGCATACGTCATGACATTTTCATTTCTAGAGGGAGACCTACATTTTGGAGAGTGCTGCATCAAAATTGTACGATAAATGTTAATTTTAGCTTGTGCGGATAAACAAAAGTGGACCCACGTTTGTGTTAACGTATATGAGTCGTCCAGCTATGAAACGCACAAAAGTGTTTCACTCTCATATAAACAACGCAATCTTTAACACGGAATATGTTAAGGTAACAAAGTCTCTAACTCAATATCATCCTAAATCTGCAACATTGTAAACACAAATGATTTGTCAATTTAAACAACATTGATGCTGTCATCTTACCGGAAAAAGATGGGCTTCTGATATCCAATATTTAAGACAAAATAGACAGTTCTAACAAGAGACTCCAGGAACGAGGCTAGAAATTAGAAACATTTCACCAAATCCAATAGTCTCGGCCACCCAAAACCTCCAAGACTTCAGTGTATATTCGAAGAATAGTTGTCTGGATGATAGAGACTACAAATCAAACGGCGTATGTAGACCGAAATAACCACGCCCTAGGAATTTGCATCCGATTGAGACTGATGGCTTATTTCGTGGAAGATAACTGATTTGAAATTTGAGTAAAAACGGAAATCATGAAATGTAAATCAGTTTATATACATTCATATTACAGTATTATATGCGTTGCGACCAACTATTTAGCTACAGGAGTTGGTAAAGAGGTCGTTTAAAATGTATCGCGAAAAGGATTGCTCGCAGAACTCTTATTGTATTCAATTTATTCTAACCTGCTTCGATTCTTAACCATACATAATCATCTTCTTTAAGGGGTAAGTTATCAATTACCACGTGGCACATCTTGTTTCCGGAAATTGACAGTTCTCCAAAACCCACGAAAATATCTCCATCATCTACTGGGCGTAATAAGGTCTGATTCTCTGAATAAATCTTCACGTTGTAACTTGATTCTTCTGTCAGATAAATGTAAACACCTTCTACCTCTATTGGTTTAGTACTTGTTATATTACAACACCTGGTTGAACTTGTAGTTTGTGTTCTACCAGAGTAATATAAATAACCTTTATATGGAAAACTCACATCGGTGATCTCCATCATGTTGTACACCTGATTTACTGTAAATATAGAAAACTGACATCGACATTTTTCAGCATATTGTGCGTCTGATAGACTGTAAATTATTGTAGATAAAATAACTGTAAATTATTGTAAATAAAATAAACCAATAGAATAAGCTGTGATGACTGTGTTGAGTTACGTAAATGAATTGAAATGATGTTTAACGCCCTACCTGTTTGTACCAAATATGGGTTATACACTATATTGTAACATGCTTCAGTGTAAACCCTGCGTTTTGATTGGTCAATTAGACACTGTCTATTGGACAATAACACCCCTCTGTTTAAGTAATGTCTTTTAAAATCCTAAAAAGCATGTAACAATGTCGATAAACACTTCCTGTTTTGCATTTAGAGGGGTGTTATTGTCCAATAGACATGTCCTGAGATTTTACATTACCCCTCTAAATGCGAAACAGGAAGTGTTTATGTCCTAAATAACAGATAGCTTTATAGACAACATTCACTATGTTTATTAACTGCAACGTTTCATTGAGGACACTCACCGTTATCAAGCAATGATACAATCAACATGTTACAGAATGTTATATACAAACAGATAACAATAAACTAATTAACAGTATAAGGCCGAAGCCATTCAAAGTAAGCCTATACCCAAGTAAACTGTTATTAATCAATGGGTTATACACGTGGGCTATGAGCTAATGAACGCGGTCATAGGCGGAACGTGTGCTATGAGCAAAATTATACCAAGACAATGGCATACGACATATCTTTATTCAGAATTCCAGCTGTCAAGTTTTTTTTATGTGCAGTGAATGGGTACACATGGGAACTCGGGTTTTCGCCCTACACTATAAACCTCAGAATGCCACGTTTGGCATTTTTGTCCAAACGTCGCTAAAACGTATCAATAATTTTGCCACGAATTTGCCACGGTGTAACGTAGTAAAAAAAATGCCACGTTTTTCTGGAGTGCTGAAACGTAGCTTTTTAGATTGCCATGATTTTGAAACGAGGTATTTTGTCCAGAACGAGGCTGGGTAAAAAATGCCACGTTTTCAAAACGTGGTTTTCTTCACGATAATTATTACCGGTACTTGCTATCAACATTTAGAGTCACACAAATTAATGTTCCGACCTTAACGTGAATAATTGCAGATCTACAAATTAGATTATTTATTGGGATATCACGTGGTTAATTATGATGGTTTAATTCACTGGAATTTTATTGTGTATAATAAACATGACATTTTGTGGTTCTTCATATGTTAGATTAAATAAACACTAATTTCTTCTCTGCGATATCAGTTTGGTGGAAGCAGAGTCAAATAAAGCTATTTCACACTTATCGTCGTTAATTAGTTTATGGGTTCAATCAGGTATCACCGCAGTCGCTACTTAAAACTTATTATATATAGGTCAATGTCTTCAAGGAGTCTGATCAATCAACCATGACAATATGTTCACCTATTTTGACTGTATATACGAAATTGGACACAACATTCGGTAAATAAGAGGGATTTAAATTGCTAAATAAAAGATGAAATATTTAGAATATAGATCATGTTGTCTATACAAGATGTCAAATCTAACTTTGAATAAGAAAAATAATTTTGTATTTAATCAATAGATTATTCACGGGATAACGAAACGAGCCAAATATCAAAGGGTTCATTGGCTTCAGGTCTATCGTTATTACATAATTTACTAACAGAGTGAACGCTTTTCGCAAAGAACTGGGTGTGTTCGATCCCTGCATTGGCCGAAAACGTTCATTAAGACTTATCGAGTTGGTTTCCCCATGTCATTGGTGCAGGGCGGAGACCTGACAAGGACGGCTGCCTTGTTGTTCAGATGGGACAAAATAAATTAGCATGCTCGTAAAATATTCCTTGGCAGTTGGAATTCGATATAAGAGTAGGCTATAGTGCTGCTGCCTGGCAAAAATTCCCTCATAGCACACTTTGGCGTAAGCCTATCTTCATTAGTCCCTTTCGTTTCATTTCATTATTGATATCCATGTGTCTTTATAATTAAACGTTTCAATTAAATTTTAATGTAGGAATGTGCGCTTTAGTCACGCTATTTTTCTTCAACAAATATAAAAAATAAACTGGCGTAATGGAAATATGCAATTTTATGCCTTTTTCAATGATAATAATAGATTTTGTTGCCGTGTTTGATGGTTCGTCGTTTGTATATTAGCTAGATAGACACTAATTTCTTGTCTGCATATCAGTTAGGTGGAAGCGTGCGTAATATTCAATTGAAAGAAACCAAACGATTAATAAGCAAAGAACCAATCGGGTCATTCTTTGAATTTAAATAACCTTTTAGTGTGCATCAAAGGGCAATCGATTGGCGCCAAAATAAAAATCAACAATCATCACAGAATTGTACCTGTCTTGTTGATTCAGTTAAGATTATGAGTTCCATTGTATAGTCACTGATTTAAACTTGACGATATATTTATTACCTGGGATGTGATTTGAACATTTAAATAGTTCATAGAATAGACCTTTGATATTACTCATCATTATTAAATAGGATATTGGTAGACTAGTACCAAGAATATACAGTCAAAATGGGTAACAAATAATGTCATTTTTGTCATGGTTGATTGATTAGAATCCTTGGTAACGTTGACCTATATAGGTGTTAAGTAAAAACTGCTGGTGCTGTGATAACTGATTAGGACATAAATTAATTATGGGCGCTTTGTGTATGTCATAGTTTTACTTGATGTCTACTTGAACATAACTGGTATCGCAGAGAAGGAATTACTGTTTAGTCGATGTAACGTATTCTAGGAGGAGAACCGTAAAACGCAACAAATAATTATTGAAAAAGGCATAACATTTCACATTTCCAATACGGCTATCTAATTTTTTATATTTACTGCAGAAAAATAACTCAAGTCTTTAACTTAGCATTGACTATATTTCTTTTGAAACCCTATAACAGTGCACAAAATGTCATTATTGTAGCAAAGCTATATATACGTACTTATGAATGTTTCAGCTCATACCAATTGTCAATTAAGTGGAAAATAAAGCTCACAATTCCTACATTACAATTTAATTTAAACGTTTAATTATGAAGACACATGGATATCAATAATGTGATAATAATTTATGGTATTGCATGTGTTCTTTTCTTGTCTGTTCCTTGTTTGAACACTTCTCTGATTATAATACTGTATACAGAGGGAGAAATGGGGTTTAACGTCCACTCGACACTAACTAGGTAATTTCGGAAAGAACATATGGTTTAATTTTATTTCAATAATTCGCTTGCGCGTAGATGTCTTTAGAAGTCGGGGAAGAACCCGGAGTAAACCCACGAGGTTGGACAGGCGACCCTACTCCTTGTCACGTACAAACGGTGGTTCGAAACCACGACAGTTGACAGACTTTATGATACAGCGCGAATGTGTTATTTTCGTTTCAGATGTTTCCAATGGGAAATAAAATTTTATAAATAGCAAGCTTTATTTAAATAAGACCTGTGTCATTGCTATAAGACCGCTATTAGATAGTTCATAATATTCACACAAAATTCAAAACCATCGTATTTTGTTGTACTTGATCATACTGGAATAAACCGTCATGGGTAAAAATGGTCAAACTCCAGCCAACTAAATTTCAGTCTTTCTGACACCTATGCACAAGCGAATTATTGAAATAAAATTAAAACATATGTTTGTTCCGAAATGACCTAGTTTCTGTAGAGTTATTTTTCTACAGTAAATGTGAAAAATTAGATCACCGTATTGGACATGTGAAATGTTATGCCGTTTTCAATAATAATGGATTATTTGTTGCGTTTTATGGTTTTCCTCCTTGAATATGTTATAACAAATAAACACTAATTCCTTCTCTGCGATATCAGTCAGGTTCAAGCAGACATCAAGTAAAACTATGTCATACACAAAGCGCCCATAATTAATTTATGGCCTAATCAGTTATCACAGCACCAGCAGTTTTTACTTAACACCTATATAGGTCAACGTTACCAAGGATTCTAATCAATCAACCATGACATTATTTGTTACCCATTTTGACTGTATATTCTTGGTACTAGTCTATGAATATCCTATTTAATAATGATGAGTAATATCAAAGGTCTATTTTATGAACTATTTAAATGTTCAAATCACATCCCAGGTAATATATCGTCAAGTTTAAATCAGTGATTATACAATGAAACTTATAACCTTAACTGAATCAACAAGACAGGTACAATTCTGTGATGATTGTTGATTTTCATTTCGGCGCCATTCGATTGCCCTTTGATGCACACTAAAAGGTTATTTAAATTCAAAGAATGACCTGATTGGTTCTTTGCTTATTAATCGTTTGGTTTCTTTCAATTAAATATTACGCACGCTTCCACCTAACTGATATGCAGACAAGAAATTAGTGTTTATCTAGCTAATATGCAAACGACGAACCATCAAACACGGCAACAAAATCTATTATTATCATTGAAAAAGGCATAAAATTGCATATTTCCATTACGCCAGTTTATTTTTTATATTTGTTGAAGAAAATTAGCGTGACTAAAGCGCACATTCCTACATTAAAATTTAATTGAAACGTTTAATTATAAAGACACATGGATATCAATAATGAAATGAAACGAAACGGACTAATGAAGATAGGCTTACGCCAAAGTGTGCTATGAGGGAATTTTTGCCCAGGCAGCAGCACTATAGCCTACTCTTATATCGAATTCCAACTGCCAAGGAATATTTTACGAGCATGCTAATTTATTTTGTCCCATCTGAACAACAAGGCCTCCGCCCTGCACCAATGACATGGGGAAACCAACTCGGTAAGTCTTAATGAAGGTTTTCGGCCAATGCAGGGATCGAACACGCGCAATCCATCCTAGCGAACCAGTGTCTTACCCACTTAAACACCCAGTTCTATGTGAAAAGCGTTCACTCTGTTAGTAAATTATGTAATAACGATAGACATGAAGCCAATGAACCCTTTGATATTTGGCTCGTTTCGTTATCCCGTGAATAATCTATTGATTAAATACAAAATTATTTTTCTTATTCAAAGTTAGATTTGACATCTTGTATAGACAACATGATCCATATTCTAAATATTTCATCTTTTATTTAGCAATTTAAATCCCTCATATTTACCGAATGTTGTGTCGAATTACGTATATACAGTCAAAAAAGGTGAACATATTGTCATGGTTGATTGGAAACATTGACCTATATATAATAGGTTTTAAGTAGCGACTGCGGTGGTACCTGATTGAACCCATAAACTAATTAACGACGATAAGTGTGAAATAGCTTTATTTGACTCTGCTTCCACCAAACTGATATCGCAGAGAAGAAATTAGTGTTTATTTAATCTAACATATGCGAGAAGAACCCCAAAATGTCATGTTTATTATACACAATAGAATTCCAGTGAATTAAACCATCATAATTAACCACGTGATATCCCAATAAATAATCTAATTTGTAGATCTGCAATTATTCACGTTAAGGTCGGGACGATAATTTTTGTGACTCTAAATGTTGATAGAAAGTACCGGTAATAATTATCGTGAAGAAAACCACGTTTTGAAAACGTGGCATTTTTTAACCAGCTTCGTTCTGGACAAAATACCTCGTTTCAAAAACATGGCAATCTAAAAAGCTACGTTTCAGCACTCCAGAAAAACGTGGCATTTTTTTTACTACGTTACACCGAGGCAAATTCGTGGCAAAATTATTGATACGTTTTAGCGACGTTTGGACAAAAATGCCAAACGTGGCATTCTGGGGTTTATAGTGCTATCCGATCTACTATGTCCACCCTCTACTACATGATAACCAAGGCAGAACCGCTCGAGAAAATCACGAGGTACTTTCTAGACCAACACCAGGATTATGCTAACTTCTTACTTACTTGCTGCGCCACCGCTGCTCACGTTTAAAGGGGTTATACCTCTAACCTAATATTTGCCATAAAATTTGAAATTAAAAATACGAACAACGGGGCAGTAATTGACTAGAAATTACAGTTACTTTGTTAAAAGTTGAATATAAATCAATTCATATTACATTAATTTGTGCTTTAAGACCCAGTTTTGTCTCAATTAAGATTCCAAGGAATAGAGCCAATTCTCGTTATGAAAGTAACACATGGTGAATTGAAACCAACTGCAAATACTTCAGTTTATGTTGTACTTGGTATTATTAGTAGTAAGATAACTAACCTAGTACACAAATATATGGATAAAATATAAAATCATAACCAGTATCAGGACTGTAAGGAGATGTGACGGTACAATTTGGTTCATTTGAACAGTTTCTATAAACTGATAAACGATCTGGCTGGCTTAATGGTGTAACATCTGTAATACGTCCTTGATATCTACAGCATGTTGCATTACATATTTCCATCTCATCTTGAGAGCATGTATAATCAGGAATCTGTCTGCCATATTCAATTTTATCAACACTACCTTCATCTAGTGCAATAACGTGATCATCTGGACAAGTTAGAGTATGTTGTGAACATATTGATGTTGGTTGTCTGTAGCAACCATAAGTAATCTGACAATCAACAATAACAAATATTACTGAAATACAAACAAATGTGGTTATATCATCCCTGTAAAATATAGGTATATCATAAATAGGTTTGGCAATAAAATATGTATGATTCAACTCAATTACAATTACGATTTTCCAGTCGTGGGGAAGTGAGATAATTGTTTCTGAAAATTCCGTATTGTTTTTTATGCCCAAGATCAAAGAATTTATTAAAACGTAAACGAAACAACTATTTATATTATAAACATCTTCTTATAATATGAACAAATGTTTGCTCACTACACTTATTATTTTAGCGCTTTCCGAGATTCTATCCGGATTTATCGACCTTATTGTTGAAATTGTTTGACGTTCTAACAACTGACGTCAACTGGCAGACTATCGCCATTGAAGAGAAAACCACTGTCAAGATCGGTCGCATTATTTCTGTTACCTCTTTTTTTTTCAAATCATTTTTAGTGAAGCCTGTACCATAATAGGGCCCGGGGCTGTGCAGCGCAGTGGAAGCTTACGACTGGCCCCCGGATCCATTTTCGCAGGTTAATGTTATAGGTTTTAGCTTTTCGTGTAGTGCAGTCCTCCTGCACTTACTATTATAATATAAACAACTGTTTATATAAACAACTGTTTATAACATATGTAAAAAGTATTGTGAAATCGTCTGGCCCTTAGTTACATTTGATCAAACGTATCTCTTGGAGTGAGGGTTGGATAGTCGAAAGGTTAACGATTGTGCGTTCATATATGTTAGAAAATGAATATAAAAGTGTAAACGATGTTATAGAATGAATGAATGAAATGTTGTTTAATGGCACATCCGCTCCAACCGGGCTATATTGCGCCAAACATATGATGATGTTACGAGACAAACTAGAAACAAATAATCACATTATCTATATATACATAAATAAAAACAAATATCACAGTAAACATCAGCTAAAAATAAATATCACAAACTTTATGTATATATATTTAAAACATGAAAGAAAATATTCGGATATTTACAATTAAAATTTTCGATAAAAATTTGTCTCTTTTAAAAAATCTAGCGCTTTACAATATAGGCCCGGCTGGGCAAACAAATGATGAAGTGACTGACAACGGTAATACCGTGATCTTATATGCTTGAGATGCTTGCACTCAATCAAAATGTGCTTAACTGTCAAAGGAACATTCTGGTTGAGGCTCTCGCTTTAAGATGAAAATGTGAGTTAAAAAGGTATGACCAAGACGAGAGCGACACAAAACAACTTCATCTCTCCCGTTAGTTCTATAGGAGCTTGGCCAATCTCCTAAGAGAGGCTTAATGTGATGAAGTTTGTTTGTGCCTGCAAGATCCCAAGACCGTTGCCAGCGGTCATAAATATACGAATTTATAACACATTTAAAATCTTTAAAAGGAATGTAAAATTCGGATATGGGAAGATCTAAAGCAGACTTGGCAGCCGAGTCTGCTTGATCATTCCCTTTAATATCCATAAATATAAATAATAAACTGGCGTATTGGAAATAAGAAATGAAATTATATGCTTTTTTGATTAATAAGAATGGATTATTTGTTGTATTTAGACCAAATAAACACTAATTTGTTGTCTGCGATATCAGTTAGGTGTAAAACTATTGCAGACACATAACTACCTTGATTAATTTATTGGCCCCAATAAATTGTCACAACACCACAGTTATTTATTAACACCTATAACTGATTGGGCCAATAAATCAATCAAGGTAGCTGATGTTGCTTTACACCTACATCTATGACGTGTATTCTTGTCTTGTCTATTTCTCTGATTATATCATAGTTTGGACTGGTTTTATTTTCGTATTAAGTAACATAAATTTTAATTTTTACAAATTTGCTGATAGGAAATACTGCTAATAACTATCTTGAAAAAAACACGTTTAGTAAACGAGGCATTTTTACCAAGCCTCGTTCTGGACAAAATACCTCGTTCCAAAAACAGGGTAATTTAAAAAAAACCTCGTTTTGGAACTCCAGACAACGAGGCATTTGTTTTACCTCGTTTGGACAGAAATGCCGAACGAGGCAATCTGCGGTTTATAGTGTGGGGAGCCAGCAAAGGACAATGTCCTTGCTGCTCAACTCGTATGAAAGTAGCAGACGATAAATGTCTGCTACTAATGGGTGATCAAGCTGTTTGTTATTAATTGCTTGAAGACAGGACAAAGAATCAGAAAAGATGATGTATTTTAAAATTGATGAGGACTGAATGAACTCCAAAGCTTGGAGAATAGCTTGGAGCTCAGCTGTAAAAATAGAAGCAGCAGATGGTAGGCGAACAGAAATGGTCTCGGATGGCGTCACGGTAGCCGAAGCTACCCGATCACCATCTTTCGAACCATCTGTGTAAATAGGAGCATGATCACCATACTTAGACCTCAACTCCCTGAAGAGAGATTGAAACACCGTTGAGCTAGTATCTCTCTTTTTGTGCTGAGAAAGATCGAAATCAATCTTTGGCGGAGATATAGCCCACGGTGGAGTCCTAAAGACAGGGGTATTCGCAATACTGTCGAGGCTGATACCAGCCTCAGACAAAAGGGGTTGTATGCGAATACCGAATGATGGAACAACATTAGTCTTTACCAGATACAAATGCTCATGACGAGGTCTAAATATGGTGTTAAATGAAATATGATTCGGAAGTGATGCAATTTTCGTAGCATACTGCAGGGCCAGTTTATCACGTCTGTTGTGCAATGAGGGCTCGTGCGCCTCGACGTATAAACTGTCCACTGGAGATGTACGAAAGGCTCCTAAACTGATTCTAAGTCCTTGGTTGTGTATGGTGTCGAGCTCTTTGAGGTAAGACTCGCGGGCAGACCCATACACAATACACCCATAATCGAGTTTGGATCTTATGAGTGCTCGATATAATCTGAGCAAGACCTTACGGTCTGCTCCCCAGTCAGTACTTGATAAGACTCTCAATATGTTGAGGGCTTTCAGACATTTCTTTTTTAGGTTTTTAATATGGGGGATAAATGGTAATTTCTTATCAAATATCAGCCCCAGAAATTTGGTTTCATCCACAACTGGAAGGCGGTTGCCATCCAAGAAAAGTTCTGGATCAGGATGTAAACCTCGTTTCTGACAGAAATGCATGCAGACTGTCTTGGATTTCGAAAAACGAAATCCATTTTCGGTTGCCCATTGTTGAAGTGAATTCAAACAAAGCTGCAACTTACGTTCGATTATCCGCATGTCTGTAGAACCATAGCACATCTGAAAGTCATCAACATAAAGAGCGCCGTTTGTACCTGGTTTAAAGCACGCTGGGATAGTATTAATTTTAATTGTAAATAATGTTGGAGATAAAATACTTCCCTGGGGGACCCCCATTTCCTGAGGAAATGGGTCAGAGAATATTGATCCCAGTCGTACCTTAAATGACCTATCTTCGAGGAAATTTTTAATGAAGATAGGTAAGCGACCTCGTAGGCCGAGGTTATGGAGGTCGCGCATGATACCGTGTTTCCACGTAGTATCATATGCTTTCTCCAGATCGAAAAATATAGCAACTAAATGCTGCTTCTGGATGAAAGCGTCCCTGACGAACGTTTCAAATCTGACGAGATGATCAAGAGTGCTGCTTTGGGACCGAAATCCACATTGGAGGTCTGTAATGAGGTTGTTGGACTCGAGGTACCAAACAAGCCTTCGATTGATCAATCTCTCCATGGTTTTGCAAATGCAGCTAGTTAAAGCGATCGGACGATAGTTGGTAGGATTCGTATGATCTTTACCCGGTTTAGGGATGGGAACTATTGTGGCTTCATGCCACGGGAAATTCCCATCAACCCAAATCCGGTTAAAAAGATCCAGTAAAATTAGAAGTGTTGGATAAGGTAAGTGTTTTAAAATTTGATAGTGTATCTCATCTGGACCAGTTGCAGTGTCCCGAGCTCGCTTTAACGAGTCACGGAGCTCCGCAATGGAAAAACGATCATTATAGCATTCATCATTACGGGACTTGAAATTAAGTCGCCTTTTCTCCTGTTGTTGTCTAATGCCCCGAAAGGCATCAGAGGAGAAATTGGATGATGAATTGAATGAAAAAGTACTGGCCAGAGAATTAGCAATCTCAGGAAATGTTGTTAAGGTGGTATTATCAACATTGCGATGGTTAACTGATAATGCACTACTTTTACCTTTAATCCTACGAATCCTATCCCATACCGACTTAGATGTGGTACGGGAATTAATCCTTGAGACATAATTCTCCCATGAAGATTTCTTTGCCTTCGCCCGGACCATTTGGTATGCCGCAATATTCTCCATGGAAGGATGGTTTTTCAATCGTCTCAGGATACGATCACGCTCTTTTAGGGCGGATTTGCAATCGTCGTTAAACCATGGTTTATTGAAAAGTTTTGGTTCTGTCGTGGTTTTTGGAATCGCCTGCTCAGCTACATCTTGGAGAATTGAAGTGAATAAGGCCATAGGCTCATCTGCATCTTCTAACTCCTTTGCATCAAAAGAGAAGAGTCACAAAGATTCAAATAGAGCCCAATCAGCCTTATGCAACTTCCACCTCTGGGGTCTTTCGACCGGAGAGGGACCATTATTATCAATCAAGATAGGAAAGTGGTCACTACCACAAAGATCTTCATTTACCCTCCATGTGAAATCCTGAAACAGGACCGGAGAGCATATGGTGAGATCTAAGGAAGAAAAAGAAGCCGTGGCAGGATGTAGATAAGTAGGCGAGTCATCATTTAATGAACACAAATTATTAATGTTAATGAAGTCCGCTATTTGTTTACCTCTGTTGTTATCATCTGGACTACCCCAGTGTGAATGATGACCATTGAAATCTCCCGTAATAATAAACGGGAGAGGAAGTTGTGCAACAAGGTCATCAAGATCTCTGGAATTAAGATGTAAACTTGGTGGAAGATATACAGAGCAGAGTGTTATAGGAATATGTAAAGTCACTCTAACTGCAACTGCCTGCAAAGGCGAGTTCAGAGTAACTTGACTCTGAGGGATATCTCCATTAAGAATAACAGAAACACCCCCATGAGCTCTACCATCACCAACTGCATGATGATGGTAACCAACAAAATGTCTAAAGGACAAAGTGTCAGAATTCCTCAAAAAAGTTTCCTGTAAACAAATAGCTAAAGGATTATATTTTTGAATTAAAAGTTGGACTTCATTAAAATTTGGTTTTAAACCACGACAATTCCATTGAATAATGGAATTTACCATTGTCAGGGATAATTTATTTTTGACGGCTTACCGCTGACCGGGTCATTATTGGCCCCCTCTACGGTAATACCGTCCATCAGATCAACCCCATATTTTGTGAAATGGACGATAGGGTCTTGTGAACCCTTTTTGCCCCTTTCACGCAACTTTGCTAATTTCTTTTGTCTTGAAGATAAATAAACTCTTTCCTGTGAGGGTGGGATAACCGTTGACTGCGATCCTGGCCCAGTGAACATGGGATCAGGAGCTGCAGCTTTCGGTTTATGCAATTGATGTGATTCCTTGCCATTCTGAGAGGAAGTATTGGGAATGGTCCCAATATCTTCAGTTTGGGGCAAGGAAGAAGAACCCTCACCAGGCAAGGGCAAAGTTGTTTGAATCGAGCTCTCTCGTGACTGAGAAGAGCTCGAGACCCCTTTTACTTGATCTGATGTAGGCAAAGTCCTCATTTTTTGTTTATCTGGCCAGGTTATGTCTGTCTGAACAGATATTGATTTAGTAGAAGCTTTAACTACACTCGAAAAAGATTTCCCTTGTTGTGCAATGGGAATGAGTGAAGTTAGCTCTACTTGCTTTTTAGCATCAAAATATGGAATCTTCCGTTCAGACATTACCTGTTGAATTCTTTTCTCTTTCTGCCATATTGGACATTCGCGAGAGTAAGCGAAATGCTTACCCTTGCAATTAACGCAGCAAAACTCAGCCTGGCAGGCAACGCTCTCGTGGCCATCATGACCACAACGAGCACAGGTATCTTTGCCTCTGCAGACGGTCTTGCTGTGTCCAAATTTCTGACATTTATAGCAGCGAAGAGGGTTAGAAATATAAGAATCAACAGGTATATTTAAATAACCTGCCTTGATTGATTTCGGTATGTCGGGACGATTAAAAGTGAGGATATAGGTGCTTGTGGGAATCACCTTATCTCCTCGGCGTACACTAATGCGTTTAACTTGTTGGACGCCTTGAGAAGAAAGGTATTCAACCATTTCATCCTCACTGCTGCCTTCAAGGTCTCGACATCGAATAACACCTCTACTAGAATGTAATGATCTATGTGGAGACACCTTGATAGGAATGTCTGCCAAAGTGGATGATTTGAGAAGCATAGTGGCATGCTGCTCCTTGACACATTCTATCAAGAGTGTTCAATTTTTTAATAGCTTTGGGCTCACCGGCCAAACCGGCAATGCCCTTAGCTATTAAAAAAGGTGAGACTTTAGATAAGTCAGTAGAGGGGCTCTCAATCAAGAGAAACCTCGGCCATGACTTTGCCATTTTATTTTTAAATATATTCTAATTCAGAGGACGTTTCTGTTTTTGTCGTTCATTAATTGATGGTGTGGGGGGGATTAGGGAATCCATGAACGTGTTTTTTTTTAATTCACCCCTCGTCGTCCCCCAGGTTACTTCCCTGCCTACTAAGGGGAGGACTAGCACGGATAACCAGCGCGTGGCCTCAGGGCTCAACGAGGGGTATACTCAAGCCAGAAAGTACAGAATACATATCCAACCTGATTGACCCAAGCCGTCGCTCTGTAGAATGTACTAAGGACACAAAGGTAAATTTGCTGAGTATAAAACAACAAAGCATTAAATTGGGAGAGGGTACATTCTACAGAACTATAACGACCGAAGCCGGTTGATCAGAGTGGGCCACTCTGACCTCCCGTCTAGGTGAACCATGGGCCAAAGTAATGTGTTGCAGAGAAAGGGCTCGCAAGCCAAGTCCCCACTCAATTACCAGGATTCCACTCTCCACCGACACGGGTTGCAACGCACGGCAAACACGTTGCCCCATTACAGGGATCCTTTTAGTCGCCTCTTACGACACGCAGGACATACGAAGGGTATATTCTTATCACCCCCTACACCCCAGGGGGGGAAACGATGTTATAGACTAGATTCGCCGTATTGAACACTATGTAAAAATGTTGAATGCTATAGAAGGGATAGACCACAATTTTCTTCATTGTAAAAAAAAAAACAAAACAAACTAAACAGCCTCCAAGAATTAGTTAAACCAATCAATTAAATTTGATTCCTGTATGGATATCCAGTCAACCAACATAAAAAAGCAAGGTACAGAATAAACATAATCAAGAGTAGGTTCTTTTTTAATATGCATAATTCAAAAATAAATGTTTTTATATTATTTAATAAGATCTTATCCAATCATTGTGAATATATGTACCATTACATGAAAAATACAAGTATGATTTACGAATTTGAAAACTTGATTAGCAAGAACCCTTAAATTAAATTTTTTGACAACGATTGATTTTACATAAACTTTTATCTGTACCTTAGCTTCCTTTTATTTTAAATGTTTTAGATTAAATTGCACATATCATCATTATATTTATATGTATCGATTCCCGGGAATAGGATGGCAAGGAGTGAAGTCGCCTGTCGAACCTCATGGGTTTCCCTGTATCGATTCCCAAGGAATAGGATGACAAGGAGTAAGGTCGCCTGTCTAGCCTCGTGGGTTTCCCCCCAACTTCTAAAGATTCCTAGCTGCAAGCGGATTATCGAACTATATGATAGTCTCGAAATAAACTAGTTATTGTCGTTTAACTCCACCCTCTCCCTCTCTCAGTTTTAAAATTTTAACTGGTTTACGAAAACTGGTGTACTGCCTACGACCATAAGAAAGCTTAACGTACACAGAATCATTAATATGATATAACCGCTAAGCTCATATCTAAAGCCTGAACAACTATCTATAATATGAATTTATACTCACGTATTACCTGTTGCAAAAAGTAATAAATATTTGATGGTATTATACATGGTGATAAACTCGTTTACAATATACACACTGATATGTTAACCTTCTTCCTGATAAATTGTAATATTTACAAGATTAACGCCCCTTCACAAGTCAATTAAACTAGTTATTGTCGTTAAACTCCACCCTCTCCCTCTCTCAGTTTTAAAATTTTAACTGGTTTACGAAAACTGGTGTACTGCCTACGACCATAAGAAAACTTAACGTACACATAATCATTAATACAATTTACCAGCTAAGCTCATATTTAAAGCTTTAACAACTATCTATAATATGAATTTATACTCACGTATTACCTGTTGCAAAAAGTAATAAATATTTGATGGTATTATACATGGTGATAAACTCGTTTACAATATACACACTGGTATGTTAACCTTCTTCCTGATAAATTGTAATATTTACAAGATTAACGCCCCTTCACAAGTCAATATTTTAAAAGTTGTCTATGGCTATGTCCTCAAAACACTGTCAGCACACTGTATACTAGTTACTGTTACAGCTTGCAATATTCATCGTGTAATTAGCACTTGATACCCCAGTTAATAGAAAGCGTTGACTAAGCACAAAATATATTAGTTAATTTTTAACCTTAAATTAGGACACCATATACTAGTTAATCTTTAAGCTGAAATTAGCACACCATATATTAGTTAATAGTCAACTTTCAATAAGCACACCATATAATGGTTAATATTCAAGATGGAATCACAGATTATGTAACGCGAAATTTGCAGACAGTTAAAATATAACCTGGAATCCGCACACCATATAGTAGTTAATAGTCAAATGAAATCACACAGTTAATATGTAACGTGAAATCAGCACACAGCTAACATGTAATGCGAACTGTGCACACAGTTAAGTAACGTGAACTCAGCACACCATGTAATAACTCATATATAAAAAATGGCATTAACAGTTAAATATATAACCACGCCGTCTAGTGAAGGTTCGAAACACTGGAAATGTATTTCGTGGCTGACTACGTGTTTGTTGACACGTAGTACTTGCATACATGCATAATATAACAAGTACATAAGTATGTTAGCTAGTCATACATATAGATATCTAATAATATTATAATTGACAATGATAGCTATGACAATGGCAATGATAGCTATAACTGAGTTGTACACTTTCTATTAAAGCTGGGAACAGCGGTGGCTCATCGGGTTGGGGCCTTGTTCATGCCTGTCTCCATTAGACTCCATGTCATTCGTGGTCAGTAAAGTAAACATAGGAGGACAGTCATGGCGCATAAGGCTCTGACTTGTCGACGCTCCGGGTTCGATCCCCGTGGCGTTCCATTGTCAGTTGTGCACAACGGACGATCTGATAAGAAATACCATGCTAAACAATACGAATAATTTCATGGGACAATCGGTCACATGATAATTTTGTCAATGATGTCATTAAACACAAAACAAATAGAAATGTAATTAAAATTTGATTTAATTAGATTCAATGCATGTAGAACAATATTCATTCATAGGTTACATTCTAAAACAAATTTCCCACAAACCCAAATCATGTAATTCAGTAGTGAGTAGGGCACTTTTGCTGATTTGGACGATTATACGCTAATGTATCCCTCACTCGACACTGATTTCCTTCTTCAAGGGCGTGAAGGACACGTATTAATCTCCACAAAATTCGATACACTTACTTATACCCCCCCCCCATCCTCCACTCTTTTAAAATAGATAATAACAAAATAAATATCCAATGTATCTCAGTGGTGACTATGCACGCACTATATACACCTGACTGGGTCCTGGTTATTTCCCATCCAAATCATAATGATTTAAAGGGACAATCCCGATAAGAACAGAGTCTCAAAAATTAAAGTCCGAGTATTTATGAAATTTATGGACCAAAATATAGTGGCATGATGTATTTACCTTGTCTCAAACTTTCAGTCAAAATATTGAGTCGTTTGGACGTGAACGTCAACACTGCTTATCCGGACACGTAACCCTTTTAAGATTTCGGGTCAATTTTTTCATTGGGTGACCTGATAATCGATTAATGTTTCTTGAGAGGTCTATACAGTGAATGACACATGCCCTGTACTTGATAACCAAAGGTAAATTTCACCTACATATTATTTTTATAGAAAAAAAAGTCTGGTTTTATCCAGATACTGTATAATAAAACGTTCTCCATTTCCAGATGAAGACTGTCAGGTTTAAGTTATTTACAGGGGTATCACAAATATCGGGTTAGTAGGTGGGCCTTAGGTTAAGGATTTTAACACAAAATTAAGCAGTTTTATTTACAAAAAAGTTATCAGGATTGGCACTTTAAAGCCATAAGAAAAGAATGATCAGATAAATAGAGACTTTTGGCAAGCGTAAATTCCTAGTGCGTATCGCGTATGCATTTTGTGTGACGTCATCAATGTGTGTGTATTTCTCATACGTGCTACGGCACACGGATACTTCAGCCCGTATCTAACAGCTTTCATACGGAGAAAGTCCGTATATAACATCGTCATCTTTTTAGACGCTGAAATGTTGTATCGCAGCGTTTTTATGAATCTATGTGCATCTTTGAACACGAAGGTGTATATTTGATATGAATTTAATTATAATAAAGACTGGAATTTAATTTATAATGTTTGATGGGTTTTTCATACTTTCCCTGTCTGCCTGTACGCTGGTTGATCTACGCGCTATATTTCAGTAGATATGGGACCTTGCAAATCTGTAAATGATGTGATTCTATGGTAAAGGGATGTAAATGATAAATTAGTGAGGCCAAAAATAGCTGTCGAATCAAGTCAAAGATCTTTTTTTAAAAAAGATACGACATTAATTTTTTTAATAGCTCAGCGACTGTCGAGTGACTTCACGCACTCCGAGAAATTGTAGGCAAGGCACTTGACTAGTACTGATGGTGATCTTGGTAGATAACTGCCAACATGCTGTACAGAACTAAGCTCAGCTCAGTGACGCATACGTATGTGACGCAAGAATCTGCCAAAACTCTAAAACTACTCTGACGCAACGTGTCACGTATACGATACGGATACGGCAAATGCCACTTGCCAGAAGTCTCTAATGACTTTATTCTGAGCGACGTGACGAGTACGTGAAGGTTATTAAGTACTGCTATAATAAACTAAGCCTCTCGATCATCCTATTTTATGATCAAATTATTAAATAGCGAGAGGTTCTTCAAAATCGCAACCATCCGATGTTCTTGAGGGTTGATTATGGGTTTACCATTTAAATAAATGTCTAGTGTCTTTGAAAGGCATTTAGTGAACGCGATATACAGTAAAGATAAATAAAAGTTTTCTGGTTATTAATAAATGTCTAAGAACGGTTTGCAGTATAATTACGGAGATTTGAACCCCAACACTAAGAAAAGAAGTACCAGCATGGCGACCACCAGTAAAACCATTCGCCATTTAATCTGCCGCTTGAATTGATGAAACCATCTTGAGCAAACGATATACCACGCAACAATAAGAATATTAAATACAGTTGCTAACAAGTGGAGGAATGATACTTGTTGATATGAATAACCCACAAATTGTGCTACAACGGGAACAAAGTAAGCCGATAGATAAATTGTTTTCCAATCTCTTATCTCTACTATAGTCGCTATTATTGTGCTTTGGAAATATACCAAACATAGAATAAGTGTACACAGAACTTTCGTTATGATACTGTTGAAACTTTCAAAATGATTAATTTCTATTACAAACGGCCTCGACAGAAATTCAGAGCAACAAAACAGCACAGCACAAACCATGTGTTTACAGATAGTCTTCGCATATTCTTTAGGTGCGCATACCAAAACCACAAAAAACACTGAAAAATACCAGAAAAACAAAGACAGTCACAATCACGAACACACCAAGCATAATGCTATAATGATTTGAAGGTCTGTCTTTAACTGTATTGCCCTAGGCAATTTCGCTCATGAGCCCGCACACGCACAAAAGATGGAACTGTTTACACATAATAGAGGAAGCCGAGTATGATGATGTGTAAAATACTTTCGGATTAATGCCAAATTGAATTATAATGGTGTATGAATCATTGAAGAACCGAGGAAAATGATGTGTAAAAATAATGGTATACCTTGCTGGAAATGTCAGAGATTGTCCCTCCATACATATGGAACGTCATTTAGTACAAATATATGTAATGGATTTTTGCACAGACAAATGCAACATATTTATTTAAGGTAAATCCTCGTCCGTGACCAGGTCAATGTTCCTGAGTTGTTGATCCACTATTTAAATCTTTTCGGGTTTTTTGGACAATATTGTGTTAAAAAAGAGTTTTCGGTCGCCAGAAAGCATAACATTTTGAAAAGGTGTTATAAACGATTGTTTCATGCCACACATGCGCTTAATCAAATTGAAAGTCATTTATAGGTATATTATTATGTTTAAGACTCGACTGATACTTATCACCTACCAGGAAAAAACAGGGCGTTGAACCAATCTGCAGTTAGACTAAACAAACTAATGAGAAGGAAACAAGTAGTCCAGCGTAGTTCCATGTCACTGGAGTGGTTTATACGTTCTAGAATCGCGGTCGACATCTTTTATTCTTTGTCAGAAATCAATAATCCCTGTAAATAAATGGAAAACGAAAGTAAAAGTAGAAGAGGAAGGGGTAAACAGTTTAAATAAAGCACTAATTTTATGTAAGACAGTAAACCATTACCTTAATGATAAACCCCAAATGGTCAATCTGTGACTACAAAGCATTGAATTGATCTTCACAAAGCACAATCCCTCAAATTCAACCGTACAGCAGCATCTAATGTTAGTATAAAGCATCAATTTGACCACACACAAATCAAAATAACTCAAGGTCAAGCTTTACAGTATCTACTATGAGTATAAATCATCAATATCCTGCCATAGAATGTACAATTTCCAAAGTTCAAGCTGTAAAGCATCCGTTATGAATATAAATCTTCGATTGTTACATCCAACTGATTCTACCTGTTACGTTACAGTCGGTTTCCTAGCATCTCCACCACATTGACTATTCTAACAATCGATTAATGAAAGCGACTATTAGATCTATTATTGTTTGATAACTATTTTATCCGTCCGTCCTGTGACAAACGGCTAAGGGGAGGTAACTCCAATTATTGTAAATTCCAATGAGCCTCGATATGAAGAGGGGAAGTAGGAACCTCGTGCTTTTTGGTTGTTCGATCAAGTTGTAGGAATGCTTAATGTGTTTGTAAGTGAATAATTAATAAGTAGAGAAGTATCATTTTATTTTAGTAACTACAATTTGTAATTCACTTTGCACATGTGGGTTGCTGTCTGGTTTTGTTTCATGCATACTGGCACATTGTAAATCCCCCAAGTTGTCAAATAGAACTTGGCTGCAGACCATGCCCGGTCTGGCCTCGTTTTCTAAGGCCCTGTATAAGCAAATTAAGAGACATAATTAGTCATTGAATTTGTACATTTTCCTTAAGATTGCTTTTTGTATATTTCAGAAACCGTAACGTAACGTAACGTAACGTAACGTAACCGTAATCGCAATTGTAATTGTACCGGTAATGTAATGTTATCATCATACATCACCAATCAATCATGTATTATTATTTCGAATCATTGAATTATACGTCTTTATAAAAGAACATTATGTTGTTACGTGTTAACACCAATTCCTAAACGTCAAGGCCATATTCTCGTAGCAACGAAAGCGGCAGCTACATAAGTTTAAACACAGTAATTTCACTAAGAAGAAAAGATATGAACACTTCCAAATGAGCACCCAACACCAAGAAAGGAAACTAAGTGAGGAGACTACACAAGAAATAGAAAGCAATAAGAATGCTGCACAAGCCGCAGCTCAAGAAAATCTTCAGGTTTTGAAAACAAGATCTGGTAACCAGTATGGAATGACAAGAAATCAAGATATCCTACTGGATCAGTCTGTACGACCAGAAGATTCAATAAGCCAAGTTAATTCTCAAGCATCTAATGGGTCAAATAAAAGTAAAGCTTCAAGTACCTCCAGTCAAGTTAAAAAGAGGTTATTAGAAGAAACAGCTAAAAGAAAGGCAATAGAAGTCCAGATGGAAGCTCTAAAGGCCGAACAAGAAATAGCTGAAAGAAGATTTCAAGGTCAACTTCAAAGAGAAATTGAAGAGTTACGCATGAAACATAGAAGAGAAGAAGAAGAGAATAGACTTAAAAGGGAAGAAGAATTTCTCAAGATAAAATCACAACTAGAACAAGCGACAGTTGTCGAAAGGATTTATGCACAGGCTCAGGCTCAAGAAAATCAATCCCTGGTTGTACCAAGCCCATCATTAAGCCCTTCAAGTAATAAAGTCTCTCTGCAACAAGCTGGTGATAATTCAACCTCAGCAAGCTATGATTTACAAAAAACTTGTAATAATTCTCCACCAACAAATACATGTAGTGATATACAAGTAGCCCCAGTAAGCAACGGTATACAAGTAGCCCCAGTAAGCAACAGTATACAAGTAGCCCCAGCAACATCAACTGATGTACTGAAAGAGTTTCTGGACAATCTGATAACAAATCAACACAGCAATTCTCTGGCCTTAAAACTACCTTCACATGAAGTACCAATATTCAGTGGAAACCCATTAGAATACACCCACTTCATAAGAGCATTTGAGAACCTTATAGAAGAAAGGACAAATAGTGAAAGTAGCAGGCTTTACTACCTTGTTCAGTATACAAGCGGCGAAGTTAAGGAACTCATGCAGAGTTGTTTGTCAATGAAGGAAGGTGAAGGTTATCAAGCAGCAAAGAAACTCCTTAAACAACGGTTTGGTCAGAACTATAAGATAGCTACAGCTTATGTTGAAAGACTAACCAGAGGACCAGCTATCAGATCAGAAGATAGTGCTGCCTTACAAAACTTATCTGTTTGTTCAACAACATGTCGAAATGTCTTGAAGGACATAGGCTACCTGTCACAAATTGAAAATCCAGACAGCCTAAGGCGAATCATAGCACGTTTACCATATGACACACGAAAAAGATGGCGAAGCAATGTTGATAACATAATTGTAAAGTTTGACAGAGAAATCAAGTTAGAAGATATTGTTGACTTTGTTGACAGAGAATCAAGAATTGCCAACCATCAAGAATTGCCAACCATCCAGTATTTGGCGATATCAGTGATAAAAGAAAATCAGAAGTTGAAAAGAAAATGCTGTATACAAGTAAACAAAGGGGAATAAGTTTTGCTACTCATGCTGATAGTAATTACGAGTCTAATAATCATCATGTCTTTTCCCAACAAGAGAGTCCTCAACACTCTGAGTACAAACCAAATGGGTTCTGTCTCCTTTGTAAAGGTTGTCACCATGTAGCCGAATGCAAAGAACTAATGAAGAAAACTCTTGAAGAAAGACAACTGTTCGTCAAGTCAAAACTGTTATGTTTCAATTGTCTATACCCACGGCACAGAGCAAAACAATGTCGACAAAAGAACATGTGCAAGAAGTGTGATAAACGACACTCAACTGTTCTACATCAAGAACAGCCTGCAATTATAAATGGTCTTATCAACACAAATTCCTCAGCTATTAGCTTACCAATATTAGCCGTAAGGATCAAGTCTCCTGATGGTCAGAAATTTGTTGATACAATGGCTTTGCAAGACTCCGGCTCAAATGCAACCTTCTGTACAGATGAGATAATCAAACAGCTTGGAATAGAAGGCGAGAAACATCAATTTTCCTTAACTACAATGGAAAAGGAAGATAGTCCTACTGAAAGCAGCATCATGAGTCTGAATATTTTTGATCTTCAAGAAGAGAACTTCATTGAACTTCCAACCGTCTACTCAAGACCAAGTCTACCAGTATCACCCACAAATATACCAAGCCAGATAGATGTAAATAGATGGCCCCACCTCAATGGAATCAAAATACCCTGGTTACCTGGAATGAAGAAAATTGGTCTACTTATAGGAAATGATAACGCCAAAGTCATGGAACCAAAGGAAGTTAGATTAAGTAAGGATGGTGGACCTTATGCCTGTAGAACATTACTTGGATGGGTAATAAATGGACCACTTGGAAGAGAAAGCAGTTCTAACAGAATAACCTCAGATTTCATAAGATGTGACAACAATTTAAGTAAACAATTCCACGAATTTTGTAATCAAGAATTTAATGACTCCATATATGGAACAAGAACTGAAATGTCTCAAGATGATTGCAAGGCAATTAGCATCATGGAAAACAGTGTCAAAATGGAAGATGGACATTATCAAATTGATTTACCATGGAACAATTTTCCTCCAAATTTACCAAACAACAAGATATTGGTCGAACATCGACTTAATTTACTACACAAACGTCTAAAAAGGGACCCTGACTTATTGAAGAAATATGTAGAATTCATGAATGACCTTTTACAGAAAGGATATGCAGAGGAAGTTGTTGAGAAGGAAATTACAACCAACAATATCTGTTGGTATTTACCCCACCATCCTGTATTTCATCCTCAAAAACCCAACAAAGTAAGAGTGGTTTTTGACTGCTCGGCTAGATACCGCAACACTTCGTTAAACGACCAACTACTTCAAGGCCCTAATCTAACAAACTCTATAGTTGGTGTCCTTACAAGATTTAGACAAGAACAAGTAGCCATTATGGGTGATGTGGAAGCCATGTTCCACCAGGTACGGGTTACACCAGAACACTGTGATGCCCTTAGATTTCTATGGTGGCCCCAAGGAGACTTATTTCAAGAACCTAAGGAATATCGAATGAAAGTTCACCTGTTTGGTTCTGTATCATCACCAAGCTGCTGTAATTTCGCATTATTAAGGACAGCTGAAGACAATGAGAACAGCTTTGATGCAGAAGTTATTCAAAGTATAAAGCGTAATTTTTACGTAGATGATTTCCTGAAGTCTGTTAAATCGAGCAAAGAAGCCATAAATATGGTCAAAAATTTACGTCAACTTTTATCTTATGGTGGATTTAAATTGACAAAGTGGTTGTCCAACTCAACAACAGTTATGCAAACAATATCTGAAGTTGAAAGAGCTACCAATAGAAGTATAGATTTAGAATCAAGAACAGAAAGAGTCCTAGGAGTACAATCGCAGGTAGATTCCGACACATTTGTATTCAAGATTTCAATCAAGCCACATAAGCATACAAGAAGAGGAATATTATCTGTCGTAAGCTCAATCTACGATCCACTCGGTTTTGCTGTTCCCTGCATTTTGCCTGCAAAGTTAATTTTACAGGATCTATGCAGATTAAAATACGACTGGGATACTCCAATAAGTGAAGATTTTGAAGTCCGCTGGAATAAATGGTTAAGCGAATTACCAAAACTTGAAGAGTTCACTATTCAAAGATGTGTCAAGCCCAAAGACTTCAGCACTATAATCTCAAGTCAACTTCATCATTTTTCCGATGCGTCAGGAGATGGATATGGATCGGTAACTTACCTGAGACTTGTTGACTCAACCAGAAAGATCCATTGCAGTTTCCTGATAGGGAAATCAAGATTAACTCCCTTGAAACGTATCACTATCCCCAGATTGGAATTATCTGCTGCAACAGTCTCAATTCGTCTCGACAGAATGATGCGAGAAGAACTAGATATTCCAATCGACCAGTCAATCTTTTGGACAGACAGCACCTCCGTTTTGAAGTACATTAATAATGAGACAAAGAGATTCCAGACGTTTGTCGCCAATAGAATATCTACAATAAGAGACGGATCTAAACCGAAAGATTGGCGCTACATTGGAACAAAGCTAAATCCTGGAGATGACAGTTCGAGGGGTATGTCTGTTGAAGAATTATGCAAAAATAAAAGATGGATAATGGGGCCGGAATTTCTATACTTGTCCGAAGAACATTGGCCAATTCAACCGACAATTACAGATGAGATTGTTAGCGATGACCCAGAAGTTAAACAAGAAAGTAAGAAATGTAATCTTGCTATATGTAATGAAACCTCTTTAATGGAAGTTATTTTCAAGCGTTTCTCAACCTGGTACAAGTTAAGAAGAACTTTTGCATATTTACTAAGATATAGAAGAAATCTGTTTGAAGCCACGAAAGACAAAGGAAGAACTAAAGGCCTGGCATGTAAATCTAAGGAAATGAAACCTATTTCAGTCGATGAAATTAAAGAGGCAGAGAGGGAGATTCTGAAGATAGTTCAAAGAGAAAATTATGCTGCAGAAATAAAGTGTATGGATGGAAGTTTAGATGAAAGAGAAAGAAAGAATAAACTAAGGAAAACAAGCACACTTCAAAAACTTGATCCATTTTTGAAAGATGGCCTTCTCCTAGTTGGAGGAAGATTAAACCATGCCAATCTTAATGAAGAAACAAAACACCAAGTCATATTACCAAAAGAACATCTGGTCAGCAGTCTAATAATAAAACATTATCATGAAAGGGCTGGACACTCTGGAAGAAATCATGTTTTATCTCTCATAAGAACCAAGTACTGGATCATAAAGGGAAATTCAGCAGTAAGAAGAATATTATCAGACTGTTATTCATGTAGAAGAAGACAGGGACCAACATGTAAACAAAAGATGTCAGATCTTCCTGAGAATCGAGTAGTAGCTTTTAAGCCACCATTTAGCTATGTAGGCGTCGATTTCTGTGGACCTTTTCACATCAAACAAGGAAGAAGTTCCCCGAAACGATATGTATGTTTATTTACATGTTTGAATGTTCGCGCTATTCATATCGAAGTTACAAATTCTTTAGATACAGACTCATTTATAAATGCTCTAAGGCGCTTCATTTCAAGAAGAGGTAGACCTGTTGAAATACGAAGCGACAATGGTACTAATTTTGTAGGAGGTAATAGAGAACTGAAGGCTGCTATTGCTGCATGGAACCAAGGCAACATTCACAATTTCTTACTACAAGAAGACATAAAATGGCTGTTCAACACCCCGGCAGCATCTCACCATGGTGGTGTCTGGGAACGTTGTATTAGGACAGTAAGAAAGGTGATGAATGGTTTATTACAAGAACAACAGCTCAACGATGAAAGCTTAAATACCTTAATGTGTGAAGTCGAGTCAGTTGTAAACAGTCGCCCTATAACAGCTGTATCAGAAGATTGCAGAGATTTAGAAGCTCTCACCCCTAACCATATTCTTTTGATGAGATCTCCATATATCCTGCCACCTGGTAATTTCGTCAAGCAGGACATGTATAAGCGAAGATGGCGCCAAGTACAGTATATGACAGAAATATTTTGGCGGAGATGGTTAAAAGAGTATTTGCCCCTTCTTCAAGAAAGACAAAGGTGGTATGATAAAGAAAGAAATCTACAAACTGGCGATGTCATTTTATTGGTCGATGAAAATACCCCAAGATGTAACTGGCCCATTGGTAGAATTGTAGAAACTTTCCCTTCACAAGATGGTATGGTTAGAAAAGTAAAGATTAGAACCAAGAATGGTACATTCGAGCGACCTATTGTGAAATGTGTATTGTTGGAAGGAGTAAATTGACTGAATAAAGAATACTCATAATAATTCAGAACTCTTTAAGTGACTAGCCAAGCTATAATATATGGACTGTTAATAACAAAATATTTAAGCAAATAAACCAATTAGGCTTAATTTAGTTTTAGTGCATGTGAACCAAACATATTTCTATTAATCTCATGTTACAAAAAAGTGATAGACTCAAGTCAAGATCAATGAAGACAAATGTGACAATTTCAACTTTGATTTCGTGATAGTTTAATAAGTGACACTACTTTGTTTTATCTAGATCTAATGATTCAAGTTACTGTTTGTTTTAAATGTTCCACTATGTTTCACATTTAAAGGGGCCGGGATATTAGATCTATTATTGTTTGATAACTATTTTATCCGTCCGTCCTGTGACAAACGGCTAAGGGGAGGTAACTCCAATTATTGTAAATTCCAATGAGCCTCGATATGAAGAGGGGAAGTAGGGACCTCGTGCTTTTTGGTTGTTCGATCAAGTTGTAGGAATGCTTAATGTGTTTGTAAGTGAATAATTAATAAGTAGAGAAGTATCATTTTATTTTAGTAACTACAATTTGTAATTTACTTTGCACATGTGGGTTGCTGTCTGGTTTTGTTTCATGCATACTGGCACATTGTAAATCCCCCAAGTTGTCAAATAGAACTTGGCTGCAGACCATGCCCGGTCTGGCCTCGTTTTCTAAGGCCCTGTATAAGCAAATTAAGAGACATAATTAGTCATTGAATTTGTACATTTTCCTTAAGATTGCTTTTTGTATATTTCAGAAACCGTAACGTAACGTAACGTAACGTAACCGTAATCGCAATTGTAATTGTACCGGTAATGTAATGTTATCATCATACATCACCAATCAATCATGTATTATTATTTCGAATCATTGAATTATACGTCTTTATAAAAGAACATTATGTTGTTACGTGTTAACACCAATTCCTAAACGTCAAGGCCATATTCTCGTAGCAACGAAAGCGGCAGCTACAGCGACTGTTGCCAGGTGATCGGGTATTATGAGATATGAAAGCAGACGCATGGAGCTTACAACAAGGAAATGAAATCCTACCGCTCTGCTTCGACTGGGCTAATGAAGACGACCATACGGCATACAGTGAGCTGTGGTGGAAATGAAATGGGGTTTAACGTCCTACTGTCCGACTCCTAACCTGGGCTAATGAGGACGGGCACCCGCCATTCAATGAGGGAAATTGTGCCCGGGCAGCGGTGCTATGGCCTACTCTATATCGAATTCCACCGGTCAAGGGATCTTTTATGTGCACATCAATGTGAACATTTGGCAGCGGGTTTTCGTCTTTCTATCCGAACGACTAGACAGCTGTCCCTATCAGGCCCTACTCTATTTCGGAATTCCAACTGACAAGTATAAACCAAGGATAATTTGATTTTCCTTGTGGTCAAAATGTTACTTCCGACGACATATCTCTACACAAAGAGACTTTACGCCTACATAGTATGTTCGTCAAATTGTAATACTATGGGGGATGGGGGTATTTAAGTTATATAATATGTAAATGATGCTCTGTTTATTGTATTGTATTAAAGTTGTAAGCTAGTATAGGTAACAACGGGAAGGGAACGGGGCTAATTAGATATACCTTGTAGATTTAAATCGCTCAATGACATCGTTAGAAATTTGAATATAGTATATTGAGGACAATGCATACCGTAGCGTGATAAATTAAAACAAACTTGCAACACTATTAGGCCAGACAGCCTTCGTGACCCAGGGCAATTGAATAAAGTCAAAATGTCATTGAAGTTATTCAAGCTCATTATACATGGGTCAAGGTCGAAAGTGGACTATAACTACGATCTATACTACTTATATTAAAATGGATATCTACAAAATGGGTCAATTAGGAAATAATGGTTTTTCTATGTGGTAACGTTTCACCAGGATAACTTTTAAAAACAATCGACAAAGACAAACTCACCCATTCCAGCAAGCTATGTTGGTTTGGAAAGTCTTTTCCATAAGGAAAATTCGTGTTTCAAGAATTGTAGGTAGAGGTAATGTTATAACCAGAGGTGGCTAACTGGATACGTGGGAATTTCTGACCTTGGCAACCGTTTTGAAAAAGACTCCCCCTTTTTGATTTATGCCATGATACGTTTGTCTGTTTGTCCAAGTTAGAAACCCGTTAAAACCCAACCGGTTAGACCACCATCTTTCCCTTTTGATATCAATACCATGGAACCAGAAATTAATTTGCAGCTACTCTTACCTATCTCCAGAACCACAACCAACCAGCAAGCTATTCCAACACGGCTGTAAAGTTAGTGTATTTGTATGTAAAGTGTTACATTTCATTCAAATATTTATATATCTAGGATCAGGACGATATAATTTTGAGGCATTGCAATAGTCAGTGTTCGTCGTAAAAATTAATTCCGACAGAGCCATGAACATGGGTAGAAATAGTCAATACCTGGCGGAAGGTGTCGCGTATCTGTATCACAGATTTACCTGGTTGGTGTTAAGGCAGTAGTTTGTTCGAAAGTACACCTGCTTCCGACGAGGCTGATATTGCAAACAAACGATTTCAAGGAAGCTCGTCTGACGAGCTAAGCGTGCCAGAGACCAATCAAGGATTTCGAGAGGACCTGGGCTAATCCGCTTATGAGTCCATGATGGAAATGTATTTTACAAACTTTTGAGCAAAGCGTGTAAGAAAAACCAAACAGCTCTTTATTCAGTCTCAGTTCTTAATTCAGAGTCATTAATTCTTTCTTTATTTGTTGTCGTATTTCAACATTTCTACACTAAAATTAACATTTGTATCTTAAAATTAATATTTTTTTCACAAATCAAACATTTGTCATATCAGATTTTTAAAATGTATTTTAATTGTTTTTCACTATAAACATAAAATTTATATCAGTAAATCAAAAAAAAAAAAATAATCTACACTTTTTACATATCATCATAGACATATAACGAAAAACAAATTTCGAACTACAAATTTCCAATTCAAATACAAATCTTGCAAAACATTTGTCGAAATTCCTTGAACCGGAACATTATGACATAGCGGAAATCAACCTGGCATACAATAAGTCACCATACAATCAAGGAGAATCAAGCAAGCATATAGACAACAAGAAAATTCGCTCGAAGGCCGTGACTTTAGTGAAATCACGTGCGTGTTATTTTTCTATATTAAATATATTGATTAATTTGATCTAGCATTAAATAAAATAAATTGAAAGTTGTCTATTTTTAGAAATTAGGTTATTTTTTCATAGCGACATATTTCTTTGGACAAACGAAAGAGGACCTTATAATTTATCTATATTCAAAGAGCGATAGACAAATACTTTCCAGTGAAGCATTACACGATAACTGAAATTTGGTATTAAGATGCGTATTTTAACTTTTAAATAACCGGGGATGACGGTGACTAAGTAAGATGGTTGATCGATTGCCTGGAGGTCGTGTGTTCGATCCCTGCATTGGCCAAGAAAGTACGGCCTACTCTTATATCGAATTCCAACTACCAAGGGATCTTTTACGTGCACGCCAATGTGTACACGGGACCTCGATTTTTCGTCCCATCCGAACGACTAGACAGCTGTCCCTGTCCGGCCCTCCGTCCTGCATCACCGACAAGTGGAAACCACGCCGGGAAATCTGGATGAACTTTCTTGGCCAATGCAGCCCACCCCCAGACTAGCGAGCCAGCGCCAAATCATACCAAACACCATATAATAGCTACATTTCACGCCGTATAGTAAAATATCAAGGCGCCTGAAGACATTAATTAAAGATGAATTATTTAAGATTTAAATTATAAAGAACTTGCCATTTTCGCTTATATATTCCAAAATAGGTAATTTTTAAATGTCAGTCAAATGAGCGAAGTGGTTTAGTGTGTGAAAATTATCAAGAACTAAAGCTACTATAATAAACAATGTCTCTACTATCCTATTTTATCATCAAATTATTAAATAGCGGGAGGGGTCAAATACACCCTAAATCACAACCATCCGATGCTCTCGAGAGTTGATTATTATGTGTGTGCCATATGCATGAATGTCTGATTAATAATTTGTATTACATTTAAAGCCAAAAGAACGGTCTGGAATAGGCAGATATCGCTCGTACACAATGCATCTTTACTTCAACTAAATTTTACTGTTGAATTTGACGCCCATCCTAAGAAAAGAAGGAACAGCACGGCGAACACCAATAAAACTGCTGTCTCCATAATCTGCCGCTGGGCTTGATGAAACCATCTTTCGCAAACGTTAATAATATACAAATAACAAATGGCAATACTAAAAAATGATGCAAATACGTGGAGAAGTGACACACTTTTATATCCAAAGTTGTTCAATTTTGCAACAGCAGGTATAATATAAGCCGATAGAAAATTTCTTTCCCAACCCTTTATATCTAGTAAGTCTGCTATCGTCTCCTGTAGTAGATATAGAACACATAGAGTAACTATGCACAGAGGTGTCTCTATGATATCAAGACATTGAAACTTATTTACATCTACTGCAAAAAACATGGACAGAACTCCAGCGCAACCTAACATCACAGCACAAACCACGTGTTTAAAGATGGTCTTCATATATTCTTTAGGTATAAAGACCACAAATAAAATTGCTGAAAAATATCAAAAAACAAGGAAGGTCAGAAACACTGAATAATTAAACACAACGATTACAGATTCAAGCTATGGCTGCAGTACGGGATATAGGGGAAGATGGACTGGCCTGTAGCCACGTCTTAGGAGGGGGGGGGGGCAATATTTCACAAACAATATTGATTTCTTAGGAGTGCTCCTAGCCGGCCACACCCTCAGTCCCTTCCAAAAAAATTTATGAGCTGGCTACGGGCCCGAAGATGGATCTTGGGTTATTCCGCCCATGAGACCAGTCACCAGTTCTTAACCTCACGATGAAAGATGAAATTGTGGTTTAAACATAATTGAAAAACAGAGGATTATGATGTGTAAAATAATTTTGGATTCATGCCATATTGAATTATAATGGTGTATGAATAATTGAGGAACCGAGGATTATATGTAAAATAATGGTGTCCCTGGCTGAAAATGTCAGAGATCGTCTGTCCAAACATATGTAATGTCATTTAGTACAAATATATGTAGCCTAATGGATTTTTGTACAGACAAATGCAACAGAAAACATAACATTTTGTACAAGTATTATAAACGATGGTTTCATGCGACACATGCTCTTACACACGCGGTTACTCATCAAATTGAAAGTCATATATAGGTATATTATTATGTTTAAAACTCAACTGATACCTACCTGGAGAAAACATAAATGGAGAAAACAGGGCGTTGAACCAATCTGCAGTTAGACCAAACAAACTAATGAGAAGGAAACTAGTAGTCATACGTAATTTTATGTCACTGGAGTGGTTTATACGTTCTAAAAGTGTGGTCGACATATTTTATTCTTTGTCAGAAATCAATAATCCATTTTTAATCTTATAGTTGCATTTATAAAGCTGTAAATAAATGGAAAACGAATGTAGAAGAGGAAAAACGTGAACAGTTTACACAAAGCATTAATGTTCTATAAGACAGTAAACCATTACCTGAATGATAAAACCCCAAATGGTTTTATGTTGAAAGACAGAAATTAAAAGAAATGGGGTTTAACGTCCTACTGTTTTGCTCCTATTCTGGGCTAATAAAAAGGCGACCATACGCCATACCGTGTGCTATTAGGGAAATTTGCTCGGGCAGCACAACTATGACCTACTCTTATATCGAATTCCAAATGCCAAGGGATCTTTTACGTGCACGCCAATGAATACACAGGACTTCGGTTTCATCGAAATGAATAGACAGCTGTTCTTGTCAGGCCCTCCATCCCGCACCACTGACAAGGGTAAACCACGTCGGAAAATACCGATGAACTTTCTTGGCCAATGCTGGGATCTAACCTCCAGGCTTGCGGGCCACCGTCTTGTCCACTAATCAATGTGGCTCCCAGCCTGTATCCCATTACTATGACTACAAAGCATTGATTTGATCTCACACAAAGTACAATCCCTCAAGTGAAATCGGTACAGCATATAATATGAGTATAAATCTTTGAGATGAGATGATCTCATCGAACGTAAAATCCCTGTACAGCATCAACCATAACTATAAATCTTCGATATGACCCAAGACACTGTTACATCACATTGATTCTACCTGTTACGGCCGGTTTCCTAGCATCTCCACCACATTGACTGTTATAACAAGCAAGTGTTTGCCAGGTGATCAGATATTATTGGATGTGAAAACGTCGCCTGGCGATCTGTGAGCATATAACATGAAAATGAAATAGGGTTTAACGTCCCACTTTTCGGCTCCGACTGGGCTAATGAAGACGGGCATACAACGTGCTATAAGGGACATTTTACCAACTGTCAATCGGTCCTTTACGTGTACGCCAATGTATACACGGGACCTAGGTTTGTCTCCCATCCGAACGACTAGACAGCTGTCCTGGTGCCCTGCATCACTGACAAGATAATCACCGCTATAAGACATTACTCAAATTAATACCAATATAAAAGTTATATTACTTGGTGATAAACTTGTTACGTATTGTAGACCCTTTTCCTGATAGTACTGAGATGCATCTAATGACATGGTTATCTCGTGTTCACAATATGTTCCTGGTTGTTTGTGTCCAATACTGAATAGTCAAAACAGCACATCGTGTGCACACCTTATACTAGTTAATATTACTATGCAACGTCAAATCGGCACACGATAGTTAGTATTCAATGTTAAGCACATCGTATTCAAGTTAATACTTTTGGCTGACTACCTGTTTGCAGCCACGTGATATTTGTATACCTTCAATACCATAATTGTCATTCAATAGATAAATAGTTTTATACACAATTATTAAAGTCTGTAAGCTAGCCCTATTTTTTTTAATTCTTATACTATTGTGATTTATCAATGGACTGTAAAATAAGAGTGGTCGTGCGAAAGGCAATTACTTTTTGAAGAGAAATTAAACCTACGGATTTCCAGAAGTGATTTACCATTGCCATATGCCCCGAATAGAGTCTACCGAGGTTCTGTGTACATGCTGACGTGCACGTAAAGGAATACTTGACACTAAATTCGAAATAAGAGAGAGAAATGGGGTTTAACGTCCACTCGACACAAACTAGGTCATTTTAGACTAACATATGGTTTCATTTTATTTCAATAATTCACTTGCGCGTAGGGGTCTTTAGCAGTGGGTGGAAACCGGAGGAAACCCACGAGGTTGAGAAGGCGCCCCTATCTCCATGCCACATACGCTCACACTGGGGAACGTAAGCACAGCCGCAAGCCAGAGGTGACCGGCCAGCTAGAGGTTGAAGCGCGGCACTCTAGACCACTAGGCCATCCCAACCCCCCAAATTCGAAATAAGAGTTTGCGCATGACGGATGTTTGTCTGCATTAGCCGAGTGGTTGCAATAAAGGACGTTAAACTGTATATGACAAATTATCCTGTAAATAAACAGAATGATTAATGTAAACTCATTGGGCAAGAACACGAGGATTGACTTAAATTAATGACCACAGAAATAGTCCAAAATGTTTCTTTCGAAACCCGAAATAGAATAAAAAATGTCTTTCCGTTAAGATTCCTATAAACTGACGTAGCGTCGACATAATAAATATTTGTTTTAACAGGTTTCTTATAAAGTGTATCGAAATCTTTTCAGCAGATAATACACATTCGTAAATGATTCGTAAATATGGTAAGCCATGCAAATTACAACTACAGTTCAGTTTGTTAGATAGGTAACCTTTAAAGTTCAAAAGTATTATAGGCCTCTTAGAAATAAAAATCATACACAGCCCAAAAATCACTATTCAATGATACATTTAATCTGAACTGACAGGGGATTGTTGAATTCTCGGTATGATTTCTCTTATATAAATAACCTTGCAGTAATCTCCGTATGTGCGAGTCACAAATTGATGTACTTGTAATTCGAATTTGATGACTGACAAACACTTTGTATGCAAAATATTTATAACTTTTATTATGTTAGAAATCACGAACACCCATATCCTTTCTATTATTCGTTATTCTTTAAATACAAATTTCTTTTACTTCTTTATATGGCATATCGTTAGATACAATTAGTTTCCTACAATAGAGACATAGAAACTGATCTAAATTCAACTCTACACTGTCTATTTGTCAACCGAAATATTGCTCAATATTGATATATAGGATAGAGAATTCTTATGATATCTTCATCGACTAATAAACGTATTGTATCAACAGGTGTTTGGTAGAGATGAACAGATCTTGATTAATTCACCTACAAGGATACACGTGTTTCTGTGTTTAACGTAAAGATGAAAATAGGGTGAAAAATATTAAAGACATATTCTATGATGTGATCTGTTATCGGAAATGTCAGATTTTGAATACTCTATAATGCGTCAACACCAGTTCGAACAATTACTGATGTAATGTCTATTTATTGAAGGATGGATATTAAAATATGCCTTGATTGTGTGTGCTGATTGGCGTTGAATATAAATTTATAATGTGGACTGATTAGCCTTTAATATCCAATCGTGTGTGCTGAATTAGCATTGCATATTAAACTGTGTATTGTGTGATGATTTCACTTTGAATATTAACTGCCATATTAAAGTCAACCACTCATATAAGCCATAAAGAGCGAACACAACAAGGAAACTTTCACTTATTAATTATGACGAGGAAAGGTTAACAGTTTTAAACGAGTTCATTACCATGTATAATATGATCAAGTACTTAATACTTCTAACAACAGGTAATACGTTATAAACACAATCACACAATATGAAACATAATTACACTACGTTGAGGGTTCTCTCTGCGTTATCATTTGCTGAATACCATTGACAGAACCGTCAACGAAACATTGCTTTAAATAGTAATTGTTTTCCATACTATGTGTCTGTGTTTCTTACATGTGTCAATTGTTAAACGCCGCTCAAAGAAAGTAATATTTCTGTATGTTATACATAGTTGTTCGTCTTCTAAATATAATAGTTGTATGTCTTCATTGTCCCAGGGAGAGGGGGGGGGGGTAGCATGTGCGTGCTGTATAATAAAGCCTATCATTGAGTCAACTGGTGTGGTTTCGAATCCCCGGTTGTACGTGAAAACCTCGTGGGTCTTCTCCGGTTTCCTACCACTGCTAAAGACCCCTACGCGCAAGCGAATTATTGAAATAAAAATAAACCATATGTAAATACCGAAATAACCTAGTTCGTGCCGAGTGGACGTTAAACCCCATCCCTCCCTCCCTCTCTGTCAATCGCCCAGTCGGGGCAGAACAGTAGGACGTTAAACTGTACTGGTGTAATTCTATATCAAGTAGACTAAATTCTCAGAAAGTTGTTTATACCATAAACCATTGCTTTATGTTATAATTAATTGTTCGTGTTCTAAATAGTAATTATGTTCTAAATAACTGTTTAATTTCTATGTAATTATTATTCAATAACAAGTGCATTTACATCGATCACTTCCTTTCGACTGGAACTCTTAGAACCAAATTGTCACTGGCCTGAGTTAGTATATATACATTAGATACCCTTTAATTGCTAAGTCTATGAATAATAAAACGACATTTGTTTGTATTTCAGTAATATTTGTTATTGTTGATTGTCAGATTACTTATGGTTGCTATAGACAACCAACATCACCATGTTCACAACATACTTTAGCTTGTTCAGATGATACAGTTATAGCACTAGATGAAGCTGGTGATGATAAAATTGCGTATGGCAGACATATTCCTGATTATACATGCTCTCAAGATGAGATGGAAATATGTAATGCAACATGTTGTAGTTATCAAGGACGTAATGACGTTTTGATACCAGTTAACGAATCAGATCGTTTATCAGTTTATAGAACCTGTTCAAATCAACCAACTTGTACCGTCACATCTCCTTACAGTCCTGATACTGGTTATGATTATATAGCTTATCCATATATCTGTGTACCAGGTTAGTTACTAATTGAAGCTTGTTACTTGCTATGGTTTAATTTAATCATGTGTTACTGTCACAAGAGATAACCAATTGGGTACAACGTTGGCTAACAAACCTGTTGGCTTAGCCCCCCCCCCTCCAAAAAAAAAAAAAATTGAATTAGCCCCCCGAAATAATTTGTTAAAAATAGTAATTTCTTAGGAGTCTTCTTAGCCGGCCACATCCTCAGCCCCTCCAAAACAATCCGTAGCCCCCCCCCCCCAATTTTTTTTATGAGCTGGCTATGGGCCCGCTGTAGGTCCCGGCTCCGATCCCAGTGTTGGCCACTTACTGGATAGTACTGCCTTGTTCGTGGTGCTTGGCGTAAAGTAGATTGGACGGGGTGAACAAACGATATTCCGAGCGCATTTTGACGTATATGTAAACGAACCATCGACAGCTGTATGCGTAAAATTACTCTCCTTGCACACTGCGTGGCAATTGTCCCAGTTCATTAGCCCTGTCGATGCAGAACGTAGCTCAACACAGCTAATATTGTTTAATATATTGTTTCTTTATGCACGTATTTACAGTTAATAAGACGTACAATATGATAGAGATCACGGATGCCAGTTTTCTATATAAAGGATATTTATATTACTCTGGTAAAACACAAACTGCAAGTTCAACAATTACTAGGTGTTGTAATATAACAGGTCCTGAACCGATAGAAGTAGAAATTGTCTATATTGATCTGACAGAAGAATCAAGTTACCATGTGAAGTTATATTCTGAGAATCAGACATTATTAATCGGTGTAGATGAAGTTGGTATATTTCATGGTTTGGGAGAATTGTCAATTTCTGGAGACACAATTTACCATGTGGTACTTGATAACTTAACTCTTGAAGAAGATGGTTACATCTGGTTAAAAATAGAATCAAGTGAGAATAGAATAGATGATATTACAGTTCGTAGGAATATCCATGCAAAACGTTCTTCCAGATATAGCTTTAACGGAACCGATTACTTGGCCTTTAGCTGGAATTTCCCCGTACATGTACTTGAATTCAAACATAACATGTAGAGCATTATGAAATAGACTTAATTACTAAGTAAATGTCAGGGGAGCCAGACATGATGCAAAGCGATTTCCATATTTAACCTGGGCTAGATATAATAAGAACACAATGTTTTCTTCTATAAGACTTAAAGATGTTTCAAAATGTAAAGGTTGAATAAACAGCTTGGTCGTTACAATGTAGAATAGTGATCATGGGAATTAGCGGATTAAACACGTATATGTAGAGATATATTTATATTTCGTTATTTTTTCATATTGGCAATCTCGATGTTTTAGAAACAAAAATAACCGTGACTACATGCGTTTGTGACTTCCCAGAACTAAGTTATACCACGTTTAGTCTGTATATACGAATTATATTACAGATTCAAATAATATACCACATTTGTAATATATTACAGATTCATCAAACATAAGTATAACCTGTGGTGGTGATTCTCCAACGTCAGGTGAGTTTATAATCAGTTTGGTTGTTTATTCATAATCATTTATGTTTATGATTTTATTTTGTCTGGTGCCTGGTAAATACAACTATGCATCATTACTTATCTAAGTGTGTTACTTTCAGAAATAACTTCCGAGGATCAGTTTGGTTTAATTATTGGATGTGTTGTTGGTATTGTGGTAGTCGTATTGGTGGCGGTGGTTGTTTATTGTATAATCAGGTATGCTTGAATTTATATACATAATAATACATTGTGGTACAATGAACCTTATGATAGAGTTCTAGTGGTTTATTGTACCATTAGGCAACATGTACATTATAATATACGAATGTGAAAAAGAATGAAATAAAATAGGATTTTACGTCTGGGTACGATTTGTGATAGCCGCATTGGTGGTGGTGATTTGGTGTATAATCCGGTAATTCCTATATGATGAATATATAATACACACATTGCTACAATCTGAAAAAATGAATTGGGATTTAACATCTGGGCCACCGTTCCCCATAGTACACTTCATGGTCCGTCATAAGCTTTGTTAGTGCTGAAAGGTAGGATGTTAAACTTCATTTCATTTTATTTTTCCTTTTCTTACCATGTCCATTAGCGGACCTAGTGGCTGTGGGTGGTGAGGGAAGGGTTGGTTCCAAATAGAGGGCTCAATCCACGGTTTCACCCAACAATCAATGTCAACAAAATACGTAATAAGTTTGTCATTGACTGTATTTAAAGAAGTATCCAATAAATCAATTTATTTTATGTTCGGGCAGCTATATTCAGTTGTCATAAAATTCATATCATATTTAGGGTTGTTATTGACTTTTGTTGGCTTTGTTAACGTCGGGGGTGTTTACTTGGTCACATAAGGAGGGGATGCACTGTAAATCCGCACTGTATGTATAATTTTACACAGTCAATCATCAGACGAATCGATTAACAGAGGATTGACGCCCCAGGGGTGGAACCAGAAGGGGGCGGGGCTGCTCATCTACATAAAAAAAAATAATGCCTTGCATCAATGAATTTACATCACAATGTGATCCTACATCAGTATAAAAACGATTTCTCTGTTTCAAAAGCTCAATTTGTATGTATGCCTATGTAATTTAGAGACGATGATGGCAGATTTCCGTAACCGAAACCTGGCAAACCCCCTCCTTCAAAAATTCCTGGATCCGTCCCTGCGCCCCGATTCCGACTCCCACCACCCTCATATAAATCTTACAATTCTGACAAGATGTTGCTTTAATATGGTTAAAGCAGGACATCACTACTTAATCGCCATGAGAAATTATGCCGTACTTTAGTAGTGCATGAGTAACCGATACCCTGTCCATCTCGCCTACCACCGCCCGCTACCACCCGCTCGTCTCATGGGCATTTCAAATAAATTTCATAATTTTATGACATTATGGCGGTGTTTATTTTCTAGGAGAAGAAGAAGTAAATCATGTAATAATCATCAGGCGCTAGAATCTCATGAATATGATACTATACACGATGGCAATGCGGCGCATCAGGACGGGTACCGTGGCGTCATAGCTCCTACACCACCACGGACCACACCCGCATACTGTGATCCCTGGGAATCGTGGATTAATCTAGAACCAAGATCAGATCCCAGAACTTCGCCAGTGGATTCTAAAGTCAAGCACAGTGAAGTGAAGCCGATGAGCGCCAGACGACAGGGAGAAGATAAACCATCGGAATATGATCACATCAGTACAAAGACGACAGCAGTTAATATGGGAAAAGATGAACCTGCAGTAGATACAAATTACGACCATTTTAAACACAACTCAATAACCCCTGCAGTGAAGGATAACACGTATTATGATCATATTCCAAACTCTGGCGCAAACCCGCGGCCTAAACCCTTTAGCGACCCCACCTATGATCATTTAGGTGAAAAGGGTCTTACCAAAAAACCACAACAAGACAAAGCTGTTAATCCGAATCAAACATCATCTAACAGTCAATACCAACCCCAAAAGTCCAGGGCAAAGGTTGATGATCCTTATACAGACCCTACCTATAACCATCTGCGTGCCAAGGACCCAATCCGACAAACGCAACAAGAGAACACTGCCTCTCAGAAACCAGCATCAAAATGGCAATACGGCGATCCCACCTATAACCATCTTAATGTAAAGGATCATACCACAAAACAGCAACAAGAGAATGTTGCTGGTCCTAACAATGATCCTACCTATAACCACCTTGGTGAAAATGACCCAAACACAAAACCACAATGAGACAACCGCATCAAGAATAATTTTATGTAACTTCCAGTAATTATGTCTGGTGAAATAAGCAATTGAACGGCAATCGTTTGCACCTACTAATTGCACTCTGCACGTTTATGGAGGAGGGGGGGCGTTTTGTGAATCAGACATTTTTTATTACTTCCACATTGTCTTCTAGGATATGTTTTAATTTGTTCATTATAAAAGGCGCTCGAAACCAATATGTCCATATATCAAGCAAGTCGATCGTCAAATGTTCATTGTGTCTTACATATATTCGCGGTAAGATAATATTATCAGTATTGATTGATATGGACCAATATTGAATTATAATTCTTGATTTTGATTTCTAACAATACACATAGCTAAATGTTAGTTGTACTTTCACATATCAAAATATACATATATTCGTGCCTTCACATGGTTAATACTTTCACATAGCTAAATATTTAGTTGTACTTTCACATAGATAAATATATAGTTGTACTTTCACATAGATAAATATTAAGTTATCCTTTAATTACACTTCTACATGGGTAGGATATGTAGTTATACTTTCAGGTCGCTAAAATATTTAGTTGTACTTTTACATAAGTAAACTACATCTTTGTATTTTCACATTATTTAGTTTGCTTGTACTTTCACTTGGTTAAAATATTTAGTTATACTTTTATATAGCTGAAATAATTCTTTAAACTTTCCAATTGGTCAAATAGTGAATAGTTTGTTAGACGTATTTGAAATATACAGTACCTTCATTTGTGTTTACTCAACAATTAAAAAAAATAAGGTGAAATAGCTAACAAATTTAATAGAAGTTTCATGCTTAGGGATGAAATAAAATATGTTATCCACGACAAAACGACAAATGTTCTATTTATTTTATGATTTTACAATCATTTTAGGTAAAACAAGTTTTCTTTCACTGCTAGCCAGTGGAATAACACTTTTATTTCACTGATAAAACGCGGTATTCCACTACTGATCACAAAATACATTTAATTATTCGTTCACTGACAGATAACATATTTAGATATATTTCCATATACCTAAAATGTTTACTTTTTATTTCTAATTGATAAAATATTGAGTCCTGCTAAAATATTAAACATGCATTATGCAAACGCCAGATATAATAGTACGTTTTGGACGTTTAAAATCAAGTCAACAATCCGACAGTGTAAAATGTTATATTCATGTTATATTCATGTAACAAGTTGAATTTATGTCAACTTCTATAATGACAGAGCTTGACTTTCCTGGTTCGATTTGTTTCATATCAAACGTTTTATATGTTTCTATTGTTGGAAAATGATTGTATTTATGGATTGCTCAGATAATGGTGTGAACAAACAGTGTATTTAATGTTTTGTTGAAGACTGTCGAATCATAGAAATAAATGTCTGCTCTAAAAATATCAATATATGACTAACATAATTATTTATAAAACTGTTGTACAATGCAAGGCGTGTGTCAAATATAATACTTTGTAATTTACGTTAAAGCCACAGGCAGATTTCGTATTTGTGATTCGGGGGCCGACCATTTTGTCGGGCAGCTCGGTCCGATTTTCACGTAATGTGAACTCAACCGTAATTGTGGTATAACGGTGATATATTCGAACGCCTTTTAAATCCGATAAAAATTGTTACATGCACACGCTAAAAACATTGAACCAGGGGTTATAATCCAGGAAGTTACAATCCAATATACGTCAATATGGAAAGGATGAAAATTGTTCCCTCTAGAGTGTCTGTAATCTAAAAACTTGATTTTTCTTTCAATCAGGGGGCATTATCCATGAAGTTATGGTCCGATTTATACCAATATCGAAAGTAACACAACCGAGATTTTTGGGAGATAGATCTATATTTCAAGTTTCGTCAATCTCGGATAAAAATTGTGACATGATATAGTTGAACAGTTGTTACAATCACATAAAAACTGTTACAACTGCACGGTCCACAACTAAAATGTGATTGTTCATACAAACAGGGGCCATAATGCAGGAACTGGCGGTCCCTTATGCACCGATATCGAAAGCAAGGGGTGAAATTTTATTTCTTCTTTAACTCCCTCACCATAAACAGTCGATGGTTGTTTAATCCTATGATTAAAAATGCATAATAATACCAAGGTTGTGGACCGAAAGATCTCGGATCCTTTCGATATCGGTGCATAAGGGACCGTCGATCAGTTCCTGGATCCAAAGTGTACTTCAAACCCTTTGCTAGATTTGCTGGACTGCGATGGGGGTTTTATGAGTAAGTTATCAGATTTGATTGTAAATACTTTAAGAAATGAATTTACAAAAGGCCGGTATCAGAAGGTTTAATTTCTGAAATAAAGAAAAATGTAGAAGGGTTTTCGGGTTTTGATGATAATCATGCAAATGATAAAATTATTGATGACTGTAATGATGTTGAAATAAGGTATGTCAATCAAAAAAACAGTGTAAATAAAATTCCAAATGATTATTATATTTATATCAAGGCAATTGTACATTCCGATATAATAAATTCTATTATTCTATTACCAAATCAAATTGTAGAAAATAAGGATAATTTAAATAGCTCTGGGGAAGCAGAAATTACTTTATTAATTGATAACTATGCTTTGAATGTTGAAATAAAAAAAAATGGCTGTAAAGCCGAATACAGAATGTACAAAAGATTAGTTGTAGGCAATTATGCAAAGTCTTCATTCTTAGACATTGTCAATACAATGAATTGTAATTACACAGACTGATGCCAAATTTAATCGTAATATTAAAATGTGCACTAATCATTCCAATAACTACAACCCATGTAGAAAGGGGGTTTTCCACCCAAAATAGAATCAAATCCAACTTCAGAACGTCCATCAATAATAAAAGTTTGATTGATTTAATGCGGATTTCTGAAGATGGGCCAGAAATGCCCGAATTTGATTTTAAAGCAGCATTTAGGATTTGGATGTCGGTAAAGAATCGAAAATTATTTTCACTATAGTAAGACTAGACGAAGAGCACATCATGTATATTATATTGTTATTGTTATTTTTATATTGTAAAATAGATGAAAGATTAAACTGAAAAATAAATGGTAATAATTCAATGTTTGTTTATTTATTCTTGAGCATGCAATTTCTCTTGTTGGCAATTGTCTTGAAGTCCCCCTAAATTTCCAGAAGTCCCCCTGATATCCAAATCCCCCTAAATGTTTAGTCCAGCTTGCTGTGTAGTTTTATTAGCCACAAATCGCTCAGAAAGCATCCCCGACGAAAGGGAGATAACTAGGAGAGAAGGGTGCCGTCTCGTGGGTTTACTGCAGTTTTTCTCCCACACGAAAGACCCATGCGTAGAACCAATCAGAAATATATTATTATTAACGAGAACCGGATTAAAATCGGGTAGGCCCCTTTGGATACAATTCTAGTTCAATAATTCGCGGAGGACCCCGCAAAAAAACACAAGGATGGGAAGGGGATTGGAAACCATAACACTTGTGATCTAACACGAACTCGTTTGTACGGTGAATATTGAAATAATACTGACAACGTTATCCTTCCGTAAAGGACACGGTCGCCTCGTGGGTTTCCTCCGCGTATGATAAACTGGCGTGGTTTCGAATCTTCGGTTGTACGTGTCAAAGAATAAGGTTGTCTGTCCAACCTCATGGGTTTTCTCCGGGTCCTTCGGTTTCCTCACACTGCTAAAGACCATTACGCGCTAGCGAATTATTGAAATAAAATGAAACGTTATGTTACTCCCGAAATGACCTAGTTTGTGTCGAGTGGACGTTAAACCCCACTCCTCTATCTTTGTCTACGCGCCCTCCTGTTTCCACCCACCGCTAAAGACCCACTCGCCCAAGCGAATTATTGATATAATATTGAACCATACGTTAGTCCCGAAATGACCTAATTAGTGTCGAGGGGACGTAAACCCACATTTCTAGCTCTATCCGTTTAAAGAGCAACAGTTGTTGCTTCTGGTGTGAGCTCTGGAAGACTCGTTACACCTAGATGACCTGTCGTGGTGGTGAATGTAGAGAGAGTAGTATGTGACACGGAGTATCCCGATTGAATATCTGCTTTAGATGACTGCATATTAAACAGGTCCTCTTGGAGACTTTTCATAAAATAGAACCTCGCCAGTAACATAAACAGGAATACTTCCACGATAAGAAATGCGTGATGAATTGCTGAAAAAATTAAATTGATACATAAGTTTCGTTTTTGTGGATAACGCTAGATCGGAGACGGTCCTGCGCATATTATAACGTCATCTGTCAATTGTGGGTTAGGGTAAGGATTAGACTTGGCCCAGGGTTAGCGTTAGTCGTGTTTACATCTCGATCCACATATGACGTCATAGGTGCTAAAATATGCAGGGCCGTCTCCGATCTAGCGTTCTCCAATTTTTGCCCTGTATAACCGAGCATAATGGCACCACAGTGAGTATAACACTGTGTCACTAACATGGAGGGGGGAGTCTCCAGTTCCATACCGGTAGCTCTCGTAACCTAGTCGCTCAAATAGGAGTTTTAACTATTTATATACATAAAGGACTTATATTTAGTTGTATTTATTTTTAATACCATTATTGACTGTGATACTTGTTTTTATTTATGTATATAAATATATTTATGTGATATTTGTTTAATTTGTCTCGTTAAAATCATCATTTGCTTGGCACCATATAGCCCGGTTGGAGCTGACGTGCCATAAAACTCCATTTCATTCATTACTCAAATAGAAGGTAACTACCAGGTCCTGTGTACATGATGGTGTATACGTGACAGAACCATTGGTTGTTGGAATTCGACTAAACACAGATAGAAAACACCTTTGTCCTGGGGGTTGGGATGGCCTAGTGGTCTAGAGTGCCGAGATTCGACCTCTAGCTGGCCGGTCACCTCTGGCTTGCGGCTGTGGTTTCGAGCCCTTGTGTGAGCGTATGTGGCATGGAGATAGGGGCGCCTTCTCAACCTCGTGGGTTTTCTCCGGGCATCCCGGTTTCCTCCCACTGCTAAAGACCCCTACCCCTCTCTAATGCATCTGACCTCATTATCCTTAGGACTGTGTTCGCCATTAATTCGGTTGGAATATGAATATAACGCAATAAATACGATTCCATTTCTTAACTGTGTCTGGGATAGTTTTTATCTCTCTAGCACAAATTATCTGTGCTTCGATTGCTAAAAAATTTATCTGAATGAAAATAGTAAAAAGCGTATTGCCGTAACGCGAGACTTCCGATCAGTGCCTCAAATAAACAAATGTTTGACGTTTTTCTTCTACTACAACTCAAGCGAATCCTGGAAGACGGGATTTACATTATTTCGATCTTTTAAAATGTGCCAATCTGTTTAAAACACAGATTCTATTTCGTTTTGATTTTTGGGGGTTTTTTTTATACTTCTCTAAATTTCGTTTTATATGTGTGTGCTACCGTGTTATATAACCTCCATTCTGGATGACGTGATTGATTAGCCAATGAAACCTTCTGTTACGGCGACTTTTTGGCGTGCGATACACGGAACTGTGGGTAAACCACTAGAAAAGTCAATGCTGATTGCTTAATCAATGTCACTCGTACGACCTATGACGCGACATTTTACAACAGCCGTTCAGATCTTCATGTAGTGTAGGTCATCGAAAGTATAAAAACAAAACGAAACGAAATATAGATCGGTATTTTAATCAGATTGGTCTTTGCCCATATAAGGTAAATATAAATTCTAATCTTACCGTTTCCCAGTATAATTGGTGAAATAGTTCCAATACATGGAATCACGTTATTCATGGCCAGTATACTTAAAACCAATTTCTGAAGAGTGCTGATTGGAAAAACTACCATAAGAACCCTAAATTTGGCATCTGGGTGATAATTTTTCAGATGGGGTTTTAAGGCTTGGTGCATAGTTAGAAGCCCATACAGGGCAGTTAATAATGTTGCCATGTTAATGATTTCAATAACTGGGGTCACTGGCTGGTTAAAATTCTGAAAAATAACAATTTAATTAAAACATCCAATTAATTACGTGATGCAAGGAACGTAAATGAAATGAAATAGGATTTAACGTTTTACGTTTCGGTAAAACAGGCCCAATAAAAGGCATGCGCCATGCAAGGTGGTATTCTTTAGTTCTAATAACTGTTACCCACTCACCATACCATTAGGTTAATACATTAAATAAAACTATGAAACACGGAGATAAAAAAGGCTATAAAATATGAAACAAATATATAGGATAAAAAATAATTTGGTTGGCGATAGCGTTAGTCAAATTCGGATATTGGGAATGGTGTGGTTTCTGGACGATTTATGGGCGTCTTTAACACTATAATTAAAATAACCACTTTCGAAATTTATAAAATTGCCCCACAGGCCAGGATAAAAAAAAGTCTAATGCATGGGGGCAATGGGACTCAACTTATCAATTCACCTAGTTACAAAAGGCAAGGATTTTGGCGGTAGATCATAAAGTCGTAAAATAAATCCTATCAAAACCTGCCTACGGTCCCGCGGGTACTCATCACCATAATACATACCACCAAACACTGCCTATAAGCCCCACGAATGTTCCTAACCATACTCTGCCTTCAGTCCCATGGGTCAATGCCGGATTAACCATGGGGCACAGGCCCCAGGGCCCCCACATTAGGGGACCCCCACAAAAATCTCAGTTGCACGCCTCGAGCATGGCCGGACCGAGTACTCCAACGGCCGGTGACTTAGTGACGGGGCCCCTCCGATGCTCCGAGGGTCTTCCATCGGAAGTCCCTGGGGCCCCCTCAATCCATGGTGTGTCGCGATCCGAGAATTCGGTGTAATCCGGTGATGGGTGTAACACATGGTCTGTTATTGTCGTGAGATCTTCTATCGGACCGAACATCGTCTAACTCGAATTATCGTATACCTTGAACAAATTACTCGTCCCCATCATTTCGAGTAGCGCAAATTTTGCCTCCGATTGACGTACGATTGTATATAAGCTGTAGCTGTTGTTGTTGTTGATATTTGTTGTGGGTATTAGCTGAATTTGATGAGATGCACAAAATGATCAAGCGAAATATTTGGTACTCACAGTGTTAGACGTTCGTCAAAAATCGAGTCCGGCTTGGTCGTAACGTTACGGCCTCCATTCATCAAATCATTGTGGGGAGTATAATAATACGATTCCGAATCATCAAGTGACTTCAAAATTAGGTTTGATGTAACTCTGCTCACTTACAGTGGCGGATTTAATGGACTCAATGGGATCTAGCCCCTCTTCTAAAATGCCCTCATTTCATAGCACTCGCATGGATTGGTCCACTGAAATAACGCCAGAATGCGTAAACTCTGTGGAAGAATTAAATTTTTTTTCTAGGGGAGCTACTCTAAATGGTTCCGACACAAGTGCTTGAAATGCCAGGAAATCACGTTTCCAGCATCCAATTTCTGAAAATTTCCTGGGAGGAGACACCCCACCCCCACCCCTTGTGGGGCTTCAGGCCTTCCGCACTCGCGGTGGACGGCTTCCTTGGCCATACACCCCTGATCGATGCATAGGGGCCCCCACATGTTCCAGGCCCCAGGGCCCCCACCATGGTTAATCCGGCGTTTTCATGGGTATTCCTATAAACTATCGAACACTCCCTATAGCCCCAGGAGTGTTCCTAACCATATCCTGCCTATAGTTCCACGGAAGGTCCTAAACTATCGAACACTTCCAAATGTCCCACGAAGTGTTCCTAACCATACCCTGCCTATACACTATATGGTATGTCTTACCATATCCCATACTACAGAACACTGCCATTTGTTCCACGACTGTTCCTAACCATACCCTGCCTATGGTCCAACGGGTGGTCCTAAACTATCAAACACTTCCTATTGTCCCTATACTTCCCATGGGTGTTCTTTAACGTAATCCGCTCCCCTTATCGCCCTCAACCACCTCCCAATGTACCGCTTGCAACATCGAAATACACGTAGACGAATTACAATAGCCACTGTTAATGAACTTACCAAACTACCGCTATAAAACCCCTCTGTCCATAAAACAGCTGATAAAAAGCGTATGATTGGTTGAAGTAAGGCACACTGAAAAACAGCCAGTCGTATTCTTGTCAGGTTCTTTCTGAAACAAAATACGCTTATTTACTCACATTTCAGATAAATTTCCGAAACCCCCATCGGGAATACGGCACGCGTTCGTATCATTTGAAGACCAGAACCGAATTAAACGCAGGGGAAGGTGTGGGTGTGTGTGTGTGTGTGTGTGTGTTTTGTTGGGGTTTTTTTTTTGGGGGGGGGGGAGTGGACAGCAGCCAGGGGCGCCAAAAGTAGTTCCAAAGTAATTTCAATCTTGTTTCGTTTCGTTTTTTATAGTTCAAAATTTTAGTTCAACTGGAAGAGTTGTTATATAGCGCGTGCCCTGGATGATGAGAGATTAGCCAATGAAATGGTCTGTTATGACGAGTTGTTGGCTTGAAGTGCACGGAGCTGTCGATAACCCACTACAAAACATCAACACCGATAGGTTACGGCCGATTACAGCCAACAACAACAATTAATTCCTTGAATTGATGTAACTAATGTGGTCAGAGGGTATATACAGTATTTACCCCAATTATCTATGAAAGTAGAACTTAATCCAAAAAACATCTTGGATTACTGTCCATTTTACTGCAAGCAGAGCTTACGTGGGTACACCATAATGAGGTGGAGGTGTGCACCGAGCGAGAGCAATCTGAACACAGACCAGCTACCTACATAGACTAATAGTTCAGGGATGGATTTACACAAATTATAGATGTTTGTTTTTCAAAAAATGGAGGGGGTTGGGTGGCCAAATAGTTAATGCGTACGCGTCGTATCAGCAGGTCTGTCATTGAGTCAACTGGCGTGGTTTCGATTCCACGGTTGATCGTGACAAGAAGTAGGGTCGCTTGTCCAGCCTCATGGGTTCGTCTTATTACTAAAGCTCGTTATACACAAGCGAATTATTGAAATAAAATTAAACCATATGTTAGTCCCGAAATGATTTAATTTGTGTAGAGAGTGGACGTTAAACTCTCTCTTTCTATCTCTTTAACAAATGTAAAAACTAACTTTGTAGGTGAAACAACAGGACAGCAGAAACAACAACAACAACATGGTGGACCACGAAGAGCTAATTTTATATCTCCCGCCATATCTACAATGGTGTCCTCTCCACCATAGTAAGATAGCATCATATTGAAATAATTATATAAACAAAACGACGAGAATCTGAAAGACAGAAATACACTGTAAAATTAATATCGTTCACTTATTATTTGAAGATACATTATGTGAGATTATATAAAAGAGCTGGCAGTTCCCACTATAATAGTTAAAAACTGGATAATGTAAATATAATTTGGTGAAAATTGAATTTTCGGTCTAGCCTCGATCATCATTACTAACGTCGGTACGTTAGAAAACACTTACTCTTCTTCAATTTGAAAATGTCAAATGTCTGTTACGTACATGTGGACGTATTTATCTCGGATCCGTACAACCGAGAGACATGAATTGAAATGGGGTTTAACGTCCTACTGGTCTGCACCGACTGGGCTAATGAATACGACCAAACGCCATACAGTTCGCTATAAGGGAAATGCCGAACTCCAACTGTGACAGGGAGGGTTGGGATGGCCTAGTGGTCTAGAGTGTCGCGCTTCGACCTCTACCTGGCCGGTCACCTCCGGCTTGCGGCTGTGGTTTCGAGCCCTGGTGTGAGCGAATGTGGCATGGAGATAGGGGCGCCTTCTCAACCTCGTAGGTTTCCTCTGGGCACTCCGGTTTCCTCCCACTGCTAAAGACCCCTACGCGCAAGCGAATTATTGAAATAAAATTGAACTATATGTTAGTCCCAAAATGACCTAGTTTGTGTTGAGTGGACGTTAAACCCCATTTCTCTCTCTCTCTCCAACTGTGACAGAGATTAGATAAAGTGTTGGCAGTTCTCATAATCATAGTTACAACTAGGTAGTGCAAAGGTAATTTGCTGAAATTTTCAGTTAAATTGATCCACTTTGAACCGAGAACTAAGCGGTTGAAATTTCCACCTTGCCTTGATTATCATATCATCATTACTAAGGACAGTAAGATAAACAGCATATAATAGTGTCGATTATCCATATTTTAATATAATTAAATTTAATCCAGTCAACATCGAAGGTTAGCCTAGATATCGAGAGTTGATTATGGTCAGGATAAGTTAATAAATGTCTGATAATTTCGATAACGCTACCGGCCTAAAGAAAGATCTGCTATACGCAGATTTAGCTCTTTTACAGTGCATGTTTTTAATAAATAACTTTTACTAATGGAAACTCTACTACAAACTGATCAAGTCGTCATTTATTAGACATTAACTGTAGTCATTATGTAGAAACAACAGATAAAACTAATGGAATCGGGTTTTCCGCCCCCTTAAGATTTTGATTCTATTATACAAGAGAATTGTTTTCAACTATTCTTCTTAGATTTCGAATTTGTTCTCTTTTTATTGGGGGGTGGGGGGGGGGGGGGTAATGCGTTCCGTTTGCTAGGTCTGTCAATGAGTCAAGTAGTGTTTTTTTCAATTCCCCGCTTGTACGTGACAAGAGAGAGAGAGAGATAACTAGTCTCTGAAATAATCTAGTTTATCTCTCTATTTCTATCTATCTCCCCTCTCTCTCTCTTCTCTCTCTCTCTCTATCTCTCTCTCTCTCTTGAATGTGGGGGGGTAGGATGGCCTAGTGGTCTAGAGTGCCGCGCTTCGACCTCTAGCTGACCGGTCACCTCTGGTTTGCGGCTGTGGTTTCGAGCCCTGGTGCGAGCGTATGTGGCATGGAGATAGGGGCGCCTTCTCAAC